>JAOWBW010001123.1:0-430431 GCA_026119855.1 Campanula takesimana
TGCCTCGGGAAAACCAAAGGTTCAAGGTCGTGTGTTTGCAATCAATCAACAACAAGCTTCGGATGCTTCCACACCGTGATAGGAGGTATAATTTCTATGTCCAGTTTGAGGGCAACGTGCACTTATAGACCCCGGCTCATCGCATTCATATGTTTTCTGTGTCTTTTGCATCTCGATTGCATTCTTCCTTTGAGTCTTTGCCTTATGTGCTAGAAGTGTCGACTCCTATGGGAAATTGTTTGATAGCTGACAAGGTGTTGCGTTGATTTGTGGTGTGCATATTAGTGAGCATGTTTTACTTGCTGATCTAGTTATTTTGCCATTGCAAGACTTTGATGTTATTTTGGGTATGGATTGGTTAAGTAAATATCATGCCTCTGTTGATTGTTTTAAAGAAAGTGGTTACGTTTTCTATCCCTAGTGTGCCTGTGTTTACTTTTGAGGCAACTTCTTTGGGTAAGGGAATTCGTATTATTTCGTATGTGAAAGCTAGGAGGCTATTGGCACCGTGGTTGTGTGGGGTATTTGGCTTGTGTTTTGGATACTAAAAAAGTCTCTCCTAAGTAGAGATGTGAATGTTGTTAAGAGTTTCCTGATGTGTTTTTCTCTGAATTATCTATGCCTCCCGATAAGAGATCGAGTTTGGTATTGTACTTGATTCCAGGTACTACCCTATATCTGAAGCACCTTATAGAATGGCTCCAGCTGAACTGAAAGAATTGAAGGTGCAATTGCAAGAGTTACTTGATCGGGGATTCATCCGTCCTAGTGTATCACCGTGGGGAGCTCCTGTATTGTTTGTCAAGAAGAAAGATGGGTCTTTGAGACTGTGCTCATCGACTACAGAAGCTGAATCAGGTAACTGTAAAGAATAAATATCCTCTACCTCACATTGATGACTTGTTTGATCAACTCCAAGGGTCAGTCGTCTTTTCGAAGCTTGACTTGAGGATGGGTACCATCAGTTAAAGATCCGTTCTGAGGATATTTCTAAGACTGCTTTCTAGTTAGGTATGGTCATTACGAGTTTCTTGTTATGCCTTTCGTGTTGACTAATGCTCCCGGTGTTTTCATGGATATTGATGAATCGGGTCTTCAAGCCTTATCTTGACACCTTCGTGGTTGTATTTATTGACGATATTCTTGTGTATTCCAAGTCTAAGGAGGAGCACGAGCAACACTTGCGAATGGTTTTATCTGTTCTTCGTGAGAAGCAACTGTTTGCGAAATTCAGTAAGTGTGCTTTTTGGCTCGATGAGGTGTATTTTCTGGGCACGTGGTTTCTAATAGAGGAATATCTGTAGATCCTTCCAAGATTGAAGCTATTGTGAATTGGAAGAGGCCTGAATCAGTTACGGAGATTCGAAGTTTCTTGGGTCTAAGCCGGGTATTATAGAAGATTTATCGAGGGTTTTCTAAAATTGCCACTCCGTTGACTCAGTTGACTCGAAAGAATGTACCGTATGTGTGGATGACAAGTGTCAAGCTAGCTTTGAAGAGTTGAAGAAGAGGTTGACTACAGCTCCTATCCTTGCGCTTCCTAATGGAATGATGATTTGGTAATCTATAGCGATGCTTCTAAAGAAGGCCTCGGGTGTGTGTTAATGCAAAACGGAAGGGTGATTGCGTATGCTTCAAGAAAGTTGACTCCGAGTGAGCAGAATTATCCTACCCATGACATGGAGTTAGCTGCGATTGTTTTTGCGTTGCACAAGTGGAAACACTATCTGTACGGAGCCAAATTTGAGATATTTCTGATCATCAAAGCTTGAAGTACCTTTTCTCCCAAAAAGAGTTGAATAATAACGGGCAAGAAGATGGATGAGCTATTGAAGGATTATGATTGTACTATCTCTTATCACCCGGGTAAAGCAAATGTGGTAGCTGATGCCATTAGCCGGAAATCTTTTATGGCTTCATTGATGGTGCGTGAATGGAAGAATGTTAGAGGATGCTCGAGATTGGGATCCTTGTGAGTCAAAGCATGGGGCTATTTTTGCGAGTATTCAAGTATTACCAGTTTTGATTCAAAAATAAAAGAAGCTCAGAAGGATGATCCGGAGTTGGGTGAAAATAGCGGGTAAAATCGAAGGTGTGCAAATTTGGGATTTCTCTCTTAATTCCGAAGGAGTGTTAACTTTTCGAGGTCGGTTATGTGTGCCTTGCGTGGATGAGATTAAATGCCAAGTTCTTGTGAAGGGCCACAGTCGAGATATACTATTCATCCCGGGAGCACAAAAATGTATCAGAATTTGAACCAGCACTTTTGGTGGAATAATAATGAAGAGAGGATAGCGGATTATGTATCTAGTGTTTGACATGTCAACAAGTGAAAGCTGAACATCAAAGGCCTGCGGGGTTACTTCAGCCGTTAGAGATTCCGGAATGGAAGTGGGAACATGTTACTATGGATTTCGTGACGGGATTACCTCGCACTCGAAGGAGGTTTGATGCAGTTTGGGTGATCGTGGATAGATTTGACCAAGTCTTCTCATTTTCTACCTATTGAGATTAGTTTACTCGATGGAAAGGCTTGCGACTTTGTATATAAATGAGATTGTGAGATTGCATGGTGTCCCGGTGAGTATTGTGTCTGATCGTGACCCTAGATTTACATCTCGGTTTTGGGCAAGCGTTTCAGAAGGCTTTGGGTTCAGAGTTGAAGTTTAGTACAGCTTTTCATCCCCAGACAGATGGGCAGTCAGAGAGGACTATTCAGATTCTCGAGGATATGTTGCGAGCTTGCTCAGTTGATTTTTCAGATTCTTGGGATTCTCATTTACCTCTCGTGGAATTTGCCTATAACAACAGTTTTCAGTCAAGTATTGGGATGGCCCCGTATGAAGCTTGTATGGAAGGAAATGTCGGTCTCCAATTTGTTGGGATGAAGTGGGAGAAGCAAAAATTTGGGGTATTGATATGGTGAACAAGTCAGTTGAGGAGGTTAAGCTTATCCGAGATCGTTTGAGTACCGCTCAGAGTAGACAGAAAAGTTATGCCGATCACCGGAGGCGAGATCTCGAGTTTGAAAAGGTGACTTTGTGTTTTTGAAGGTTTCACCTAAAGTGGGGATTCGAAGGTACGGGAAGAAAGGCAAGCTGGCACCGAGGTACATTGGCCCATTCGAGATTTTGAGTAGAGTTGGTGATAGAGCTTTCGTCTTGCGTTACCTCATTCTCTCGACAAGATCCATAATGTTTTTCATGTTTCGATGCTTAGGAAGTATTGTGTATGATCCTTCTCATGTCTTGTCCGAGGTTCCCGAGGATATTGAACCGAGTATGTCTTACGAGGAGCATCCGGTCCAAGTTATTGATTCGAAAGTTCAAGAGTTGAGAACTAAGAGTATTCCCCTTGTTCGTGTTGTGTGGAGAAATCATAACGTGGAAGAGTCGACTTGGGAGCTTCGGGAGGAGATCGAGAGGAAGTATCCTTGGTTGTTTGAGGGTTGAGGTAAGCAATCCTAATTCGGGTCGAATTTTCTTTAAGGGGGGAGTGAGTGTAACGACCCCAAAACCCGTTTATTTATTTTAATATTTATTTTATATTTTGATAATTTTTATTTAAAATTTTGTGTGCATTTTATGTGTTGCATCATCTTATATGAATTGCACATTTTATTTGACTATTTGTGTTAGTTAAAATGATAGTAGTAAAGTTTAGGGAGTTAAAGTGTTAATGGAAAGTATAGGGGACTTAGTGAAAGTATAGTTGAGGGTTTATGTGTTAAATGTGGAATTAGAGGGGCTTTAGTGTATGGGTATATAATACCAAACAAGGCTTACTTACCTTCACAATTTCTACCAGGGAATGAATGAGGCAAAACACACACACCACTAGAAATCACTCTCTCTGGGTTATAAACACAAGGTTAGGGTTCTTCTTTATTAATTTCCCTATTTTAATTTATTACTCCATTTTCAAATCTAATTACATATAAAGATCAGGGGTTGAATAGAGTATATCTACCGATCCATATTATTTTTTTTGACATCTTTTCCGGAAAATAGTAAGTTACTAATCCCCCTTTAAATGTTAAAATGGTCATAAGTATGCTTTATATGCTTTATATGTGAAAAACAAAGTTTTGGTATGTTTTATTTATACTTGTAATTTTGGGACAAAGGGAGTAGTATGAAATGGTTATGGTTGTGTTGGTATTGTTCCTAGGCTAAGTTTTAGCCTTTGTGTAAGTGCAGATGTTAGGGTTATAAGTATTGGTAATTTTGGATTGTGAAACAAAAGGAGTAAATTTTGTTTAAGTTTTTAGGCCTACCGGGTGATGTGGGCGGCCGCCCAAAAATGGGCGTGCGGCCGCACACCTTTCTGAAGGGTTTTGTTCTTGGGACAGAGCATTTTGGGCGGCGCACAGCCCAGTTTGGGCGACCGCCCAGTTGTCTGAAAAAGTTTGGAGTTTTCAAATCCAAGGATTTAGAGGTCAATCTTGGTCTAGTTTTTTGGGTAGTGTCCTAAAGTACTTAGATGGTTGACGTGGATCACTAAAGTGGTAGAATTGGTTTTTGTGGACACAAGTGTTGTGAAATGTTAGTGAGTGATTATGTGAACATTGTTGAGCACTTTGTGATGTGTTGAATGATTCATCTTCTTGATGTGTTTGGCATGGCTTCCCTACATTGAATCATTGTCCCTGGTTGTTGTTTAAGCAAGTATTTCTATGTGGTGCTTGCGTGTAAAGTCCAGCTGGTACTTTTGTGTGTGTTGGGCAGTGATAGGGATTATAATGGTCTCCGAGCCAAGTACATTATAAGGCTCCTATCATTGGTTTCCCATTTTTAAACCCTTCCTTAGGCAAAGGTTGGGCACTTTGGGTTATGACTTTGTGTCATTTTCCCCCCGTTGTTGTTGTTGTTGTTTGGTTCCGGAACCCGTTTCAGCTCTTCGATGCTGCTCAGTTGATGCCTCTCAGATGGCTATGGTTTGGTTTGAGAACTTGGCTCAGTATCCACGTATGAGTGTTCATTTCCGCTTTATGTGTTGCATGATGATTGGTCGTTATTTCCAACCGGTATGGGACGGTTGGCGATAGGGAGCCTCTCATATTATATGCTATGTGCTATATGATCTTTTGTGGCATTATTCCTTTATGTTATCATACTAGCATGTAATGTAGTTGCATTTTAGTAACTTACTGAGATTTATTCTCACCCTTATTTGTTTACCGTTTTAGATAAGAAGGAGCCCAGGGATAGTTCACACACACTGGGAGGACGTCGAAGAGATCTTTGGGTAAGACATTTTGGGAAATGGTTGTGTAAGTAAAGGATACATTATGTAAATGTAATACCTTTTGGGTAGTGTAACCGTAACTTGGTTTGTATCATCTCTTTTGGTAGATGTTCGTG
Organism: Campanula takesimana; assembly: GCA_026119855.1. NCBI lineage: Eukaryota > Viridiplantae > Streptophyta > Magnoliopsida > Asterales > Campanulaceae > Campanula > Campanula takesimana. Next base: position 5,364 of record JAOWBW010001123.1, read on the forward strand.
TTGTAAATAAGTAAGTAAGTTAAGTGTGTAGCCAAGTGGCTTAAAATTTGGTTGTGAAAGTTTGTTTTGTGACTTGTAGTCACGTTTAGTAAATGTTGTTTGGTTATATAGACTTTTTATGAAGTATATTTCGAAAATTTTTCCTAAAATGTTTTATAACGTCTTCCGTGCGTGTCCCGGACGTGGGGCCAAGTAGGACCACGGGTCGGGGCGCGACAGTTGGTATCAGAGCTAGGTTGTAGATGGTCTAGAATGACTAAGTGACCTAGGAGGGTAGTTGAGTATGGAGTGAGTAACGTTGAGTGTTTTATGCAGGTACTCAGTAAAAAAATGCCGGAACATGAGGGGGAACAGTCTGGTACTGCAGGCCAGGGTAATGTAAGGGAAGAGGCTCGAGCTATGTTTCAAGGGATGTTCGAGGCCGCAATGAAAACCATCCATGATCAGAGGCAAGGAGGAGAGCATGCACCTCCGAGGTATGGTCTAGAACAGTTTTTGAAGATGAAACCAACCGGCTATGATGGTGAACCAGATGTGACCAAAGTTGAGAGATGGATCGAGTCCATGAAAAGATATTTGATGTCTTAGTTTGTACTGAAGAAGATCGAGTTAGGTTTGCTACCTACAAGTTGAGTGGAGCTGAGGAGTACTGGTGGAGAACACTGAAGGCTAGTTGGGACGAAGCTCATGTACCTTATACTTGGGCAAATTTTCTGAGGAAGTTCAAGGAACATTTTATTCCAAGGGTGGATCAAGATCGGAAGGAAGTGGAATTTCTTAGCTTGGAACAGAATACAATGTCGGTGGCTCAGTATGCAGCCAAGTTCACGGAACTATCGAGGTATTGTACCCATTTGATTGCAACGGAGGAGAGGAAAGCAACAAGATTTGTTAAGGGTTTAAAAACAGTGATCCGGACTCAATTGGTGTCCCACAAGCTACAAGAATTTCAAGATGCAGTTGATCGAGCTTATCAAGTGGAGCACGACATTGAAGAACACAAGAGGAAGGTGGAATTAACAAGTGCTGGAAGGCAAGGTAGACCACAACCGCAAAGGAATGATAATCGTGGAGGACAAGGGACTTCAACCCCATTTAGAGGACAACCACAAGGGCAACCGAGTGTCAGAAATCAAGGTAATTTCTCAGGGGGTCCAAGCAAGAGAGTATGTAATTATTGTCAGAGGGAAGGGCACAGTGAGGAACGGTGTTGGAAGAAACAAGGAAAGTGTTTGAACTGTGGGCAACTTGGCCATTTTCAAAGAAATTGCCCGAGATTGGGAAGTCAACCATCGGGAGTGGTATTGGATCGTCTCAGGGTCAGAAAAGGGATGCCTCGGGAAAACCAAAGGTTCAAGGTCGTGTGTTTGCAATCAATCAACAACAAGCTTCGGATGCTTCCACCGTGATAGGAGGTATAATTTCTATGTCCAGTTTGAGGGCACGTGCACTTATAGACCCCGGCTCATCACATTCATATGTTTCTGTGTCTTTTGCATCTCGATTGCATTCTTCCTTTGAGTCTTTGCCTTATGTGCTAGAAGTGTCGACTCCTATGGGAAATTGTTTGATAGCTGACAAGGTGTTGCGTGATTGTGGTGTGCATATTAGTGAGCATGTTTTACTTGTTGATCTAGTTATTTTGCCATTGCAAGACTTTGATGTTATTTTGGGTATGGATTGGTTAAGTAAATATCATGCCTCTGTTGATTGTTTTAAGAAAGTGGTTACGTTTTCTATCCCTAGTGTGCCTGTGTTTACTTTTGAGGCAACTTCTTTGGGTAAGGGAATTCGTATTATTTCGTATGTGAAAGCTAGGAGGCTATTGCACCGTGGTTGTGTGGGGTATTTGGCTTGTGTTTTGGATACTACTAAAAAGTCTCCTAAAGTAGAAGATGTGAATGTTGTTAAAGAGTTTCCTGATGTGTTTTCTTCTGAATATTCTATGCCTCCCGATAGAGAGATCGAGTTTGGTATTGACTTGATTCCAGGTACTACCCCTATATCTGAAGCACCTTATAGAATGGCTCCAGCTGAACTGAAAGAATTGAAGGTGCAATTGCAAGAGTTACTTGATCGGGGATTCATCCGTCCTAGTGTATCACCGTGGGGAGCTCCTGTATTGTTTGTCAAGAAGAAAGATGGGTCTTTGAGACTGTGCATCGACTACAGGAAGCTGAATCAGGTAACTGTAAAGAATAAATATCCTCTACCTCACATTGATGACTTATTTGATCAACTCCAAGGGTCAGTCGTCTTTTCGAAGCTTGACTTGAGGAGTGGGTACCATCAGTTAAAGATCCGTTCTGAGGATATTTCTAAGACTGCTTTCCGTAGTAGGTATGGTCATTACGAGTTTCTTGTTATGCCTTTCGGGTTGACTAATGCTCCGGATGTTTTCATGGATATGATGAATCGGGTCTTCAAGCCTTATCTTGACACCTTCGTGGTTGTATTTATTGACGATATTCTTGTGTATTCCAAGTCTAAGGAGGAGCACGAGCAACACTTGCGAATGGTTTTATCTGTTCTTCGTGAGAAGCAACTGTTTGCGAAATTCAGTAAGTGTGCTTTTTGGCTCGATGAGGTGTCTTTTCTGGGGCACGTGGTTTCTAATAGAGGAATATCTGTAGATCCTTCCAAGATTGAAGCTATTGTGAATTGGAAGAGGCCTGAATCAGTTACGGAGATTCGAAGTTTCTTGGGTCTAGCCGGGTATTATAGAAGATTTATCGAGGGGTTTTCTAAATTGCCACTCCGTTGACTCAGTTGACTCGAAAGAATGTACCGTATGTGTGGATGACAAGTGTCAAGCTAGCTTTGAAGAGTTGAAGAAGAGGTTGACTACAGCTCCTATCCTTGCGCTTCCTAATGGAAATGATGATTTGGTAATCTATAGCGATGCTTCTAAAGAAGGCCTCGGGTGTGTGTTAATGCAAAACGGAAGGGTGATTGCGTATGCTTCAAGAAAGTTGACTCCGAGTGAGCAGAATTATCCTACCCATGACATGGAGTTAGCTGCGATTGTTTTTGCGTTGCACAAGTGGAAACACTATCTGTACGGAGCCAAATTTGAGATATTTACTGATCATCAAAGCTTGAAGTACCTTTTCTCCCAAAAAGAGTTGAATAACGGGCAAAGAAGATGGATGGAGCTATTGAAGGATTATGATTGTACTATCTCTTATCACCCGGGTAAAGCAAATGTGGTAGCTGATGCCATTAGCCGGAAATCTTTTATGGCTTCATTGATGGTGCGTGAATGGAAGATGTTAGAGATGCTCGAGATTTGGATCCTTGTGAGTCAAAGCATGGGGCTATTTTTGCGAGTATTCAAGTATTACCAGTTTTGATTCAACAAATAAAAGAAGCTCAGAAGGATGATCCGGAGTTGGTGAAAATAGCGGGTAAAATCGAAGGTGGCAAATTTGGGGATTTCTCTCTTAATTCCGAAGGAGTGTTAACTTTCAGAGGTCGGTTATGTGTGCCTTGCGTGGATGAGATTAAATGCCAAGTTCTTGATGAAGGCCACAAGTCGAGATATACTATTCATCCCGGGAGCACAAAAATGTATCAGAATTTGAAACAGCACTTTTGGTGGAATAATATGAAGAGAGAGATAGCGGATTATGTATCTAAGTGTTTGACATGTCAACAAGTGAAAGATGAACATCAAAGGCCTGCGGGGTTACTTCAGCCGTTAGAGATTCCGGAATGGAAGTGGGAACATGTTACTATGGATTTCGTGACGGGATTACCTCGCACTCGAAGGAGGTTTGATGCAGTTTGGGTGATCGTGGATAGATTGACCAAGTCTTCTCATTTTCTACCTATTGAGATTAGTTACTCGATGGAAAGGCTTGCGACTTTGTATATAAATGAGATTGTGAGATTGCATGGTGTCCCGGTGAGTATTGTGTCTGATCGTGACCCTAGATTTACATCTCGGTTTTGGCAAGCGTTTCAGAAGGCTTTGGGTTCAGAGTTGAAGTTTAGTACAGCTTTTCATCCCCAGACAGATGGGCAGTCAGAGAGGACTATTCAGATTCTCGAGGATATGTTGCGAGCTTGCTCAGTTGATTTTTCAGATTCTTGGGATTCTCATTTACCTCTCGTGGAATTTGCCTATAACAACAGTTTTCAGTCAAGTATTGGGATGGCCCCGTATGAAGCTTTGTATGGAAGGAAATGTCGGTCTCCAATTTGTTGGGATGAAGTGGGAGAAGCAAAAATTTGGGGTATTGATATGGTGAACAAGTCAGTTGAGGAGGTTAAGCTTATCCGAGATCGTTTGAGTACCGCTCAGAGTAGACAGAAAAGTTATGCCGATCACCGGAGGCGAGATCTCGAGTTTGAAAAAGGTGACTTTGTGTTTTTGAAGGTTTCACCTAAAGTGGGGATTCGAAGGTACGGGAAGAAAGGCAAGCTGGCACCGAGGTACATTGGCCCATTCGAGATTTTGAGTAGAGTTGGTGATAGAGCTTATCGTCTTGCGTTACCTCATTCTCTCGACAAGATCCATAATGTTTTTCATGTTTCGATGCTTAGGAAGTATGTGTATGATCCTTCTCATGTCTTGTCCGAGGTTCCCGAGGATATTGAACCGAGTATGTCTTACGAGGAGCATCCGGTCCAAGTTATTGATTCGAAAGTTCAAGAGTTGAGAACTAAGAGTATTCCCCTTGTTCGTGTTGTGTGGAGAAATCATAACGTGGAAGAGTCGACTTGGGAGCTTCGGGAGGAGATCGAGAGGAAGTATCCTTGGTTGTTTGAGGGTTGAGGTAAGCAATCCTAAAATTCGGGTCGAATTTTCTTTAAGGGGGGTGAGTGTAACGACCCCAAAACCCGTTTATTTATTTTAATATTTATTTTATATTTTGATAATTTTTATTTAAAATTTTGTGTGCATTTTATGTGTTGCATCATCTTATATGAATTGCACATTTTATTTGACTATTTGTGTTAGTTAAAATGATAGTAGTAAAGTTTAGGGAGTTAAAGTGTTAATGGAAAGTATAGGGGACTTAGTGAAAGTATAGTTGAGGGGTTTATGTGTTAAATGTGGAATTGGAGGGGCTTTAGTGTATGGGTATAAATACCAAACAAGGCTTACTTACCTTCACAATTTCTACCAGGGAATGAATGAGGCAAAACACACACACACACTAGAAATCACTCTCTCTGGGTTATGAACAAACAAGGTTAGGGTTCTTCTTTATTAATTTCCCTATTTTAATTTATTACTCCATTTTCAAATCTAATTACATATAAATGATCAGGGTGTTGAATAGAGTATATCTACCGATCCATATTATTTTTTTGACATCTTTTCCGGAAAATAGGTAAGTTACTAATCCCCCTTTAAATGTTAAAATGGTCATAAGTATGCTTTATATGCTTTATATGTGATAAAACAAAGTTTTGGTATGTTTTATTTATACTTGTAATTTTGGGACAAAGGGAGTAGTATGAAATGGTTATGTTGGTGTTGGTATTGTTCCTAGGCTAAGTTTTAGCCTTTGTGTAAGTGCAGATGTTAAGGGTTATAAGTATTGGTAATTTTGGATTGTGAAACAAAAGGAGTAAATTTTGTTTAAGTTTTTAGGCCTACCGGGTGATGTGGGCGGCCGCCCAAAATGGGCGTGCGGCCGCACACCTTTCTGAAGGGTTTTGTTCTTGGGACAGAGCATTTTTGGGCGGCCGCACAGCCCAGTTTGGGCGACCGCCCAGTTGTCTGAAAAGTTTGGAGTTTTCAAATCCAAGGGATTTAGAGGTCAATCTTGGTCTAGTTTTTGGGTAGTGTCCTAAAGTACTTAGATGGTTGACGTGGATCACTAAAGTGGTAGAATTGGTTCCTTTGTGGACACAAGTGTTGTGAAATGTTAGTGAGTGATTATGTGAACATTGTTGAGCACTTTGTGATGTGTTGAATGATTCATCTTCTTGATGTGTTTGGCATGGCTCCCTACATTGGAATCATTGTCCCTGGTTGTTGTTTAAGCAAGTATTTCTATGTGGTGCTTGCGTGTAAAGTCCAGCTGGTACTTTTGTGTGTGTTGGGCAGTGATAGGGATTATAATGGTCTCCGAGCCAAGTACATTATAAGGCTCCTATCATTGGTTTCCCATTTTTAAACCCCTTCCTTAGGCCAAAGGTTGGGCACTTTGGGTTATGACTTTGTGTCATTTTCCCCCCGTTGTTGTTGTTGTTGTTTGGTTCCGGAACCCGTTTCAGCTCTTCGATGCTGCTCAGTTGATGCCTCTCAGATGGCTATGGTTTGGTTTGAGAACCTTGGCTCAGTATCCACGTATGAGTGTTCATTTCCGCTTTATGTGTTGCATGATGAGTGGTCGTTATTTCCAACCGGTATGGGACGGTTGGCGATAGGGAGCCTCTCATATTATATGCTATGTGCTATATGATCTTTTGTGGCATTATTCCTTTATGTTATCATACTAGCATGTAATGTAGTTGCATTTTAGTAACTTACTGAGATTTATTCTCACCCTTATTTGTTTACCGTTTTAGATAAGAAGGAGCCAGGGGATAGTTCACACACACTGGGAGGACGTCGAAGAGATCTTTGGGTAAGACATTTTGGGAAATGGTTGTGTAAGTAAAGGATACATTATGTAAATGTAATACCTTTTGGGTAGTGTAACCGTAACTTGGTTTGTATCATCTCTTTTGGTAGATGTTCGTGTTGTAAATAAGTAAGTAAGTGAAGTGTGTAGCCAAGTGGCTTAAAATTTGGTTGTGAAAGTTTGTTTTGTGACTTGTAGTCACGTTTAGTAAATGTTGTTTGGTTATATAAGACTTTTTATGAAAGTATATTTCGAAAATTTTTCCTAAAATGTTTTATAACGTCTTCCGTGCGTGTCCCGGACGTGGGGCCAAGTAGGACCACGGGTCGGGGCGCGACAGTTGGTATCAGAGCTAGGTTGTAGATGTTCTATAATGACTAAGTGACCTAGGAGGGTAGTTGAGTATGGAGTGAGTAACGTTGAGTGTTTTATGCAGGTACTCAGTAAAAAATGCCGGAAACATGAGGGGGAACAGTCTGGTACTGCAGGCCAGGGTAATGTAAGGGAAGAGGCTCGAGCTATGTTTCAAGGGATGTTCGAGGCCGCAATGAAAACCATCCATGATCAGAGGCAAGGAGGAGAGCATGCACCTCCGAGGTATGGTCTAGAACAGTTTTTGAAGATGAAACCAACCGGCTATGATGGTGAACCAGATGTGACCAAAGTTGAGAGATGGATCGAGTCCATGGAAAAGATATTTGATGTCTTAGTTTGTACTAAAGAAGATCGAGTTAGGTTTGCTACCTACAAGTTGAGTGGAGCTGCGGAGTACTGGTGGAGAACACTGAAGGCTAGTTGGGACGAAGCTCATGTACCTTATACTTGGGCAAATTTTCTGAGGAAGTTCAAGGAACATTTTATTCCAAGGGTGGATCAAGATCGGAAGGAAGTGGAATTTCTTAGCTTGGAACAGAATACAATGTCGGTGGCTCAGTATGCAGCCAAGTTCACGGAACTATCGAGGTATTGTACCCATTTGATTGCAACGGAGGAGAGGAAAGCAACAAGATTTGTTAAGGGTTTAAAAACAGTGATCCGGACTCAATTGGTGTCCCACAAGCTACAAGAATTTCAAGATGCAGTTGATCGAGCTTATCAAGTGGAGCACGACATTGAAGAACACAAGAGGAAGGTGAATTAACAAGTGCTGGAAGGCAAGGTAGACCACAACCGCAAAGGAATGATAATCGTGGAGGACAAGGACTTCAACCCCATTTAGAGGACAACCACAAGGGCAACCGAATGTCAGAAATCAAGGTAATTTCTCAGGGGTCCAAGCAAGAGAGTATGTAATTATTGTCAGAGGGAAGGGCACAGTGAGGAACGGTGTTGGAAGAAACAAGGAAAGTGTTTGAACTGTGGGCAACTTGGCCTTTTCAAAGAAATTGCCCGAGATTGGGAAGTCAACCATCGGGGAGTGGTATTGGATCGTCTCAGGGTCAGAAAAGGGATGCCTCGGAAAACCAAAGGTTCAAGGTCGTGTGTTTGCAATCAATCAACAACAAGCTTCGGATGCTTCCACCGTGATAGGAGGTATAATTTCTATGTCCAGTTTGAGGGCACGTGCACTTATAGACCCCGGCTCATCGCATTCATATGTTTCTGTGTCTTTTGCATCTCTATTGCATTCTTCCTTTGAGTCTTTGCCTTATGTGCTAGAAGTGTCGACTCCTATGGGAAATTGTTTGATAGCTGACAAGGTGTTGCGTGATTGTGGTGTGCATATTAGTGAGCATGTTTTACTTGCTGATCTAGTTATTTTGCCATTGCAAGACTTTGATGTTATTTTGGGTATGGATTGGTTAAGTAAATATCATGCCTCTGTTTGATTGTTTTAAGAAAGTGGTTACGTTTTCTATCCCTAGTGTGCCTATGTTTACTTTTGAGGCAACTTCTTTGGGTAAGGGAATTCGTATTATTTCGTATGTGAAAGCTAGGAGGCTATTGCACCGTGGTTGTGTGGGGTATTTGGCTTGTGTTTTGGATACTACTAAAAAGTCTCCTAAAGTAGAAGATGTGAATGTTGTTAAAGAGTTTCCTGATGTGTTTTCTTCTGAATATTCTATGCCTCCCGATAGAGAGATCGAGTTTGGTATTGACTTGATTCCAGGTACTACCCCTATATCTGAAGCACCTTATAGAATGGCTCCAGCTGAACTGAAAGAATTGAAGGTGCAATTGCAAGAGTTACTTGATCGGGGATTCATCCGTCCTAGTGTATCACCGTGGGGAGCTCCTGTATTGTTTGTCAAGAAGAAAGATGGGTCTTTGAGACTGTGCATCGACTACAGGAAGCTGAATCAGGTAACTGTAAAGAATAAATATCCTCTACCTCACATTGATGACTTATTTGATCAACTCCAAGGGTCAGTCGTCTTTTCGAAGCTTGACTTGAGGAGTGGGTACCATCAGTTAAAGATCCGTTCTGAGGATATTTCTAAGACTGCTTTCCGTAGTAGGTATGGTCATTACGAGTTTCTTGTTATGCCTTTCGGGTTGACTAATGCTCCGGATGTTTTCATGGATATGATGAATCGGGTCTTCAAGCCTTATCTTGACACCTTCGTGGTTGTATTTATTGACGATATTCTTGTGTATTCCAAGTCTAAGGAGGAGCACGAGCAACACTTGCGAATGGTTTTATCTGTTCTTCGTGAGAAGCAACTGTTTGCGAAATTCAGTAAGTGTGCTTTTTGGCTCGATGAGGTGTCTTTTCTGGGGCACGTGGTTTCTAATAGAGGAATATCTGTAGATCCTTCCAAGATTGAAGCTATTGTGAATTGGAAGAGGCCTGAATCAGTTACGGAGATTCGAAGTTTCTTGGGTCTAGCCGGGTATTATAGAAGATTTATCGAGGGGTTTTCTAAAATTGCCACTCCGTTGACTCAGTTGACTCGAAAGAATGTACCGTATGTGTGGGATGACAAGTGTCAAGCTAGCTTTGAAGAGTTGAAGAAGAGGTTGACTACAGCTCCTATCCTTGCGCTTCCTAATGGAAATGATGATTTGGTAATCTATAGCGATGCTTCTAAAGAAGGCCTCGGGTGTGTGTTAATGCAAAACGGAAGGGTGATTGCGTATGCTTCAAGAAAGTTGACTCCGAGTGAGCAGAATTATCCTACCCATGACATGGAGTTAGCTGCGATTGTTTTTGCGTTGCACAAGTGGAAACACTATCTGTACGGAGCCAAATTTGAGATATTTACTGATCATCAAAGCTTGAAGTACCTTTTCTCCCAAAAAGAGTTGAATAACGGGCAAAGAAGATGGATGGAGCTATTGAAGGATTATGATTGTACTATCTCTTATCACCCGGGTAAAGCAAATGTGGTAGCTGATGCCATTAGCCGGAAATCTTTTATGGCTTCATTGATGGTGCGTGAATGGAAGATGTTAGAGGATGCTCGAGATTTGGATCCTTGTGAGTCAAAGCATGGGGCTATTTTTGCGAGTATTCAAGTATTACCAGTTTTGATTCAACAAATAAAAGAAGCTCAGAAGGATGATCCGGAGTTGGTGAAAATAGCGGGTAAAATCGAAGGTGGCAAATTTGGGGATTTCTCTCTTAATTCCGAAGGAGTGTTAACTTTCAGAGGTCGGTTATGTGTGCCTTGCGTGGATGAGATTAAATGCCAAGTTCTTGATGAAGGCCACAAGTCGAGATATACTATTCATCCCGGGAGCACAAAAATGTATCAGAATTTGAAACAGCACTTTTGGTGGAATAATATGAAGAGAGAGATAGCGGATTATGTATCTAAGTGTTTGACATGTCAACAAGTGAAAGCTGAACATCAAAGGCCTGCGGGTTACTTCAGCCGTTAGAGATTCCGGAATGGAAGTGGGAACATGTTACTATGGATTTCGTGACGGGATTACCTCGCACTCGAAGGAGGTTTGATGCAGTTTGGGTGATCGTGGATAGATTGACCAAGTCTTCTCATTTTCTACCTATTGAGATTAGTTACTCGATGGAAAGGCTTGCGACTTTGTATATAAATGAGATTGTGAGATTGCATGGTGTCCCGGTGAGTATTGTGTCTGATCGTGACCCTAGATTTACATCTCAGTTTTGGCAAGCGTTTCAGAAGGCTTTGGGTTCAGAGTTGAAGTTTAGTACAGCTTTTCATCCCCAGACAGATGGGCAGTCAGAGAGGACTATTCAGATTCTCGAGGATATGTTGCGAGCTTGCTCAGTTGATTTTTCAGATTCTTGGGATTCTCATTTACCTCTCGTGGAATTTGCCTATAACAACAGTTTTCAGTCAAGTATTGGGATGGCCCCGTATGAAGCTTTGTATGGAAGGAAATGTCGGTCTCCAATTTGTTGGGATGAAGTGGGAGAAGCAAAAATTTGGGGTATTGATATGGTGAACAAGTCAGTTGAGGAGGTTAAGCTTATCCGAGATCGTTTGAGTACCGCTCAGAGTAGACAGAAAAAGTTATGCCGATCACCGGAGGCGAGATCTCGAGTTTGAAAAAGGTGACTTTGTGTTTTTGAAGGTTTCACCTAAAGTGGGGATTCGAAGGTACGGGAAGAAAGGCAAGCTGGCACCGAGGTACATTGGCCCATTCGAGATTTTGAGTAGAGTTGGTGATAGAGCTTATCGTCTTGCGTTACCTCATTCTCTCGACAAGATCCATAATGTTTTTCATGTTTCGATGCTTAGGAAGTATGTGTATGATCCTTCTCATGTCTTGTCCGAGGTTCCCGAGGATATTGAACCGAGTATGTCTTACGAGGAGCATCCGGTCCAAGTTATTGATTCGAAAGTTCAAGAGTTGAGAACTAAGAGTATTCCCCTTGTTCGTGTTGTGTGGAGAAATCATAACGTGGAAGAGTCGACTTGGGAGCTTCGGGAGGAGATCGAGAGGAAGTATCCTTGGTTGTTTGAGGGTTGAGGTAAGCAATCCTAAAATTCGGGTCGAATTTTCTTTAAGGGGGAGTGAGTGTAACGACCCCAAAACCCGTTTATTTATTTTAATATTTATTTTATATTTTGATAATTTTTATTTAAAATTTTGTGTGCATTTTATGTGTTGCATCATCTTATATGAATTGCACATTTTATTTGACTATTTGTGTTAGTTAAAATGATAGTAGTAAAGTTTAGGGGAGTTAAAGTGTTAATGGAAAGTATAGGGGACTTAGTGAAAGTATAGTTGAGGGGTTTATGTGTTAAATGTGGAATTGGAGGGGCTTTAGTGTATGGGTATAAATACCAAACAAGGCTTACTTACCTTCACAATTTCTACCAGGGAATGAATGAGGCAAAACACACACACACACTAGAAATCACTCTCTCTGGGTTATGAACAAACAAGGTTAGGGTTCTTCTTTATTAATTTCCCTATTTTAATTTATTACTCCATTTTCAAATCTAATTACATATAAATGATCAGGGTGTTGAATAGAGTATATCTACCGATCCATATTATTTTTTTTGACATCTTTTCCGGAAATAGGTAAGTTACTAATCCCCCTTTAAATGTTAAAATGGTCATAAGTATGCTTTATATGCTTTATATGTGATAAAACAAAGTTTTGGTATGTTTTATTTATACTTGTAATTTTGGGACAAAGGGAGTAGTATGAAATGGTTATGGTTGGTGTTGGTATTGTTCCTAGGCTAAGTTTTAGTCTTTGTGTAAGTGCAGATGTTAAGGGTTATAAGTATTGGTAATTTTGGATTGTGAAACAAAAGGAGTAAATTTTGTTTAAGTTTTTAGGCATACCGGGTGATGTGGGCGGCCGCCCAAAAATGGGCGTGCGGCCGCACACCTTTCTGAAGGGTTTTGTTCTTGGGACAGAGCATTTTGGGCGGCCGCACAGCCCAGTTTGGGCGACCGCCCAGTTGTTTGAAAAAGTTTGGAGTTTTCAAATCCAAGGGATTTAGAGGTCAATCTTGGTCTAGTTTTTGGGTAGTGTCCTAAAGTACTTAGATGGTTGACGTGGATCACTAAAGTGGTAGAATTGGTTCCTTTGTGGACACAAGTGTTGTGAAATGTTAGTGAGTGATTATGTGAACATTGTTGAGCACTTTGTGATGTGTTGAATGATTCATCTTCTTGATGTGTTTGGCATGGCTCCCTACATTGGAATCATTGTCCCTGGTTGTTGTTTAAGCAAGTATTTCTATGTGGTGCTTGCGTGTAAAGTCCAGCTGGTACTTTTGTGTGTGTTGGGCAGTGATAGGGATTATAATGGTCTCCGAGCCAAGTACATTATAAGGCTCCTATCATTGGTTTCCCATTTTTAAACCCCTTCCTTAGGCCAAAGGTTGGGCACTTTGGGTTATGACTTTGTGTCATTTTCCCCCCGTTGTTGTTGTTGTTGTTGTTGTTTGGTTCCGGAACCCGTTTCAGCTCTTCGATGCTGCTCAGTTGATGCCTCTCAGATGGCTATGGTTTGGTTTGAGAACCTTGGCTCAGTATCCACGTATGAGTGTTCATTTCCGCTTTATGTGTTGCATGATGAGTGGTCGTTATTTCCAACCGGTATGAGACGGTTGGCGATAGGCAGCCTCTCATATTATATGCTATGTGCTATATGATCTTTTGTGGCATTATTCCTTTATGTTATCATACTAGCATGTAATGTAGTTGCATTTTAGTAACTTACTGAGATTTATTCTCACCCTTATTTGTTTACCGTTTTAGATGAGAAGGAGCCCAGGGGATAGTTCACACACACTGGGAGGACGTCGAAGAGATCTTTGGGTAAGACATTTTGGGAAATGGTTGTGTAAGTAAATGATACATTATGTAAATGTAATACCTTTTGGGTAGTGTAACCGTAACTTGGTTTGTATCATCTCTTTTGGTAGATGTTCGTGTTGTAAATAAGTAAGTAAGTGAAGTGTGTAGCCAAGTGGCTTAAAATTTGGTTGTGAAAGTTTGTTTTGTGACTTGTAGTCACGTTTAGTAAATGTTGTTTGGTTATATAAGACTTTTTATGAAAGTATATTTCGAAAATTTTTCCTAAAATGTTTTATAACGTCTTCCGTGCGTGTCCCGGACGTGGGGCCAAGTAGGACCACGAGTCGGGGCGCGACATGTAGCTTTAAGAATATCTTAAAACATCATGTGCTAGTCGCATGACATAAAATCTGTTAGAAAACTAACGCCCAGTTACTTTTATAGCCACATTGCAAAAAAATGTAAATGTTGGGAACCAATTGGCGAAAAAAAACTGTTGGGAGCAACATTGCAAAAGTTTGTAAATGTCAAGAACCAAATTGCAAATTGCCCTTTAATTATTTAAACATTTTAACTACTTCGTTCCATGTACTTCACTGTTTTTTATGAAGTTTAATTATTACTAGTGGGTAACCCGTGCTCTGCACGGGTAACTAATTTGCTATTTTTTATTTTTTTTTGCATTTTACTCTTTTTATATTTTAATTTAATAAAGTAGCATAACAGTTTTTTATAATATAAATATATTGTAAATGAAAAATATTTTTTAATTATAGTTAATTAAAATAGTAAACATCATCTTAACCATTAATAGTAAAAATTAATCTATATAATAATATCAATAACTAATACTATTAATAATACTTATTACAATATTTATAGTAACTATTATAATTAAATAATACTATTAATAATAATGTTAACCTATATAGTAACTACTATGATTAACTAATACTATTAATAGTAAAAATTAACATTTATTATAACTGTTATGATTAACTAATACTATTAATAGTAATAGTTAATTTATAAAGTAACCATCGTAGTTAACGTGTATAGTGACTATTATTGTTAATTATACTATTAATAGTAATAGTTATATATTATAGTAACTATTATAGTTGACTAATACTATTAATAGTAATAGTTAACTACTATAGTAACTATTATAGTTAAGTAATACTATTAATAGTAATAGTTAACTAATATAGTTAACTATTATAGTTAACTAATACTATTTATAGTAATAGTTAACTTGTATAGTAACTATTACTATTAATAGTAATAGTTAACTCATATCATAACTATTATTATGAGCTAATAGTATTAGCTAATAAAGAGAATATCAAAAGTCACACACATTTAGGATATGAATGGTGTGGCTTCACACAAATGAAGCTTTAACCTATGTTTGTTTATGTGTCAAAGCCATAGCCCTCCTCACCAACTTTAATATATATATATATATATATATATATATATATATATATATATATATATATATATATATATAGATTTCCTTACCAACCCCTCCCCCCCCCTCCCCCTGCAATTGTTCTCATTGAACACTTACTGCGTACCCAATTTTTTTTATTAATTGATAATGCCAATGAAGGCTACAACTGAGCCTATAATAGGCTAATACAAATGCCATGAATGCTACAACTAGGCATGTAAATATGCTAACACAAATATCCCTAACGGGATTCGAACTCGTGACTTTCGCATGAAAAACTAACACCAGATACCGCTTGAGCTAGAGCTCTTTGGTACTGCATACCCAAAGTTACATTGCTTTGTTATGTATTTAAAGTTCAATTCTTTTTGTATAATGGTTTTTGAAAGGTCAGCATTGAAGCGTGTCCAAATTAATTTTTTAAAAAATATTTGAGCGCAACATTTCATTAATTGATTGTATTATATATGTAAAAATGTTGAAACAATAAATAACTGTAGAATGAACCATGAATGAATAGTACTCCTTCCGCCCCGGAATAAGGTTCTTAGTTTGACTTTACACGGAGATTAAGAAAAAGTAAATGTTGTGAGTGTGAAAAAGTAAGAGAAAGTAGGAGAGATTAAGTGGGTAGGGAGTTTTTGTTGTGAGAATGACAAGTGGGTCTCATAATCTATTTAATTTAAGGTAATAAAGCAACTAAAAACCTTAGTCTGTAACAAACTAAAAAGGAAAGTAAACTGGGATGGAGGGAGTATAATAATAGTAAACGAACGACACACTTTTTTGCATATATTTCCGTTGAGTGTGTGTAGTGTAGTGGAGCGCACATGTGAAGCAAGAAAAGCACTTTAGAAAGTGATGATGCCTTCTTCTGGCAGCATGTTGCAGTGAGTGATGTAGAGGAAGAATATTAATCCCCGTTTCATTTTAAACTTTAAAAAATTTCATTTTAATTATCTCACTTTATATTTTTAAATTTTAAAAAGAATGTCTTTTATAGTTTTTTATTTGTGGACCTCACGAGGCTCACGTATAATATTCATAACAGTTATTCACAAAATATTCTTTATCCCACTTTTTCACTCATATCAAATTATACACTCTCACACACATCATTTTTTACACTTTTTTTTATACTCAATATTTTTTTGAAGTTTAAAATGGGACGGGAGGAGTATTTGCCGGAAGAGAAAAAGTAAAACAACTGTTGTGGCACTGTAGAACATAACTATAAACAGTAAACAACAAAAGCAAAGCCCAAACTTATTTGATCAATAGCAGAAGTAGCAAGCACGCTTGTTTTGGACTTTGTTCCAAAACCCAAACAACAACCAACAAAAAATATGTACTTCCTTCAAAAAAAAAAAAAAAAAAAAAAAACATAAAAATATGTACACTTTCTTTTCTCTTTCTCTTTTCCACCACAATTATTTATTCTCATGGATTCCAAAATTACAACTCAAGATAACTACTATAATTAGAAAAAAAGAGTTGGATTTTGTGGATCTTGTCCTAACTTTGTCCCCTGGAGTTTCTACATTTTTTACGGCTTTATCCCTCATGATCATATCACATTATTGGTGGAAACTATTGTGAGGATTTTTTTTTTACCAAAAAACAAAAAAAACAAAACTTGTGTGAGACGGATCTGGTTGATAAAGTAAATAGATTGCCCCCTATGGCCGGGCGGGGCAAGCCCATTTCCTCTCTCGTCGAGATCCGTCTCATATGTGAGACCGTTTCATACAAGACTTCCTCAATAAAAAATTGTTCAGATAAGTTTTATCACCACAGGATTTTGGGAAATTTTTTTCCCTAAATTACAAAAATATTATTTTTCAAATTATTCTTAAATGTTCGTCAAATGCTTGCAAGTAAAAAAAAAAAATTTGACTTTCTGTATTTTTTTACAAAACCAGTTTCCCCCAAAACCTACTCTTTATCTACATCATTCACCCTCCGTCCTAAAATAATAAAATGCTGTTGATTTACAAACATTTTTATAAAACTTGTTCAGATAAACTAGCGGGTAACCCGTGCTCTGCACGTGAAACCAATACTATGTCTTTAAAAATATTTTAACTATAGTTAACTAATATAGTAATCATCATTTTAACTAATACTATTAATAATAAAAATTAATCTATATGATTATTATTATTATAATAACTATTATAATTAATTAATACTATTGATAGTAATAGTTAATATATATTAATAGCAATGATTAATCTATATAATAATAATTATTCATATAATTATTATAATGAAATAATATTATTAATAGTAATAGTTAATTGATATAGTAACTATTATGATTAATATTAAAAATTAATAATCTAACTTATATAATAACTTATATAATTAACTAATATTAATAATAGTAATAGTTAATGTATGTAGCCTATTATAGTTAACCAATACTATTAATAGTAAAAAATAAAATAACTTATAGAGTAACTATTATGGTTAACTAATACTATTAATAGTAATAATTAACTTATATATAGTAACTATTATAGTTAACTAATACTATTAATAGTAATAGTTAACTAATATAGTAACTATTACAGTTAACTAATACTATTAATAGTAATATTTAACTTGTATTGTAACTAATATTGTTAACTAATACTATTAATAGTAATGGTTAACTTATACTATTAATAGTAATAGTTAACTTATACTATTAATAGTAATAGTTAACTTATACTATTAATAGTAATAGTTAACTCATATAATTACTAATATGATTAACTAATAGTATTAGCTAAGAATAAGAATATCAAAAGTCATTACATTTTAGGATGATGTTGATGTGGCTTCTCCAAATTCAATTTTTTACTAAAACATGTACACATGTCAAACCCACAACTCTCCTCACCAACTTTAATATATACGTATATATATATATATATATACTCCCTCTGTCCCGTCCGAAATAGGATTTTGGTAGCTCTTTTTGTACTTTGACCATGTAATTTAAATAAAAAATAATTATCCTAATATAAATTAAAAAATTGTTATTGAGAGTATTACTAAATGTGAGACAATAACAATTTTTAAATTTTTATTTGGATTATTATATCTTTTTCAAAAGACTTGGTCAAAGTAAAGTCAAGTTTACCAAAATCCTATTTCGAGCGGGACGGAGAGAGTATATAGATTTTATCTACATCATTCCCCCTCATAATCATGTCACATTATTGGTGGTAATTTTGAATTTATGTTTAATCAATGACCAATTAACTCCATCCATCATCAATGGGCTAAACATTTTTATATTCTATTCATTTGCTGTAAATCCATCCATGCATATAATTAACAAAGTCAATCATCATTATTCAGTAACAAATTATTTATTTATGTTTGTTAACTTAAGGGCCTTATAAGTCAAGGGTGTGAAATAAAATGACTAATGATATTTTGTCCATATGCATGATTATAGAGTAAACTGCTTTTCTGCACCTCGGACTATGGCCCCAACATCAATTTGACACTCGTACTATTGAAACAACAAATGTATGATGCGTACTATAGTTTTATTAGCAAAATTAACCAATTTACTATTCAGTTGTTAAATTTTTTTAACGAAAATTATTTTTTTAACGGGCATTAATTTATTTTAACAAAGATTAATAACTTAACGGAAATTTTTGAGGGAAAAATTGAAAACTCATCTTAACAAAACTAACTTTTGTTATCTCCATCATCTTCCCAAACCCAACATCCACCCCCACCCTTTCCTAGCCCAACACCGCCACCACCGCCCCCATCACCACCGCCACAAACCATCACAACCAGTCACCACTCCACCTAACCAACTCCACCATTTTCAATTCGCCATTCACCCAACACAACAAATACAGCAACAACAAAACAATCCAGATTCGAAATGAATTCTAAATTCGAAATAGAACCCAAAAAGGAAAAAAAATTGATTACAAACCGATTGCATTGATCAAATTTGGGGTTTTCATCCAGATGTTCCAAAATCTGAAATAGAACCCACCATTAATTTTCTTCTTTAGGTGTAGAGAGAGAGAGAGGTCAGAGATGGGTAAAATTCGCCGGAGAAGATGGTGGGGGAGTGACTGGAGAGGGTGTAGGGATTTGCCGGCGCCGTCGACGGGGCCGATGCAGACCTTAGAGAACCGGATCTGGCGACGGTGAGAGTGGCGGAGAGTGAGGAGGTAGGGGAATTGAGCCGAAGATGGGAGGCGTTGAGACCTGGCGTTGAGGGAATTTGGCCGGTGACGGAGATGGAGCAGATCTGCAAGGTCGCCGGGTTTAGGGGAGTGGTGGTGAGGCCGGAGGTGGGGTTGCCGGAAGTGGGGGTGTCGCCGAAGGTGGGGAGGGGTTGCCGGAAGTGGGGAAGGTAAAGAGAGAAAGTGTGTGTGCGCGTTGTGTGTCAGGGAGGGAGGGGAGGGTGGGCTTTGTTTGGGTCTTAGGGGTAGTTCTGTCATTTAGGTAAATTAAAATTGTGTTAAATTATTAACATCCGTTAAAATAAATTAATGTTCGTTAGAAAAAATAACGTGTGTTAGAAAAATTTAACAACTGAATAGTAAATTGGTTAATTTTGCTAATAAAACTATAGTACGCATCATACATTTGTTGTTTCAATAGTACGAGTGTCAAATTGATGTTGGGGCCATAGTACGAGGGGCAGAAAAGCAGTTTACTCCATGATTATATGTTGACACAACAATGACATTTTAGAAAATTACACTTTATGATTGTAATTAACGGTCAATGAAATTAAGATTATGACAAAGGTCTTCCAACCTAATATATTGAAAAATCCTATAATATGTCGTATCAATGGCATATCCATGTTAATTATGGTTTATAAAATGTTTAATTTGAAACTAAAGCCAAAACAAAGCTCAATTAAGTTCTAATCACCTATCTTAAACAATTTTTTATATTCACCGTTACATAATAAATGAATATGATTTTCAGTCCATCTGCAAATGATTTATATAGTTTTAAATTATAAAATAATCCTATGGCATTTAACCATTGTACTTGCGATATACAAATTATAAAAAGTCTTAAAAATTGCATTCAACAAGTCAAATTTTTAAGCAAACAAGACCATTTATTAAAGGATTTAAATTTATTTGACCGTACCACCATAAAACTGAGAGGTTATAAAATATTTAGGTATTTAATTTTATTGGCACATAATGAAAACACAAAAGAATATGAGAAATTAGGATTAAAATTTTGTGCAATTCCTACCGTCGATCTGATGGTTGATATTATCTCTTAATCAAATGGACGGCTTCTTTTAATAATGTGAGAGGAAAATGTTACTCCAATGAAAGTGTTTGATAGTAGTTTGATAGTAATGGATGCGGAAAGATAAACAAATATCAATAGATTGTTGGAATAGAGATAAACCGGGAACTAGCGATCTACTTAGAAGAAATCAGCGAAGTCGCAGAGCAGCCGAGGAGCGGTCGATCCGGGCAAAGGACTCGGCCGTGCTGCTCGGGCGGGTCAAGGATGGAGAGCGGCCGTGCATAAGGAGCTCTTCGGGCAAACCTTCTGATCCCAGAACACGGCCGAGCAGATTAGGCGACTCGGGCGAGCGTGTAAAAGGGAGCGGCCGTGCAACCGCTGGACGGGAATAAGATGAATTTCGGGAATTCTAATTAGACTAGGGTTTAGTCTCATTCTAGGTTTAGTATATAAGCAGGGTTCCGCCCCCATACTCATTGTAACTCCATATTTACATATTATAGTGCAAGATCCTGGCTTGGTAGTGCCCCCAGACGTAGTCAAACATATTGACGAACTGGGTAATCAATTCTTTGTGTCTCTTTATTATTTTTTGCTTCTTTTATCGTTCTTGCTTATTGGGTTTGCGTTGATTATTCTTGCGATCTGTTTGGTTTGGAGGGTCTATACCACAACAACTGGTATCAGAGCTTTGGTTAGACGGACCAAGGGTTTCAAGCAGTCAAGAATGAGCAAAGATAAACAAGCGGTAGAAAAGTTCGATGGCTCTGACTATGGATATTGGAGGATCCAAATAGAGGATGTCTTGTATGGCAAGGATCTCTATAAGCCTTTATCAGGAGTCAAGCCAGAAAGAGAAAAACAGGAAGACTGGATCTTATGGATCGGAAAGCCTTAGGGGTGGTTCGATCTACTTTGTCGAAGTGGATCGCGAAGACTACCAGGAAGGCGAAAACCACCAAGGAGCTATTGGATTATCTTACTGAGAGATTTGAAACTCCATCTGCTGTAAATAAGGTTGATTTGATACGCAAGATAGGTAATCTCAAGATGCAAGAGGAAGGATCCTTAGCTAAACACATCGATGAGTTTATGGATGTTATAGACTCATTGGCTGCATTGGAGATTACTTTCGGTGACGAGGTTCATGCGTGTTTATTGCTAGCATCCTTACCAGGAAGTTGGAGCGGAACGATTACAGCGTTAAATGCTTCAGCGGGTAAGAACAAGTTGAAGTATGATGATGTTAAGGACTTTCTGTTAGGCGAGGAAAATCGCATAAAGAAGTTGGGGACACCGTCTACTTCGGAATCGGTCTTGGCTACAACTAGTAGGGGAAGGCCGGGTTCTAGCAATAAAGGGAGAACAGGGTCAAGGGAAAGTGTAATCGGGGGTGGGAGTCAGTCTGTAGAGAACAAAGAAATACCAAGGGTAGCAAGAGGATCGGTTCAGTGCTATCATTGTAAGGAGTTCGGACACTACAAGAGGGATTGTCCCATGCGAGGGGATAATTCGGCGAATGTGATAACTGAGGGTGAAGATGTACTGATTCTGAGTGTTAGTAGTGCGCTAGAATCATGGGTGCTGGATTCGGGGGCATCATTCCACTCTTGCGGGCATGCAGGGGCGATGGAAAATTATACTTCCGGTTATTTCTTGGAAATCAAGGGGAAGGGGGATGTCAGAATAGGAGCATCGGACGGGAAGGTCTTACATCTACACGGGGTCAGACACATTCCGGGTTTGAAAAAGAACCTAATATCAGTTGGGCAGCTGGGTGAAGAAGGTTACACGGTAACTTTTAGCTGCAGGAACTGGGTTATTACCAAGGAGGATTCAGAGATCGCTCGGGGTAATAGGGAAGTAAGATTGTATTTGACAAATAACACCAAGGATAGTATCGCGGTGGCGTCAGCCAAGGGTGATACGGATTTGTGGCACTGTCGATTGGGTCACATGGGTGAGAAGGGGGTACTTTGCTCAAAGGGGAAACTACCGGGTTTGAAGATAGTCAACGTAGGGATTTGCGAAGACTGTGGCAAACAGGCGAGGAGTAATTTCTCGAGGATTGGTAGGGCTTTGAGGGAAGCAAAGTTAGAATCGGTTCACACGGATTTATGGGGACCGGCCCCGGTAACTTCTCTAGGTGGTGTGTCATATTACATGACCTTCATTGATGATTCAACAAGGAAGGTCTGGGTTTGCTTCTTAAAGGGGAAAGATGAATCTTTCAGGATATTTAAGAAGTGGAAGGCCTTGGTGAAGAATCAGATGGAACTTAAGCTCAAAAGCTTGAAGTCGGATAATGGTGGGGAGTATGAGCTCAGGGAGTTTGAGGAATACGGTGATGCAAGTGAAGTTTGCATGGATATTCCAGACTCGGGTGGGAGCGGGACGGTTCATGATGACCAAGGTAAAGGGGTCACTGAAGATGAATCACATACTCCAGGACCGGATATTCCGCTACGCAGATCTAACAGAGAGTGTAGATCGGACAAGGCTCCAGGTTTCTCAAGCAAGGATAAGTTGAAGCTATGCATGGCTTCAACAGGGCTTGAAGAATAGGGGAAGAGGATGGCATTACCATGATCGAGGTGAGCACTATGGCACTAAGGATGAGTTGAAGACGGATACGGGGCTTATGTACTGGTTGATCTCTAGGTGGGAGATTGTTGGAATAGAGATAAACCGGGAACTAGCGATCTACTTAGAAGAAATCAGCGAAGTCGCAGAGCAGCCGAGGAGCGGACGATCCGGGCAAAGGACTCGGCCGTGCTGTTCGGGCGGGTCAAGGATGGAGAGCGGCCGTGCATAAGGAGCTCTTCGGGAAAAACTTCTGATCCCAGAACACAGCCGAGCAGATTAGGCGACTCGGCCGAGCTACTCGGGCGAGCGTGTAAAAGGGAGCGGCCGTGCAACCGCTGGACGGGAATAAGCTGAATTTCGGGAATTCTAATTAGACTAGGGTTTGGTCTCATTCTACGTTTAGTATATAAGCAGGGTTCCGCCCCCATACTCATTGTTACTCCATATTTACATATTATAGTGCAAGATCCTGGCTTGGTAGTGCCCCCAGACGTAGTCAAATATATTGACGAACTGGGTAATCAATTCTTTGTGTCTCTTTATTGTTTTTTGCTTCTTTTATCGTTCTTGCTTGTTGGGTTTGCGTGGATTATTCTTGCGATCTGTTTGGTTTGGAGGGTCTATACCACAACATAGATGATAAATGAGAAATAAAAAAGAACACCCAAAAATATGTGGTTCACTAACAGCATGTTAGCTACGTCTACTGGTTGAGCATCAACAAATTTATTAATATGGAGAAACCAGAATACAGATTTTACAGACACAGTTTGTGTACTAGGCTTTTAGATCACTAGAACAGGAGTTGGTTTCCTGTAAAACGCGTTTATTCTAGTGGTTAGGAAAAAATGTGTTTTTCAAAAATCATCTGGCGGTCTTAACACACTTACTGGACCTTCATAACACAGCAACTGGTCATCCTAAACATTGTCTCTCTTTTTTTTTTAGCCAAATTACATCATTCTTAATACAAGTAGGGGAGGGGTTTGTACCCTTGACCTTCACTTTGGAAGGCAAGGGCTTATTCCATTGAGCCAAAGGTTCATCGGCGCATCCTAAACATTGTCACTGGCTATCTATTAACACTTCTATTACTATAAAAAAAAAAATCAGAAAAAACCTTCTTGCTATCAATATCATATCAAGAGGCTTTATATTGATATTTAGAAGGTTTTATATTGATATCCAGGACCCTTTTGGCTATCACTTTCAAAGGTTATGACTATCAATCCCATATCCAGAAGCCTTTACATTGATATCCAGAACCGTTGAAAAGTTCCAATTATTTAAAAAAAAAAATGACCCTTCTGGATATCACTTTCAAAGTTTCTGGTTATCAATCTCATATCCAGAAGGTTTTATAATTATATCCAGAACCGTTGAGAAGTTCCGATTATTTACAAAAATACCACCGCGTTTTTTTTAAAACACGTTTTTCCTGGGAGTTAGAAAATACACTTTTTCCCCCAAGATTTTGCGCTGGAACAGATTAACATATTATAAATACAGACCAGATTCAAATTCAAATAGCATATTATCCATTTACTGATTGACGAACTTGTCTCGTACAAATGAAATAAAAATTTGGAGCTAAGCAGCCGCGTAAGGTGGGCACAGAGCTTTCTCATGCGGTTGCTCAAAGCGTGCGCATAACGCTTCTGAATCCAATGCTATCAGTAAGTTAGTCAGCTCCGATATGCAATTGCATAGGCGGACGTGAGAAACTCCTACAAAATTTCTACATGTTCAATGCATAAATTGTTGGAACAATTTTAATCCCTGAATGCCACACTCACTTTAGAATAGGATTGAGAAAGAGATGAAGCGGAAGCGGTAAAATATATACCTGTTGAATCCATGGATGATGTAGGGAGAAATAAGATGAAGAAGAAGAAGAAGTAGGGAATGAAGATCTTCTAAGTAATAGTGACTTCTTAATCTCTCAAGTACTTCAATAATGTGAAGAGAATTTAGGAGAGATAACAAGAATGAATAGTTATTTCTAGGCTTGATGGAAGGGCCTTTAAATAGGAAACATTGTGTCACTTCACCTAGGGACTACACCCTTTCAAGAAGCTTAGTGATATTATATTACCCTTTTGCCCATCACAATTAGGTAATTATATATCCAGGAATTCTACACATTTTATTATCAACTATACTTTATAAATTAACATTATAATCATAATTTTATAAATGGAAGTCTAAATGACTTGTGTTGCAAGCCATGTCCTTACAATCTCCCACTTGGGTTGCAAAACAAAGTCCTTCATTTACATCATGAATATAACACAAATGACAACCCTAATGTGCGCACTTTATTGTCATTTATAACAATCTCGTCCATTAGCCATACAAGTATAGGACTAAAGGGGCAGTCGTTGTAATTGATTCGCAACTAAACCCACAATAATCACGTATACAAGTCTAACTAAATGACATAGATCAAAAGTATAGATGTGTAGCATGGAATCATAATGAATATATACATATTCTTCCAACTAGTCCAACTTAACCAAATGAGATCAAAACTTTAAATAATAGAACAATTAATGAAAGAACAACACAAACTCCCACTATACTAAATGTTATCAAAAGTTGTTACACCCATATGAGCAACATGCTCGTGAAACACTGAAGATGATAACTCTTTCATAAATGGATCCTCTAAATAGAGTTTGTTTCTATAAGTTGTATCCCTTTCGTTCATGTTGTACTCTTTTCTTTATAACAAGATAATTAATGTCTAAATCCATAAACTCTTGTTAGAGTACAGAACTGCTACCTGATAGTCATTTCTTAATTGGTCTTTCGACACTTGTTTTGACAAATTACAGTCCATTAAAACATATGCAGCCATATATTTAACTAATGTCGGAATACCTAATGATCTCAAGATGATCCGACTTCAAAACATAGGTATGTAGTTCTTTAGTGTTTTGTAAATACTTCTATCATTCTTTTGGCTGCTACTTAATGTTCTTTCCGGATTGCTTTGGTATTGACCAAGCATCCCAACATTAAATGTAAGATATACATATACATTAAGCTTCCTACTGCTGATGTAAAGAGGGAATTTTCCATATACTTGGATTCAAAATTTACTTTTAGGACACTGTTTGAGACTAAGAATGTCTCCTTTAAAATTAGGGGTGTCATGTGGTTTACATTTTTGCATGCTAAACCTTTTGTAATACCTTTCCATATGGCCTTTTGTGATAATCCTAAAACATCTCGTGAGTGATCACGGTGAATTTGGATTCTTAATACAAAGATGCCTTACCAAGATCTTTCATTTCAAATAAGAAATTTCTTAGTTTCCTTAATAAGGTTCATATCATTACTAGCAAGCAAAATCATCATCCATATATAAGACCAAAATTATAAATTTACTCTCACTGAACTTATGGTATACACAATCTTAATCAAGATTCTTTTCAAAACCAAATAAAAATAACTTGATTAAGTACCATTGATGAGAAACTTGCTTGAGTCCACAAATGGATTTCTTTAAATTCACAAACTAATTGCTTAGTTTGATCCAAATCAACCATATATTCCTCAATGTCTCCATTAAGGAAAGTTGTCTTTATATCCATTTGATAAACTTCAAGATCATAATATGTTATATGTGCCATAATGATCTAAAAGTGTTTTTAGAAGATACCGGAAAAGTGCCTTCTTTATAATTAATGTCTTCCTTTTGAGTCAAATCTTTAAAAATTGGATGGGCTTTATATCTTTCCATATTACCTTGTGAATCCTTTTGGTCATAAAGATTAATTTAATCCCAATAGGTTTCACATCTTTAGGTAATGGGACAAGATCCCAAACGTTGTTATCCTTATAGATTTTAACCCTTCATTTATGACATTAATTTACTATATGAGAATTAGAACTATTAATGGTTTCATGGAAATGAGAGACTCATCTCCCACTAAACCTAAGTGTCCTTTATTCTCGGCAATATACACTTCATAATTATCCGGATTTGCACTTTCTTCTTACTCTATTGGATCTTCCAAAGGGCACCGGTTCTATCTTATTTTGAGGTTGTTGAATTTCCTTCTTATGATCAACATTTCCATGTTGTTCAATATTTATAGGGAAATCATATTTATTTTGAATTGTATGTTCTTCTTGAATGTCAAGTTCAAAACTTGATATCCAATTAGAACTATGGGAAGTGGTATATAAATGGATTCCATACAAATGAATTTCTCTTCCATTTCAAATTCAAAATATTACTCCAAATTCTCCCACTAAATTCAACATCCTTAAAAGAACCTAGCATTTCTCGTTTTTCAAAACGTTCCAACTTTCGGGTTGTAAAATTTATATATCCCCTAGTTCTCTCGGCTTACCCCATGAATAACTACTAATAATCTTACGTCTAACTTGCCCTTAGTAGACTTATAAAGTCTATCCTTATGCTAGACAACCCCATAAAAGAATATGATTTAAGGACGAATAAGGAACGCGTCCTTAAATCATTAAGGGTTTATATTAGTAGCCTTAGAGAGAGCTTAAATGAGAATAAAGGTTGCGGCTTTAACGTATCGCCCATAATGAGTGAGGTAAGAGAAGTATAAAACATACTTATTACCATATCCTTAAGGATTTCAATATGTGTCTATTACAATATTCTTGCTAGGCGTACCCGGCTCAATGTAGAGAGAGATAATCCCACACTCTTTCAAAATAGCGAGTAAAAAGGACCTAGACGTTGTTCCTTTTAACAATCATTCCAAAGATGTATACACCATCATGAATGACCCTAATGTTCTTAATAGTCTTCAAAGTTGATTTCCAACTTTGTCTTTATAAGACTTTTACAACGTCCAAACTCAATATTTTATGAAGCAAATAAATGTATTCAAACTAAGAGTTAGTCATTTTGAACATAATAATTATTGTTGGCCTTTTCCATGAAGGAATAATTAATGGCCTACAAATATCCGAATGCATTAGTTCATTGAGACACTTGATGCTCTCGAGAATACTATAATGTTTGTAAATTTACTTTAAGGCATTTAATGCAAAAGTATTTTCCAAATTATCAAGTTTGTTTAAGATTTTCCTTTAACATAAGCTTATCAATTTTCCTCTTGGAAATATGACCCAAATGCCTATGCTTTAATAAAATATAAACTTTACTTGATAACTTTTGCTTTCTAGTTTTGGTTTCATTATTTAAGGGACACATTTATTGTTTGAATAATGTCAAGTAAATAAAGAACACTTGACAAAGTACTAGTACCAACAACCTTGGAATTTAAAATAAAAATCACATTTATAAAAGATGAACAAAATAACCTTTTTTGTTCAATAGTATGATAAATATCAAATTCCGTCTAAATGACGATACAACAAATGTATTATTTATACAAATAACACTAAGCACTTTAACAATAACCAAAATTCCCGATGCCTTTCATTCAACCGGATCCCGGCTTCCATATAGATGAATCCTTCATCTTCTCCAGGACTTCGGTATTTCAAGCAATCCTACATAGACATTCATTATGTGAGTTGTTGTAACATAATTCAACCACTATGTATATGTAGAAAATGAAACCAAATTAGCCTTTATCACAAATAATTCCAAATGACATACCTTTCTTAGCACGCCAAGCGTGATAATTAGGGCAGTCGTACTTCATGTGAGCGAGGTCCTTGCAAAAGAAGCATTCCTCTTTATGATCATGAGATGATCCCTTAAGCTTCTTTTTACTTGCAACCGCAATGTCCTTCCCTTTTCTCTTTGTCCCATGAGAAGAGGTAGATGCCAAACATCCCTCAATCATATCAAGGAATGTTTTAGCATCAACGTCCTTGGAGACACCGTCCAAAATGGTCTCCGGGACAACTATATTCATGATCATTAGGCTCACGCGGTTGGAGCGTTCCCACTTCTCATTATTTAAGCAATCTTCTTGAGTGCTTATATCAGAAAGAGGAAGAGGAAACTGTTCCCTTAATGCGTGATCTATGTCCATATAGCCTAAGATCATCATCAATTTATTTTTCCAAGTTTTAAAATTAGTCCCGTTAAGCATCAGTAAAGTACTCATAGCAGTAATCACGGATGAAGCAATAAGTAAATCTATTAGGTTTTGAGAACAAAAAAGAATGAAAACAAAAACATGAATAAGAAACTACAAAATGAAAAATGATTAATTATATCAACGAAATCCATCAATAAGACAATCAACATGACATCAAAACTAATCTTTGGATTGCGAGTTGACTCATAAATGATTGCCTTAGGTAACAAGTAATTTGAACTTATATTTTAATAAATACTTAATCTTCCTTTGGGCCGACATAAGTACCTAAGAAAATATCACAATGTTCATTTTATTTGTTACCACATGAATGCCTAAGTTTAGTCAAATGTCAAGATCTTCTTTGAAAAATTCAAGTCATTCACATATTAACTTAAACATCCAACACTTTACAATTTAAGGGTTTAAATAACGTAAATCACTTAGGAGACAATATTATTTAAACAATGAATAAAATTGTCAAAGCATATAATTAATCATAACTTTTTAGGTTTGAAATAATGTAGGTTTTGTTCCAAGAGAAAAACAAAATAGTGCAAAACTTAGAAAAGTCCAAAACCTGTGAACAGTAAGTGCTCGGCCGAGTCTTATGAAGTGCTCGGCCGAGCACCTTAATCAGAATGTTTTGGTCAATTTGTCATATTATGCTCGGCCGCTCTAAACAAAACGCTCGACCGAGCTGCTCTGCCGAGTCATATGATGTGCTCGGCCGAGCACCTTAATCAGAAACAAATGCCTTATTTGACATACAATGCTCGACCGTGCAAAACCAAATGCTCGGTCGCGCAAGTCTTGGTCCGACCGGGCATAACCAAAGACCCGACCGGGTATTCAAGAGAACCGGACCGAACTCGACCAAAGATCCGACCGGTTTATGCCATTTTTGGCGCCTGTTCATGTGCTCGGTCGAGCAAATCCAAAGACTCGGCCGAGCAGTTCGCGCCTTTTCATATGCTCGGCCGAGCAAAACAAATGACTCGGCCGAGCACCCTATTTTCTGCACTTTCTGAATTTGTTTAATTTATTCCCAAATGGCCATGAATTGCAAGTAGATCCACATGGTATGTACTTAAAACATAAAACCATGTTATTTATGGATAATCTTGCCTTAAAATTAATGGAATCAAGTGAGTAGATCCACATGGTATGCACGAAAACATAAAACCATGTTATGAAGGGATAGTCACACTTGAACCATTTAGTTTTAATGAACAAAACTTTCAAACCTTTTCTGAATTTTAGATGATGATTATCAGTGCTCTATGAACGAATTAGAGTCTCTAATCAACATCAAAACTTAATGATTCAACAGAGAAAATGAATCAAAATTGAAAGTATACACTTTCCAAAAAAAAAAAAACTCAAACTTAAACTAAAGATGAGCGGGGCTCTGATACCAATTGTTGGAACAATTTTAATCCCTGAATGCCACACTCACTTTAGAATAGGATTGAGGAAGAGATGAAGCGGAAGCGATAAAATATATACATGTTGAATCCATGGATGATGTAGGGAGAAATAAGATGATGAAGAAGAAGTAAGTAATAGTGACTTCTTAATCTCTCAAGTACTTCAATAATGTGAAGAGAATTTAAGAGAGATAACAAGAATGAATAGTTGTTTCTAGGCTTGATGGAAGGGTCTTTAAATAGGAAACATTGTGTCACTTCACCTAGGGACTACACCCTTTCAAGAAGCTTAGTGATATTATATTACCCTTTTGCCCATCTCAATTAGGTAATTATATATCCAGGAATTCTACACATTTTATTATCAACTATACTTTATAAATTAACATTATAATCATAATTTTATAAATGAAAGTCTAAATGACTTGTGTTGCAAGCCATGTCCTTACATAAATTCCCAAAAAAAAATAAAAAATAAAAAAAAAATCGAAAAACGGTTTTGGCTTCAAACACAATCTATAAGTCGACATCGTGTATAATCTTACATATTTGTGATAGATATTATGATTGAGCAATACTCTGGGCACAAAATAATGTCACAAAATCTTGCTCACAAAATGAGGTGACGATATTTTATTGGTTGTATCGATAATGGACCTGACACACTCTAATTAAAAACACCAATAACATTATTACACCTAAAATTTTGTTAGCAAGATTGTGCACTTTTTGTGTCCCTAATATTATTCATTATGATTTATGTTGTGGGTGGAAAATTCCAAATAATCGATCTCATTTGGGAGTACAAATAATGAATTTGTTCCCGAGATTTAAGTGTCGGCAATATCAAGTACAGACACATCAACTATATACATTGCTTGTTAGCTTATTAACATAAATAAAATTTCCTTCCATGGGTCCCTAGTTTTTCCTTGTATTTGTGATTAATTCTCACTTTTTAGACGTTGACTAGTTGACTAGAAATCTTATTCTTCAAAGTCCAACTTAAGTCTTCTGCTCTAATCCAAACTACCTTTTCCTTCCCAAAATGTTTTACATTCCATTTTTGGAAGGAAAGTTATATTTTAAAGAAAAAATTTAAAATTAGTATACAATTAAATGAAAGTAATTATGGTCATTTTTCAAATTTATATTTTGATATGTATTTGCAATGTTACAAGTCTATAAGAAGCATAGTAAACCTAATGAGCGTTATTATAAGAGCATCCATAATGAGAGCTTTTTGAGAGCTTTTTATTTTGTTGTAAAAGCTTTATGAAGCTTTTTACCATTGTGAAAAAATTGAAAGTGATCTTTACTAACAAGCAACTCTTTCAAGAAAGAGCTCTTTCTAAGCTCTTTCATTAGGGTAAATATAAAGTCACAAAAAAGTGCCACAAAATGTGGCTTACAAAATGATGTGTCAAATTCTATTGGTGTTTTTTATTAGAGTGTGTCGGGTCCACAATCGATGCAATCAATAAAATATCGTCATCTCACTTTGTATCCATCATTTTGTAAACTTCTTTTGTGCCCCTAGCATTGTCCCTTTCATTAATCTTCACCAACTTCTCATATTGGCCACTAAATTTTAGGAGTTCTACTATTATGGAAGAAGCTTTGAGCTTTTTATTTGTTGACTTAACATGTAAGAATCATTAAAAAAAATAACTTAAAAGAGCTCAACCATTGTGGATGCTCTAAGAATTATACTCAGACATAATTTGACAGACGGACAATTTTATTAAATGACTGACAGTATTAACAATAAAATTGACAACTTTTAAGCATTTTCATAATATAAAATAAGAGGCTCTTAATTTTGGATATTACATTACTAGATCAAAATGGAAGCTTATTGCAAGATACAAGCCAAGAATAACAAATTAAAGTCAAGATGTGATCGAGGATGAGCATATATATCTAACAAGTACCAAAAGCAACAAAACGGATCCAATGAAGAACAATCTAAAATTATTAGATTTTTTTTTGCTTTGTGTTACAAAAGAGCAAAGCTGGTGGACATGAAGCTTTCTTATGGTGGACAAAGTTATGTAGGTCCCAAAAACTTCTCTTTTTTCTTTCCATTTTTTTTTTCATTTGTTTTTTTTTTCTCTTTCAATTATTTTTATTTTATTTTTGCCCATAATATTTTTTCGTGCTATCAAAGCAAAAGGGTTGAAAATTTTGCACCAAACATTGTAAATGTGCCACCCCATTTTGACAATTATTACCCCTCCCCTTCTCCACCTTCTCTATGCAAATGGACACCAATATCATTAACATTTAGTTTCATTTAATTGCCCAGTTGGCCACTTCCTTAGTAATGTTATATACACACGTTATTATTTCTTATTTTTATGCTTAAATGAAATTTATATAAGTCATGAAAAAGAAAAATACTATAATTCAATAATGTTAGGGCTATCTCCTAGAAGAAAACAATTCTATAAGTATACTAAAATAATTTGCGTAATTTTAACATGATAAAACACTTGAAATAATATTTATTAAAAAAAAAAAAAAAAAAACACAACAACAATAACAACAACCGTGATAGATGGATTGAGGGTGAAAGAGGTAGTCATAGGACATTTCGATCTTACATCTTCCTGCACGATTACCATCCAGACACCAGATTCGACGCTTCATCAAATATTCTAAAACAATTTTCCTATAGCAGTTCTTGTTATAATATATTATTAGGTGGATGTCTTTTGAATCAGAAGTGTACAAGAGAAGCTTTGCAAGATTATCTTTCGCGAAGCTTACTAAGGAAGCTTTGTAAATATCTTCAGTGAAGCTTACTAGGGAAGCTTGGTAAATACCTTCAGAGAAGCTTACTAAGGAAGCCTTACTAAAGGATAGTGTTTATCCTTATGGAAGCTTATAGAGGAAGCCAATTTCCACCTATAAATAGTAGGCTCTAGTTTTCATTTCAATAGACTTCAGAAGTTCTTAACTTCTATCATTCTCTCTTGTACACTCTCTCTATAATAGTCTTGAAATAAAATGTTATATATTGAGATTATGCTCTTGGTTCTCCAGTTTTATAACACGTTATCAGCACGACTTCGTTCTAGTTTCAGATCCTGAGCTATAGTCACAGAAGTAGGTACGGTATCGGTAAGATCTACCTAGTCTCTTTTCAAGTTATTTCAAAATTATATCTTATATATGTTTGCAGGATTTTAAAATAATAAGTGAATATAATTCTATGATGTTTAAAATTACATCACAGTTAAAACTATGTGGAGAAAGAATAACTGATAACGATATGCTAGAGAAACTTTCTCCATATTCCTTCTTTGATTTGCTCCTGTAGTAGCAATATTGAGAAAAAGGTTTTAAAAGATATTCTGAATTGATCTCATATGGCTGAGCAAAATAATGAGATCTTATTAAAAAACCACGAAGCCCGCCTCACTGGCTCTACTCCGTTCCCTGAAGTGAACGCGAGTATATATGATAATACTGAGCGAGGCCGAGAACGTGGTCGTGGACGTGGACGTAATCGCGGCCGTGGTCGGGGGAGATTTTATAATCGGTACCATAATGACAATCACCCCAATAATGATGGAAATATTTCTCGCCACCAGAAGTGGAATAGAGAAGGTAAGAATGAAATATCATCGACTAGACAAATTGAGCAACCGGTAAAAATTGAGAATTTATGTTATCAGTGTAGAATGAAAGGCCATTGAGCCCGTACCTGTCGTACGCCTAAACATCTTGTTAAGTTGTATCAAGCATCAATGCTGAATAAAGGAAAAGATGTTGAAACAAATTTGTCTATGAAAAGAATGATGTGAATCAAGATCATCTACAAGTACACATCTGGATATATCAAATTTTCTCAATCCAGATGTAAATGATTACATGAAGAAACTCAAACTAACTAAAGTATCTGACTCATTATAATTTATTTTAGTGTGTTCTATTATTTCAGTGTGTGTGTGTGTTCTAACATATTTAACTTTTACTTATAAGTATATTTTATTGTAAATGATATTAATATTAGTACAATATGTGGTAGTACAAAGATAATTGATACAAGTAATGAAGGAGAGATGAAATATTTATGCATTACAAAGACTCAATCATGTAATAAATATGTGGTAGAAAAGTTACATGTATTTTCTTCTAAAATATGCTATACAAAGATTAGCATAATTGAAGTACAAATGACAGTAAACCAGAAGTTTACTGATATAAATGGTATTACCAGTAATCCATAAGTTTACTAATATAAATGGTTTTAACAGTAAACCAGAAGTTTACTAATATAAATGGTTTTACCAGTAAACCAGAAGTTTACTGATATAAATGGTTCTACTATATGGCATGACCGGTTGGGGCTTCCCGGTTCTAATATGATGCGAAAAATTATGAAAAATTCACATGGGCATCCATTGAAAAACCAGAAGATTTTTTAATATAATGAATTCTCATGTGCAGCTTGCTCTCAAGGCAAATTGATAATTAAGCCATCAATAGCAAAAGTTGGAGTTGAATCTCCAAAATTTTTAGAGCGAATTTAAGGTGATATATGTGGACCGATTGATCCACCGTGTGGACCATTTAGATATTTTATGGTTTTAGTAGATGCATCTACTAAATGGTCACACGTAAGTTTATTATCAACTCGCAGCCTGGCGTTTGTGAGAAATTCGATTACGATCATAATTTCCATATTATGTGATCAAGACAATTCGCCTTGATAATACTGGTGAATTTACATCAGAACATTTTAATAACTATTGTACATCTATTGGAATAGATGTTGAACATCCAGTTGCTTATGTTCACACACAAAATGGTTTAGCTGAAGCATTTATTAAACGAATTCAGTTAATAGCTAGATAGTTGCTTATGAGAGCAAAGCTACCTGTCGTAGCTTGGGGACATGCTGTTTTTACATGCAGCAGCACTTATACGCATCATGCCATCGAGTTATCATAAGTTCTCCCCATTAGAATTGGCTTATGGTCAGGAGCCAAATATTTCTCATCTAAGAATTTTTTGGTGTGCGGTATATGTTCCAATTGCTCCACCATAACGCACCAAGATGGGACCCCAATGGAGATTGGGATATATGTTGGGTATGATTCTTTTTCTATTATAAGATATCTTGAACCATTAATAGGAGATCTATTTGCGGCACATTTTGCCGTTTGTTATTTTGATGAAAAATATTCCCAACATTAGGGGAAGAAAGTAATAAGCTGGAAAAGGAAATCAAGTGGAATATATAGTAATATTATCTTGATCCTCGTACAAAGCAATGTGAACCAGAAGTTCAAAAGATAATACACTTGCAAGAGATAGCGAATAAATTTCCAGACGCATTTACTGACCTAAAAAGAGTGACAAAGTCACATGTTCCAGCTGTAAATGCTCTTATACGGATTGATGTCCCGATCGGACAATCTGCTAATGAATCTAAACCATGCCTGAAGCGTGGAAGGCCTATCGGTTCCAAAGACAAAAATCCTCGACAGAGAAAATGAGCAAATTATGAAAAAAGCCCCGTCGAGGTAAATGAATCTCCTGAAGAGATACATGACAAATCTGATCAAATACTTCCAGAAGAAGTTCAGGTACCTGTAATCATTAAGAATGATGAGATCTCGATCAGTTATGTCAGTACAGGAAAAAGATGGAACCGAGAGGAAACAATTATCGATAATATTTTTGCATATAATATAGCGCTTAATGTTATGAAAAATAACGAGGATCATGAACATAGGTGTATCGACGAGTATCGATATTGAAATAATTGGCCAAAGAAGAAAGACGCAATTCAAGCAGAATTCAACTCACTTGAGAAGCGTGAGTTTTCCGGACCTGTAGTCCATACACCTGAAGGTGTAAAACTAGTAGAGTAAAAATGGGTTTTGTGCGAAAACAAGAATAAAGCACATCTTGTTGCACAAGAATAAAGCACGTCTTGTTGCACAAGGTTTTTCGCAAAGACCTGGAATTGATTATGAGGAGACATATTCTCCTGTGGTGGATGCAATTACATTTCTCTATCTCATTAGTCTGGCAATACATGAAAAGCTTGATATGCGTTTAATGGATGTTGTCACTGCATATTTGTATGGCAGACTTGACAATGATATTTATATAAAAATCCCAGAAGGATTTAAGAGAATCCCAGAAGGATTCAAGATGTATGATGCATGCAATTCAAATTCCCGAGAAGTTTGTTAAATTAAATTACAAAGATCTTTGTGTGGATGAAAACGATCTGGACGGATGTGGTATAACCGTCTCTGTAAATACTTGGCGAAAGAAGGATGCAAGAATGATCCTATTTGCCCATGTATTTTTCGTTAGAAATCTGTTTCAGGGTTTGTTATAACAGCTATTTATTTAATAAATCTAAATGTTATTGGAAGTCCAGAAGAACTTTCAATAGCTGTTAAGCTGCAAATGTGCCTGCAAGGATAGAACTCCCAGAAGGAGTATTATCAGGAAGGCCAGTGATCTCACCTAACAAAATACATACTCCTGCCCAGAAGAGAGGGAGGCTAATTGGTTCCAAGGATTCGTATCCCCGTAAATGGGTGAGTGCACAAAAGTCAAATCCCGTTAGTGATAGTAAAATTGGAATCTCATCCGATCTATCTCATGATATTGTCCCAGATTATGGATTCGTTTTGAAAATGAAGTCGGGGGATGCCTCGACATTGACATCCATTTCTGAGAATAAAGAAATATCAGTTAGTCATGCATGCATATATGAGATATGTAATCGGGATGAAACAATTATCAACGATGTACATTAGCGATTGAGATTATATGTGGTGATGATATTGAACCTTGTTCCGTAAATGAGTGTAAACAAAGAATTGATTGGCCTAAATGAGAGAAAGTAATCCAGTCAAAGTTCGATTCCTTAAAGAAAAAAAGAGTGTTTGGACCAGTAGTTCCTACACCTCTTAAGGTTATACCCGTGGGATATAAAAGGGTATTTACGAGAAAAATGAATGAGAGAAATGAGATTACGAGTTATAAAGCTCGCCTTGTGGTACAAGGTTTCTCTCAACGGCTTGGGATTGACTTTGATAAGACATACTCTCACGTTATGGAAGTTATTAGATTCTGATATTTTGTCAGATAATGATCTAGCAGATCAGAAGTTAAGACAACTACGGTGACTGATTCACGAAGTCACTACCTAAAGCCATTTTTGAGAAGTATGTGAAAAGAATTGGCTTATGCAGATTGTTAGAGCTTCCACCCTTGTAGTTTTCAGGGGGAGTATCCAGACGATACTCAGATTTCATTGTACTCTTTTTCCTTCGCACGGGGTTATTTTTCCCACCGGGTTTTGTTACGCGCCAAGGTTTTAACGAGGCAATGAGCGTTTATTGAAAAGATTGTGAGTTGTACTCTTTTCCTTCGAGATTATTTTTCCCAAAGGGTTTTGCTCGAAAGGTTTTCAATGAGGAAACACGTACGAAACAATTATCATTCAAAAGGAATCTCCAAGGAGGAGCAGGCGACTAAGAGATCGCGAGTAATGTTTTGTTCAAGGGGAGCATCATGAAGCTAAGAAACCGTGTACTCTTTTTCCTTCACTAGAGTTTTTATCTGACAGTGTTTTTCTCTGGTAAGGTTTTAATGAGGCACGCTACTTAGCTGCGGACATCCAAGGGGGAGTGTTATAATATATTATTAGGTAGATGTCCTTTGAATCAGAAGTGTACAAGAGAAGCTTTGCAAGATTATCTTTCGCGAAGCTTACTAAGGAAGCTTTGTAAATATCTTCAGTGAAGCTTACTAGGGAAGCTTGGTAAATACCTTCAGAGAAGCTTACTAAGGAAGCCTTACTAAAGGATAGTGTTTATCCTTATGGAAGCTTATAGAGGAAGCCAATTTCCACCTATAAATAGTAGGCTCTAGTTTTCATTTCAATAGACTTCAGAAGTTCTTAACTTCTATCATTCTCTCTTGTACACTCTCTCTATAATAGTCTTGAAATAAAATGTTATATATTGAGATTATGCTCTTGGTTCTCCAGTTTTATAACAGTTCTAAATTTGATATTGTTTTGCTTTTTCTTTTTGACAACGATTTGCTCTTGTCCTCCAAATGATGTCATATTATCAAACAATTATGATCAATGCTAAATTAAATTCTACTTTACTGATATTGTATTTCAGAATTTGTGGGTCATTATGCTATATGAGTTCGTTTTTCGCTTCTTTTTTGCAGCTTCAGTTGAAAGAGAAATCAATTGCACTCCATATTAGGGATGTCCAAACGGAATCGGAACCGGACCGGAACCGTCAAACCGGCCCGGAAAGTCCAGAACCGCCTTGAACCTTGACGAAAACCGGAACCGTGTGAACCGGGACCGTTTGTAACACAGGGCAGTTCCGATCCATCCTCTATGAAAACCGTGAACCGGAGGTTCCGAACCGCCATGAACCGCCTAGACCGGACCGGAACCGCCAGCAAAACCGTTAGAAAACAGTCAAAAACCGTCAAAATCGTTAGTTTTCTAACGGTTTCATCAGAATTAACCGTTATTAACGGAATATTGACAAGAAAAGTTGAGTTTTGACTGGATTTTTAGCCAAATTCAGGGAATAAAAATAATAAAAATTTGTTGAGTATGTATAAAAGAAAAGAAGAACTGACCTCTTTAATTTTTGAAACATTTTTTTATACCTTTTTAAAAAAAAATCGGTAATAAAAAATATTATTAAAATTGTTTTTTCTGTTAAAAAACAAAAGGAAACTGTGGACTGGCGGTTCCAAACCGTGAACAGGCGGTTCCAAACCGTGAACCGGCGGTTCCTAACAGTAACCATAACCGGAAGAGAAATGGTTCGATTACGGTTCAAGCTTTCCTGAAACCAGAACCGTAATCGGAACTGTGTTTGGTCATCCCTACTCCATATGAAGAACTTACACTCTTTATGCGTATTTCTTGTTATTCAAAGAGATGGAACATAATGTAAATTAGTTTGTTTTTTTTTGACAATGTCCACGCCATGAGGTGAGAAGAGGGATCGAACACCACGTTCCACCATAATAAGTATTGCACTTTAATTTTTGATCAAATTTACTGAATTCGACAAACAAATGATTGAATAATAATTACATTCATGTAATTCTTTAAAAAAAAAAAAAATTGAATGCATTGAAAATACTTTTGCTAATGATTTCACGCCAAAATCTCACAAAAAACGTGTTTTTCCTAAGCTTGAAAAAAAAACGTGTTTTCGACATGCCAATGTTAGTGTAAGAAAGTGCCCGTGCATGAATATAAAGTGCCAGTGTTAGTATAAAAAAAGTGTCAGTGTTAGAGTAAAAAAGTGTTAGTGTCAAAAAATGCCGGTTTTGGAGTAAAAAGGTGTCAGTGTTGGTGTAAAAAAGTGCCAATGTAAAAAGAGTCAGTGCTAAGTGTAAAAAAATGTCAGTGTAAAGAATGCACGTGAAGTCAGTGTATGTGAGTTTATGTGCTAGCGGCGAAATAATGGTTTTTTCTTAAGCTTAGGAAAACACGTTTTTCATAAGACCAACTCTGATTTTACAAAATTTCATTAAAATGATAAAAAATAATAATATTATCTTTTTGTTTTTCTTAACAGAATATTATTATTATTATTAATATTATTATTGTTAGTAAATCAGACCCAAGAGATAAATAATAACGAACACAAATCTACATAGAATATATGTGGTTCACCAACCTCTGTTGGCTACCTAGGGATGGCAATTTGGACGAACCCGATCCGAAGCAAGGTGATCCGATCCGAAATTTTCGGGTTTGGTTTGCATTTTTTAAGATCCGATCGGGTTCGGATCGGTTTCGGTAACACCCTTGATCCGATCTGAACCCCGACCCGACCCGATCTCATTAACACTGCAATTTTTATATAGCCCCCTCATGTTCTTGAAATATACATCATCACCCTAGGTATATATGGAAATATCTAGGGTTCAGGAACTAAATTTTCATTCAGTCCTCTCAAGTCTCAACGACGCCTCCACTATGTACCGTTCTCCTCGTCTCTCTCTTTTTCTATTCGATGTTCTTGGGCGGCGCCGGTGAACGCGTCCATGTCTCGGCTATCCTTATCAACGCCGTCCAACAGGTACGTTGCTTCCATGCTACCTCTTCCTTCTCCATCGCCGTCGCTTGCACCATCATCGCCATCGCCTTCCTTGATTTCAGATTAGGGCTTCGATTTGAGATTAGGAATTCAATCTTGAAGCCCTAACTTTGAAATATCTAATATGAAATATAAGAGGGAAAGGACAATTTTGTTTGGTCGATCTTTTCTATTTTTCTTTGGTTCTTCAATCGCCATCGCCAACTGGGAATGAAGTTTTTTTTTTTTTTTTTTTTTGTGTTCTTCAATCGCAAGGGCTCGGAGCAGATCGGGCCTCGGATCGGGATTCGGACTGAGTGTGTTCGGATCGGATCGGGTTCGGCAAGGGCTTTCTGATTTTCGGATCGGATTCGGATAAGGTCTGATCCGATCCGAACCCGACCCGTTGCCATCCCTATGGCTACCTCCACAGGCAAAGGGAAACATATATTATTATGGCGGGGAAACAATTACAAGAAGATGATGACCACACTAATCTATGCTTGCACGAACTTTGATCACAAAGTTCCTAGCTATGCAAGTCCCTAGAACTAGAATTATTGATCTCTCTCTCTCTATATATGTCTTTGATTACGGTATGAAATACATACTAAACTATGGCTAGTATTTATAGTATTGTTAGACCTAATTAGGAAGATAAAAGGAGTCCTAAATCAAATCCTTAAACGACTTGATTTACTTTCTAAAATAGCCAGAACAGTGTCAAGTTTCGGAACAGCGCGTAACACCTGGTCCGCCCAGGTCTAGGACATGGTCCGCCCGGATCTTCAACAAGCGCCCGCCTGACTGGTCACCACGCGCCCGCCTGCTCCTGGTCCGGCCGGACCTCCTAAAGCACCCGACCGGATCAACACTGCTGCTGCACTTCATCTTCAAAATCATTCTTGCTCTAACAATCTCCACCTTGATTTTGATTCTCCCCAAATAATTCAGATGCACGAGCTTCCGACATAGCCTCCACCTTGAGCCACATCCCTCGTACCAGATTTTCAACCTTTGCCTCAGTCTGTCTTTCATCAAAGACACTCGATTTTGTGCACCATGTATCTTCAAGACACTCAGAATTTGCCTCACCAGACAAACAACCTTGTCCTCTGGACAATCAGATTTTCTGTATGCAATGTATCCTACGGACACTCAGACGTGCACCTACGGGCACTCAGACTCGCCCCAACGGGCGACTAACAGTCATTCAATTGTGGCCCATCCAGTCGACATTGGATCATGCCAACCATGACTGATAACATCGGTGTGTGTTGATCTTCTAGTCGTGGCTTGCCCAGTTCACTCCGGCCTAAAGTAAAACGATGCTCCACCTGCTCGTCAACACCTTCACCAATCTCAGAACCTTGGAGGATGAACAAGGAACCTTTTCTTTCTCCCTTCAGAATCACATCTGAACCTTTGTAGACATCTAGAACTCCACCTTCACCCTTGAAATTGTATCCCTTCTTGTCCAAGCGACTAAGCGATATCAGATTCTTTGCTACTTGTGGAACGTGTCTTACCTTGTTCAATGTGAGAGTTTTATCACCCGAAGTTCTCACCCTTACGGAACCCATGCCAACTACCTCGCAGTCCGATCCATTAGCCATATAAATACGGTCTCCATATTTCTGCTCGTACGTTGCAAACTGCTCCTTGCGCGAACACATGTGATAAGACGCTCCCGAATCTAGGACCCATGCAACTTCCTTGCTCGCTACTTCTTCGGTCACCAGGGCATAATCACAATCCTCATCAAGATTGTCACTGCTTGCCGCCGCAGCAGTCGACTCATATTTCTGCTGCTCTCTCTTCTTCTTGGGACAATCGGTTTTCCAATGCCCTTTCTCCTTGCAAAAACTACAGATATCTCCAGGTCTCGGACCCCGTCTAGAACCTCCGTTCCTTCGACCATGCCCTCTGCTGCCTTCCGCAACCAAACCTGATGACTGAGATTCTGTGCTAGTACCACTCGCCTTTCGGCGCAGTTCTCTAGTCTTCAGACCAGACTTTACTTGCTCCAGAGTTATTGTCTCTTTGTTCAGACATGAATCAATATATGATTCATATGACAACGGTAGAGACACCAGAAGAATTAAAGCAGCATCCTCATCCTCAATTTTCACCTATATATTAAGCAATTCAAGTAATAAAGCAGAAAATCTATCTAGATGATCCTTGATAGCGTACCTTCAGACATATGGAAAGTGAATAGCTTCTTCTTCATGTAGATTTTGTTGGTTAGAGACTTCGTCAAATACATCTTCTCTAACGTTAACCACAAGCCTCCCGCTGTTTCTTGATCCGCTACTTCCGCTAAGATCTCATCATCAAGACTCATGATAATCATTGAATGAGCCTTTTCATCCAATACTACCATGTCTGCAGCCTTCTTCGAATCCTCTGCTGTGGGAACGACATCTGCCTTACCTTTTGGATCCTTGTGATCCCTGATTGCAGTAGCCACTGGAGCCACAAGCTTTGTCTTCGCAACATGGCTCTCATCTTGATCTGCCATAAACTAAAACTTTTCTTCCCATCAAACTTGTCGATTCTGGTCCATCCCGGTATCCATCTCTTTTTATCGCAGCGGAATGCCCTGATCTTCCTTGACTAACCAAGCACTGGTGCCACTTGTTAGTAAATCAGACCCAAGAGATAAATAATAACGAACACAAATCTACACAGAATATATGTGGTTCACCAACCTCTGTTGGCTACCTCCACAGGCAAAGGGAAACGGATATTATTATGGCGGAGAAACAATTACAAGAAGATGATGACCACACTAATCTATGCTTGCACGAACTTTGATCACAAAGTTCCTAGCTATGCAAGTCCCTAGAACTAGAATTATTGATCTCTCTCTCTCTCTCTTTATGTCTTTGATTACGCTATGACATAAATACTAAACTATGGCTAGTATTTATAGTATTGTTAGACCTAATTAGGAAGATAGAAGGAGTCCTAAATCAAATCCTTAAACGACTTGATTTACTTTCTAAAATAGCCAGAACAGTGTCAAGTTTCGGAACAGCGCGTAACACCTGGTCCGCCCGGATCTTCAACAAGCGCCCGCCTGACTGGTCACCACGCGCCCGCCTGCTCCTGGTCCGGCCGGACCTCCTAAAGCACCCGACCGGATCAACACTGCTGCTGCACTTCATCTTCAAAATCATTCTTTCTCTAACAATTATTATTATTATTATTATTATTATTATTGTTATTATTATTATTATTATTATTATTTTGTTAAATTTCAATGTTAAAAAAAGATGCAATGTTTTGTTACATGACATAATATATACTAAGAAATACGGAGTATTGGTTAAAAAAAACGGAGTATTTGATTTTTGCAGCCTCACTGAAATTCTTTTAAGAATTGGGGGTGGTTGTTAGGATTAGACAGCGTCATCTTAGATTCCTAATTTGTTTTATGTCGTATGTTTAGGAATTTGGATTTAATAAAGTAGGTTTGTTAGGATTAAACCTCATCATCTTGGATGCATACCTAATCATTTTTATTGTTTCTAACGTTGTATTTTAGTTCTTAATTCTTTTTAGAATAGATAATGGATTTATTGTTCGGTGTTTGGTCAATTGAAATTAATAATTTGTGAGTCATCAAATGTGTTCTTGCGTAGGAGTAGAGTGAAATTAAAATGAGATTTTA
Source organism: Campanula takesimana (assembly GCA_026119855.1). Taxonomy (NCBI): domain Eukaryota; kingdom Viridiplantae; phylum Streptophyta; class Magnoliopsida; order Asterales; family Campanulaceae; genus Campanula; species Campanula takesimana. Next base: position 49,213 of record JAOWBW010001123.1, read on the forward strand.
CAATTTATTTGTACATACTATATATTTTACGAGTTTAACAAAATGTTTAATAATTATTCCAAAAAAAAAACTAAATGTTTAATATTTGAGACGAGTGTATATTCATAGCTGGACACACTAGTAGATGGAAAATTGATGCTCATGTGCTTATACATCGCTTTTCTACTGTTCAAATGCATTACAACTGACAGAATTAGACGATGGATAATTAATAAAAGTCAAATTGATGATCTCGATTAGTGAAGGAGATGAAATAACAATTGTATCATTAAAATTTGATCAAGCAAAAGACAACTTGACTGCTATAGTATCGGATGTCACCACTCAAACCCACAAAGATGAAAATGATGGAGTGAAACCTTACATTACTCTTGGGAAAACCAAGATTTAACTTAAGGTTAATTCTTTATATATATATAAAAAAAAAAAAAAGGAAAAAAAAAACCTTAAGGTTAATGGGTTTGGTAGAATTTGTCAATCAATATGCAATTATCCCGGATCCTTGGTCATGTAAAACATACAAGTACTAATTAGACAAACATATTTGTACATAACTTATCCAAAAAAAAAAAAAACATATTTGTACACAAGAAAAATAAACAACCACAAAAATACAAATTAATACGTGAATCATCCAATTAAACACACAATGAATAATAAGAAATTATATTCATCAACGTTATCATAAGAGTTAGACGAACAATACCAATCAAGAAACCCATACATTTTTTCTTTGATTAAATCTATTTTTGAGTTAGATAGATTGTTGCACTCTTTACTTAATGTATTGTATTGTATTGTATTGTACAATTGTACCTAGTCCCTTTCCATGATTAAAGACAATCAAGCCTCTTTCATCAAATAACTATCTAAATACTGTCTCTGTCCCAAATAATCTTTTCATTTGATATTTTTTATTGTCCAAAAAAAACCTTTTTATTTCAACAATTTGAGCTTAAATGTGCGTAAACACTATTATATGACTAGTGAAACAAGTGTTCATATCTTTAAAAAATTTGAATAGCCAAATAAAAAGATCATTTTGGAACAGTGGAGTATATTTGCGTACATGTGTATATACATTTAATACTCTGTCTAACATTTTTTTCAAAAATAATTGTACCATTCGATAAGTTAATGGTTACAAATAATATTTTACTTGTATTTTAGAAATACTATACTGTAATTTTATTATTTTCAAGAGGGAGACATTTTCTTTTTGCAAATAAAAATAAAGTATGACATTTTTTCTGGAACCGAGAGAGTGAGAGTATGAAGATCAATTAATCACACATGTTTGTCTAAGCCTTCACAATGGAGTGCAATTGATTTCTCTTTCAACTGAAGATGCAAAAAAGAAGCAAAAAATGACCTCATATAGCATAATGACCAACAAATTCTGAAATACAATATCAATAAAGTAGAATTTAATTTAGCATTGATCATTAGGGATGGCCAACGCCGGTTCCGGTTCCGGTTCGCCATTTATGTGAACCTTAACCGGCCCTTGGTTACACCGGTTCCGGTTACCACAATCCGGTTCCGGTCCTGTTCCACGCCCCCTTTTTTTATTTTTTATTTTTTTATCATACAATAATGAATGAACAGGTTAAAAATTATTGAAAAACAAAGGATTTCCGGTCCGGTTCGCCATTTATGTGAACCGTAACCGGCCCGGATGAATGGCGGTTCCGGTTTATTCGTCGGGTTGCTCCGGTTCCGTGCTTCTCCAGTCCGGTTCCGGCCCGGTTTGACCATCCCTACTTCACATGTATTGAAGGTCATCATCTAAGCTGGCATTAATTAAAGTATCCATTAACCTTAGTTTAGGCCTCATAATCCTCTATCTTCCACTTTCTTAAAAAAATAAAAATAAAAATGCTTATTGACACCTATGATCAATTACTAATTATTTACAGAATGGAGTATAATATGTTTGCTTATTGTATTTTCTAATTACCACTCTAGATCGATTTTCTAATACCTATCACCTTTTTAATTCACTGTACTTACTAAACCTCCGAAATTAACTACTCCCTCCGTCCACAATGATCTTCTCACCTGTCATTTCTCATTGTCCCAAAAAGTTGTTCACATTTCTATAATTTAGGCTTAAAATTGCATAAACAAAACATGACTAGTGAAGCAAGTGTGCATATCCTTAAAAAGTTTGAATAGTCAAACACGAAGATCATTTTGGGACGGATGGAGTATTCGGTAAGACGAATATCCACTTACCTTAGTTTTTTTTTTTTTTTTTTTTTCAAATTCTCGTTTAAATTTTATTAATGAAAACCAGCTTCTTCTTTTTTGTATTTGGTTAGGAGGTAAAGTGACATTGAAAATATACTCATTCTTTCAGTCTTAGAGTAAGTGTTCAGCTTTTCTTTTTAATTTGTCTTAGAGTAAATGTCTACTTTTTAAAATGGCAAAGAAGCTTTACTATTCTTCACACTCATTATTTTTCCTACTTTACTTTTACACTCACAACACCAATCAATTTATTATTCCTTACCGTCTCTCTTATACTTCACTTTTCATACTCACAACACTTACATCACTTCCACAGTTCCACCATTTCTTAATCTTCATGCAAATTGATGAGTAGACACTTACTCTGGGACGGAGTGAGTAATAGAAAGATTAGAAACTTCTAAAAGTTATACTCCCTCTGTCTCATAAGAATGTGCACAAAATAAAATTTGCATGGTAATTAAGGGGTGAGTAGTAATGAGTAGTTGTTGTAAGTGTGAAAAGTGAAGTATGAGAGACAAAGTATGGTAAGAAATAGTAGCGGATAGTTGTTGTGAATATGACAAGTGAGTCTCACTGAATAAAGAAATACTGAGTATATAAAATTTCCATTTAAAAAAGTCTAACATATCAATGAGACGCATTAAAAAATTATTCATATTGTTATAAGACATATGAAGAAGTACATAAATGGTTAAAACCAAACTGTTATTATAATACAGTGAGTAGAAAAAAGTGATAAGCCATTTTACAAAATAATATTTCCCCATTGTTATGTTCATATTATTCTTAAATTTTTCAACATTATTCTTATTTAATTAAGCCTACAGTCGGTGATATATATCATCACATGTGTACAAAGTGGCCTGCAAATGTTCCTAGCTCGTCCATTTAATCAAAACACTAAGTAAGAATTTCAGGCAATATGTCCCTATACACTACAATAATAATCACATATATTAAGACTTAAGATTCATTATCTCATTAACATAGACAAACATATACTCCTTCCGTCTCAATATTAATATAATAGATGAGTAACCAAGTTGTTTACAAATGTTCTTTATTTGGTTGTACATTACTTTTACATAAATGTTCTTTATTTGGTTGTACATTGCGTCTACATAAGAACAGTGTGCTATATAGTATTTAAAAAACGAAACTAATTATAAGTCTTATAAAAATGGAAAATTGGACATTTATTGTGATACGGATGAAGTGTGTATTTGTTCGCAAAATCTTGGGAAAAACGCGTTTTTTCAAACGCTTAGGAAAAACGTGTTTTAAAAAAAAACGCGGTGGCATTTTTGTAAATAATCAGAACTTCTCAACGGTTCTGGATATAATTATAAAACCTTCTGGATATGATATTGATAGCCAGAACCTTTGAAAGTGCTAGCCAAAAGGGTCATTTTTGTAAATAATCGAAACTTTTCAACGGTTCTGTATGTCAATATAAAGGCTTCTGGATATGAGATTGATAGCCAGAAACTTTGAAAGTGATAGCCAGATGGGTCCTGGATATCAATATAAAGCTTTCTGGATATGAGATTGATAGCCAGAACCTTTGAAAGTGATAGCCAGAAGGGTTCTGGATATCAATATAAAGCCTTCTGGATATGAGATTGATAGCCAGAACCTTTGAAAGTGATAGCCAGAAGGGTCCTGGATATCAGTATAAAGCCTTCTGGATATGAGATTGATAGCTATATAAAGTCTTTTCGATATGAGATTGATAGTCAGAACCTTTGAAAGTGATAGCCAGAAGGTTTTGAAAAACACGTTTTTCCTAACCATTAAGAAAAACGCGTTTTACAGGAGACCAACCCGTATTTATTTTAGAGGGAAAATAAAAATTAGCTCTCAAGTAATTTCAATAGTGTCCTCATCAACACTATCACTATATAATTCCACATTAATAAATCATGGAGTGGGTAAAGATAGTTGAGAAATCATTGTAATTATATCATGATTGATTTATTTTAATGTAAATGAACAAAGAAAATTATAGAAGTCATTTAATGTAGGTGATTGGAAGAATTATCATATATCCATGAAACTATGAAAAAGACTTGGCAATAGTAGTTTTCAAGCTCAATTAAGCACATTAATTATTCAAATCTTAGTTGTTAGCTTGTTGTTTTAGTGTAAAGATGGATGAAAGCCTTAAAGTCCATGTTAAAAGTTTATCCTTAAATAGAACTCTCACTTCTTGATGTAACATTTTGCCGACAAATTAGAATCCTAATCTAGATTTATCAATAAATCTATGTCATGAACCTTACCACATGGAGAGGAGATCTTCTGTACCACTGTTTGTGTACTATTGTATGCCATAAGTGATCCAGTGGTTATAAGCAATTTAGATATAAATTATTATAATGTCAAAAGTAATGCATAACTGTCAGATCACTTGTGTTACACAAGTGGTACACAAACAGTGGTACAGAGGATTTCATCTCTACCACATGTCAGGTTGATTGCATCTCTCTTCATATATAAATACAGCGTACCTCATTTCCAAAAAATAATCTTATTTATTTACTTTCTTTGTCCCAAAATAATCTTTTTATTTGTCATTTTCTATTGTTTCAAAAAGTTTTTCACACTTCTACAATGTAAGTTTAAATGTGAATAAACACGATGACTAGTGTTGGAGCAAGCAATTATCCCGTATCGGGAATTAACTAGCCAATGTCTGACTATATAAAGATCCATGGCCACTCCTTCCATTGCCAATTGGTTTTGGGATGAAACATCAGACTTTATCATGTTATCAGAGCTGGCCCTTACACGTGCGAGTCCAAAGTTCGGCACACGATGATCTAGACCCACATCACCTAATTATATGTTTGGCTACGCGTGAGGGGGCGTGTAGGAGCAATGCGTGTAGGAGCAAGCAATTATCTCATATCAGGAATTAACTAGCCAATGCTTGACTATATAAGAATCCAAGGCCACTCCTCTCATTGCCAATTGGTTTTGGGATGGAATCTCAGACTTTATCAACTAGTGAAGCAAGTGTTCATATCTTTAAAAAGTTTATATAATCAAATGTGAAGATCATTTTAGAACGGAATGAGTACTTTTTAATGGTTCATAATTAAAAATTAATGTCAATTTAACCATCACAATTAAAATGCAAAAAAATATTTTGAAAAATCACTTAATAGTTTATCAATAATAATTTTAAAATGCCAATAAAATAATAAGATTGATATTAAAATTTGATTAAAGTACAATTGTGTTGCCTATCAAAAATTAAATAAACATCTCACTCATCAGTGATAAATGAATGTATTAAGTATAATGGAGATACCGCTAATATCATAAACAGGTACGAGATTTCAAAAAGGTTATAAAGTCCCATGTAATGAATTTATTTAGAATATTATTTAATTGGTTAGTGATATAATGTCAATTATAACACATTTATATTCAATTTTGAAGATGAGACACACTTTATTTTCAATTAAATTGGTAAATGATTATGTACCTCAAAGATCACAAATATATCTAAAGGACTGGTGCCATGTTGTTATGGCACATGCCTATTTTATAGGAAAAATAATACCAAAAATATCTTTGTAAAAAAAAATCATATCCAAAAAATCAACTAAATATTTATTCAATTTAAAAATGTTTAAAATTAAATTATCAATACCAAAAAAATCCAAAAATTAACGATTTGACTCACGTAATTAAGTTTGTGTATTTGTATTAATAAAAAATTAAATTTCATTTCAATTAATGACGTATTAATAATATAAAAAAAATCAATGCAAAATAATTTATTGTAATATTTTTATAAATAATAAAAATAATAATAGTTATAACAACAGTAACAATATCTAATTGTTATTAATATTTTAATTAGCTAATAATTTTAAAAAAAATTAATAAGAAATAAAAATAATAATGACTGTGATAATATTGAAAAGAATATCATAATATATCAGCACACCCCTTGTGAATGCATTTCTGCCTATTTTGACATTATTCATTAGATAGAAGTAAGGACATGGTACAAGCTTGAATAGTTGCATGTACAATCTAATTTTGTGAAAATGGTTTCTCTTAGGTGCCTCCATTTGTGGATGGCCAATAAATTATATGAAGTCTTCATGTTTTGGCCAAAATCATCATATATGGTACATAAAAATATTCTAAAGCATAAAGGGAATCAATGTCAATAAAAAGTTACATGTACTTTACAAGCTGATAAATTATTTTATGCTTAAAATATGCATTAACGAAAAGCTAAATTGTGACATACCTTATAATATGGAGTCAATCAAGTAAGATGTACAAGTGTTAATTTGGGAACGTGTCAAAGAAGCTAATCATGGAAACAGATTTGGTTGTTGCTCATGCTTAATTGATGAAACTCTCAAACTCAATCTTTTCTATTTGACTTATCGACATCCTGAATTACTGTATTTTGTTCTAATTTCATTTTTAACTATTTGTATTTTTTTAACAGTTTTAACTTCAACACCCCCAAATAACAAAACCTAACGAGAGTTAACTTCAACACCCCCAAATAACAAACTATTCTAAAATTCATGAGAGTAAGGGCTGAAATCGAGACTAATCGATCGTAAATATTCAATTGTTGATGGAATCTTACATTTTTACAAATTGTAGAGCCTGAGTTGTGAGTAAAGTTCAAGCTCTTTGTAAAGGCCAACAATGGAGTTTCAAGAGCTCAATTCGCGTATCTCTTGTAATAAGCTAGTTGACATCAATAATTTTATATTTACGCTCGATTAGCTTTTATTTTAGCCTCAGTTCTCTCAAATTTTAGAATTATTCGTTATTTGGGGGTGTTGAAGTTAACTCTCGTTAAGTTTTGCTAGTTTTTCTAACAATTTTGGATGTTGTTAAATGGTTTGAGATTAATAAAAGCATATTTAGTGTAGGGTTGTTAATACTACGAAAAATAAGCATGTGTAGCTAACATCGGAGCTGGAGCTAAATACAGTGGTCAGAATGTCAATAGGTATATTTGGATATATATTCTACTTGTGTCATTAAACGGATTCAACCAGTCCGCTCAACGGACTTTAAACCGGCAAACGGATTCGCTAAAACGGATTCAGTATTACTCTTAATTTGAATAAAAACAAATATATACTACATGGCATATTGAAATTAAGTTCACTATTCTTGTTGTATTTAATTCAAGTAAACATGGTAAATTTTAGATTTGGATTTGGATTTCCCGCAATCATGACTATAGGGCAGTCCAAATCGATCAGAGGAGAAAACTCATTAGTTACATATAAATGGCCCCAATTGATGGGCGATTATCGTGTCCCTCAAACTTACACACTGACCACCATCGCAAAGTGATCTGAAAGCAGGCATCTGAGTTTTCAAGTTAATGATTTACCAAATGAACATATAACAATATACTTTTTTCAATAAGGATGGAGAATAATTGTTATAATATATCTGCACAACCCTTATGAATTATTTTCTGGGTATTTTGACAATTTTCGTTAAATAGAAGTGGAGACATTGTACAATCTTAAAAAATATTTGCATGTACAATCTATTTTTGTGAAAATTGTTTACTTAAGTGCCTCCATTTTGTTGATGTAATATAAATCGGAGGAACTCTTCATGTTTTGGCCAAAACCATAATAAAAAAATATAGTAGTACATCGTACATGGACTTATTCTAAAGCATAAAGGAAACAATATCAATAAAAGTTACCAGTACTTTACAAGTTGATAACTTATTTTATGCTTTATAAAATATGCATAAAGATTGAATGAAAAAGCTAAATTGTGATTTACCTTATAGTGTGGAGTCAATCAAGTGAGATGTACAACTGTTTTGGGGATTAATAAAAATAAAGAACATTTCTTTGGAGTTATATATTACTTGTTTCATTATAATCATTATTTTAAATATCACAGTTGGTTTCAAATTTTTGAAAGATTATATATACTTGTACCATCTAGTGGTGAAACCTGTTTTTTTACAAGGGTTAATATTATTATGGAGGGGTTTTCTTTTTTAAAATCAAAAGGGTCAAAATTGTAAATTATTAATGGAAGAATATTATTTTATAGTAAAGTTTAAGGTGGTAAAAATGCGTAACTCCAAAATAAAGAAGGTCGAAAGACCCCCTATCGTAGGCATGGCTTCGCCAATGTACTAATATTGCAATTAATTGAGTGCTAAAATTGTTACATTATTTAAAAATGCGATAGCTTATTTTGAAGCGTCCAAAAAAAATTGATGTTTATTATGGAAGAAATGAATAATATCTTTGAAACATCTCTAAAATTATGATAAAACTATGATTATATGAAACTAAATTGCAAAAATGAAGTGAGCATAAGAAACAGAATATATTTATTTATGGAATAAAATGCAAAATGATGTGAACCAAGCATAAGAAACATAAGCATCAACATGTCATTAACACCAATGACCTTCTAGCCTAGTGGTATCGGGTGGGTGAGTAAGGGCTTCCCTTGAAGGGGAGGTTCTGGGTTCAATTCTCTATGGCAAGAGGACTACCAAATGGCGCAAATACGTCTATGGTAAGCAAACTATCAGAAAGTATCATTCGCTGCCTTGAAATGAATGATATAGTTCATCTGTTAAAAAAAAATGTCATTAACTAATCATGATGAATGGTGTTTGAAAGAGTATGAAATACTCTTATATTTTATTTTGTATCTTTGTGATTCTGATTTATTTAGTGTATATATTTAGAGTTTATTTAATTTAGGAATTATGTGTATATTTAGTTTAATTCAATTTAGTTTAATAATTGTTTATATTAGGAGTAGTTTATTTTAGGATATTTATTTTGATTTAGTTGACTAACATACTAATGTTTATCTTTGGTAAGTTAGAGTTTTGTGTTATAGGTAAGGAAGGACTCTCAACAAGGAATGATTGGATGATTGCCAACCAAGAGTATCTCCACGCCAAGAAGGACTCTAAAATACGTGGTCTATAAGATGGCGATCATTATATGTCATTCATAACATTTTTGGAGGTCTCTCTAACAAAAGTTTCATTCAGAGAAAGTTCCTTTGTTTTCTTGAAGTTCTTATTCATAAAGACTTCAAGTGTTTTAGTGTTTGGTTTATTCTAGAGATCTAGAATAGGTTTGATTTTTCGTTGTTTTTGTTTCTTTCATTGTCTTGTATTTTGCAAGACCTTTTTATTAATGAAAGTTTTCCAGCAAGTAATTCTTGCTGAAGTGTTTAATTTTTGTCTTTAAAATTCCGCTGTATTTACTCTTTTCGTCGTCAGTTGATAGGACAGTTGTGCTGTCACTTGTGTGATCATCTTTGATCACAAGTGTCCTGTCAAGTGGTTGTTTTCCAGAACAGTCCTAGCTGCATATTTCTTTCAATTGGCACCAGATCCTGATCTCGATACACTGAGAAGTGATCCTTCAAACTAGCCATAATGGACTGTCAACAGACCAAGTTTAAAGTTTTAATAATTGTGTTTGAAAATCTTAGAATGGAAGAGAATGAAACCATCAGTGATTTTTCTTCTAAATTGATAAATATTGCAAATGAGTTATATGTGTTAGGGGAATCAATCTCTAATGCTAGACTCGTAAGCAAAATATTAAGATCCCTGCCAGAAAGATTCAACATGATAATCTCTTTGGTAGAGGAATTTTATGATGTCGAGACTCTAAGTTTTGACCAACTTATTGGGGTCTTAACCATTTATGAATTAACCCCTGGTGTGAAAAATCATTTTTCTGAAAGCAAAATGCCGATTGAATGTATTTAGTGTAGGGCGTGTCTAGGATTTGGACACTATGGCAATGAGCGTGCTAACACACTCAAAAATAGAGGGATGAGTTTGTCTGCTACTCTAAGTGACTCTGATGATGACGATCAGACAGCAAATCTGTCATTTTTACGTTCATCGCAGTTTTCACTTTCTGATAGTGAAGTTGTGTTGTCAACTGACTGCACAACTGACAACACAACTGACACTGATGTGTATACCTGTTTGAATTCTACAACTACAGGAGAATCTGAACAATCCTCACAGGAAGAAGATGATAGTTCCACGTATGAGGACCTGCACAATACATACGTTGAGTTGTTTGCAGACTGGTCCAAACGAATGGAACAACTCAAGGAGTTCAAGAAGGTAAATGAAAAACTCACCTCTGACAATCTGAAATTAAAAGCTGAGAATGAGAGGTTGTCGAGTGAAAGTGATACTCAAAAGGACTCCATAGCTAGGTTAAAAGTCATGCTTACCGAAAAAGACAATGAGTGTGAAAAGTATAAAAGTGATCTTGAAAAAGAAACTATCACACTTACTAAACTTAACAATGGTAAGGCTAAACTGAAAGAAGTCCTGAATATGAGAAATCAAGGAAAATCAGGATTAGGTTATGGAGATCCAATTTTTGTTAAGGAGGGAGAGAGCACTTCGAAAAACAATGAGAAAATTAATGCTAATCACGTGTCTCCTCACAAAAACAGAAGAAATAGAAAAAGGAGATATGTATGTCACCATTGTTTTGCCCCTGGACATATACGTCCATTTTGTTACAAGTTGAAACAAGAACTCGGCTTGGAGAAGAACAGCGGCCACCTGACAGGACAGTTGTGGGCACAGTTGGAGACACAACTGCCCAATCAACAGCAGTCTGCTCCAAAATCCACATGGGTAATAAAGGACACTCTAAAGTGTCAAGTGGTGTTTACCTCCTTCAAGAGCAGTCAGGAAGGAGCCTGGTACTTTGACAGTGGCTGCTCCCGCCACATGACTGGCTCTCTTGAGCATTTCAAAGACTATGAAGCCTTTAAAGGTGGAAAAGTCAATTTTGGTGGAGGTGCTCAAGGTGAGGTAATGGGCAAAGGTACGCTGAATGTTAATGGTTTGCCTAACTTGCATAATGTCTTGCATGTTAATGGGTTAAAGGCAAACTTAACTAGCATAAGCCAATTGTGTGATGAAGATCTACATGTCAAGTTTGATAAGAAGATCTGTGAGGTCTTCGATGATTCAAGCAGACGTGTTTTGAAAGGTGTAAGATCCTCTGATCATTATTACAAGTTGGTTGGAAATCATTCATGTTTTAACTCAATTTCTGATAATGCTCCTGATCTTATTGTCAATTGTGTTGAGAATTGTACTGCAGGTTGCAATTGGGAGCCTAAACTGATTAATGATGAATCTGAACAGAAGAGTACAAAAGAATCTGCAGATTTAACACTTGTGAGGTCAGTTGACAGATCATATGAACAGTCAACTGCCACGACAGATGGTAAGACAGCAACAGATTCCAGTTCAGATTCTGAAATCAATGAAGATCATGAAAGCAGAGGATCTGCTGCTGCAAGGATACATGGAGATCATCTAACTTCCCAGGTCATTGGGGGAGTGGATGAAGGAATGAAAACAAGAGGAAAACGAATAAATTATCGGGAATTAGCCGGTTTGGTATGCATGCACTCCGCGTACCATCAGGTAAGCTCTTGTTGTTTCGTTGCTAATTCTAAGCATGATGATGAGGCAGAAACCTTAAAAGTTAATAATTGGATCAATATCATGCAAGAGGAAGTGGTAAAATTTGAAAGGAAAGATGTTAGGTTCTTGGTTCGTAAGCCATCTAATACTGAATATATGGGAGTTGTTACTTGTTGTACTCAATTGTTGAGGATGGACCAAATAATCAAGGATTATGATCTTAAAAGTGAAACCTTGACTATATTTTGTGATAGCTTAAGTTCCCAGAATATTGCCAAGAATCCAGTACAACATTTCTGAACAAAGCACATAGATATTAGGCATCATTTTATTAGAGATCTCGTTGAACAACAAATCATCACTCTAGAACATATAAGCACAACGGATCAAATTGCTGATATCTTTACCAAGGCTTTGGATTTCGAGAGATTTTCTTCACTTAAGAAGTCTCTCGGACTGTGTGATACCAGTTGATTGCACAAGTGTGCAGACAACTGACTGCATAACTGTATAATTGTATATTACAGTAAACACAACAAAAAAAAATCAAAATAAATAAATAAAAAATATATGCATTCATTCTATTGCACGATTGTCTCTTGTGATCACTTGGTCAACTAAGTTCTTTGACTCCGAGTTTTGATCCTTGAATGTGAGACCCTTCTTGACTCGATAATAAAATTATCTTGTTAATTCTTTGTGTTATCATGGAGTGGGCACTCAATCTAAGGTTGCGAGGAAAACAAGCTGCCTCCAATCTTTGAAGTTACTACTCATTTAGGCAATGTGCTGACGTGTATTCATACATAACTTGAGAATCAGTGTAACACTGTATTGTGAGAGTGAAAAGCTCCTCCCCGTAACTGATTCATAAGTCATAAGCCTTCAATGGGAGTGTTCTAGAGGCTACATGATTGAAGGTAATTCTCATTGTATTCCTGTGAGTTGAAACCGAGTCATGGACTGAGTTGGCCATACAATGTCACACCAAAATTGAGACTGTGTGTTTAGGCATAATTTTTCTAAGTTTTTTTTCTCCCTTGGTATTAACATCAGCAAATTAAATTGTTGTTCTTATGTGTTAAAAATTGATGTTTTTCATGTGATTAACGATAATCTAATGGCGTGATGTTCAATTTTCATTGTGCAGTTGGTAGAATTTATGGTACATTGTGGATAAATGGATTCAGTTGAATTTGGCAAGTTCTAATTCTGGGACGGACAATTTATCATAAAACATGGAAAAAGTTTGAATTTTAAAATCAAAATCCTTGTTTGTTTTGGAATTCAAATGAGTACTTCAAAGTCACTTGGTTCTCCCTTCTCCTTGGCCTACCCGAGTTCTTAGGAAGAATCTTTGTCCTCCCTCGATATTTCCTCCATGTCAAATCTGGTTGTGAATTATGGTTGAGTATATCTTCTTCCTCATGTTTTCTAACTACATTTCTCTCATCTCATCTTATTCCTATTATGCAAATGCACTATCTCTAACATTTTTGCAGATATATCCGAGATTTCAGGAGAAACTCTGAGTGATTGTGACACAAAATGATTGTTTGCCGCTGCTCTGATCAAGCTCAGGCATTTTTGTTGTTAAGCATCCAGCTGGTGCTACGCAACTTGTTCGTGCAACTGCGCGGACAACTGGTCACTCAACTGGACAGTCAACTGGTAAGTCTGCGACTGTTTTAAGGGGTAAGTAAATCTTCTGCAGAACTCTTTGGTCTATAAAGGTTTGCTGCGATATGAGTTGAGGTTGATGATGCTCATAGAGGTATTTTTGTTGGGGATATTCAAATTTAGGGGGAGTGGAAGATATTCTTGATTTTCTTTCTTTGAGTTTGATGATTCTTCTCAAAAAGGGGGGAGAAAGATGTGGTCTTCATATTCAGGGGGAGAAAGATGTGTTCTAAAGATGTATTTAGGGGGAGTAGAATCCAATGTACAAATTTAGGGGGAGAGATTATTGTTTTGGGTGTTTTGATCAGAACCACAAAGATAGGGGGAGATTGAAAGAGTATGATATACTCTTATATTTTATTTTGTATCTTTGTGATTCTGATTTATTTAGTGTATATATTTAGAGTTTATTTAATTTAGGAATTATGTGTATATTTAGTTTAATAATTGTTTATATTGGGAGTAGTTTATTTTAGGATATTGATTTTGATTTAGTTGACTAACATACTAATGTTTATCTTTGGTAAGTTAGGGTTTTGTGTTATAGGTAAGGAAGGACTCTCAACAAGGAATGATTGGATGATTGCCAACCAAGAGTATCTCCACGCCAAGAAGGACTCTAAAATACGTGGTCTATAAGATGGCGATCATTATATGTCATTCATAACGTTTTTGGAGGTCTCTCTAACAAAAAGTTTCATTCAGAGAAAGTTCCTTTGTTTTCTTGAAGTTCTTATTCATAAAGACTTCAAGTGTTTTAGTGTTTGGTTTATTCTAGAGATCTAGAATAGGTTTGATCTTTTCGTTGTTTTTGTTTCTTTCATTGTCTTGTATTCTGCAAGACCTTTTTATTAATGAAAGTTTTCCAGCAAGTAATTCTTGCTGAAGTGTTTAATTTTTGTCTTTAAAATTCCGCTGCATTTACTCTTTTCGTCGTCAGTTGATAGGACAGTTGTGCTGTCACTTGTGTGATCATCTTTGATCACAAGTGTCCTGTCAAGTGGTTGTTTTCCAGAACAGTCCTAGTTGCATATTTCTTTCAGTGTCAGACTGATAGCTAAGACCCCTCTGGTTCTTGTAATTTATGAGATGTTTGTACAAAATATATTGTGATTTTAATAAAAAAAAATGTTATTCATGGAAAAAGTATACTATATTGCAAACAAAATAAAATACGCTGTCTTAATATTTTAATAATCTTTCAAACAAAAAAAACAACTATTACCGTTTTAAAACAAATATTCAAAAAATCCAAATTTATTATTGATTAAGAATTAAAATTCTTTGGACATATTTTAAGAACGGTATGTTAATATTTTATGTGTCTCAAAATGATCTTCACATTTGCCATTTTTGATTGTCAAAAAAGCTTTTTCTATTTTTACAATTTAACCTCAAAAGTATATAAACAAAATATGTCTAATAAAACAATTATTCAAATACATAAAAAGGAAAAAAATAGTTAAATGAAAAGATTTGAGACAGAGGGGACAGATGAGTATTACTCCATCTGCTCCGAAATAAATGTCATAGTTGACAATTCAATTCTTTTAAGCTTTTAATTGTGTTTCCTTGATTGCCGCAATATATTCATATGAGTAGAGTGATATCTCTCCAATAGCATTGCAATACTTGTGACTATTAGAATGTGTAGTACAGGAGGAAGATCACCAAATTTCATACCATATTTTAATAAAACAACATTTATTTTAAGACAAACGTAAATTAAAAGTAAAAGATTTATTTTAAGACGGAATGAGTATATTTTTTTTAAAAAAACTGGTTTTGAAGGAGAGATAGTCAGGACTGTGGCTATGGGTAGAGGATTTCAAAGGCGTTACGAGAAATACAGAGGGCATATTTGTCAAATTCAATTAAGACTCCAGTTTCCCGATCATAATTTCCCTGTATTTTTGTTCAAAAAAAATAAAAAAAATCCCTGTATTTTTGCAGTAAAATATTATCTCTTTTGTTGGTATGTAGAGTTAGACATGTCCAAATAGAACCGGGAACCGACGGAACCGGCGGGTAGAACCGGAAAACCGGCGAAACCGGAACCGAGGAACCGGAACCGAACGGAACCGAGAACCGGATTGAAACGGTTCGAATACGAATCCAACATATTCAGAACCGAGGAACCGGGAACCAAGGACCGAACCGAGAACCGGGAACCGAACGGTATATACTGATATACATACTCCCTCCGTCCCAAATACTTGTAGTTCTAGGATTTTCACACAAATTAAGAAAAAAATATAATAATGTGTAATGGACTATATTACTCTTGGAACATTTCAAGTATCAAGACAATTTAATACTTTTACATTGACAACACTATCATAAATAAGGAATATTTGATAAACAATGTCAAAAATGTATAGATAATAGCAAAACTACAAATATTTGGGACAAACTTCAACTCCTTAAACTACAAGTATTTTGAAATGGCGGGAGTATTACATTTTAAACTACAATATTTTGGGACGGAGGGAGTATTACATACTTATTAGATGGTGAGATGGAACCGGTGGAACCGTCGGAACCGAACCGGCGGATAGAACGGGAACCGGGAACCGGATTAAGATGGTTCGAATACGGTTCCGACCATTTGGGAACCGGCGGTTCCGGAACCGGAACCGTTGGACATGTCTATGTAGAGTTGCATGAATTATGGGAAAGCAGTAGTAACAGCCCCTGATTTTATTTGTTGTTTTGTAAAAAGAAAAAAAAAAAAAAAAAAGATCTCCATTTATCAGGGGGAAAGTAGTAACAGACCCTGATTTTATGGCGTGGGACTGTGGCTCTACTATTAGAGGATTTGAAACGTGTTACTAGAACTAGTGTTTACACCCGTGCGATGCACGGGGCGTTACTATTTAATAATTATAATTTATCAACTAAACCGATAAAATCTCAATTCTTATTATATTTAATATTTGAGTGGTTGATTTTTGTAGAACTCAATTAACACCTGAGAAAAACATGTAAATTGAGTACTACCTCTGTACCAGATAAATAATTGTTTGCACAATTTCTTAGTAACATCTCTAAAACGTTGGTTTCTTCCAAAACAAACGCATAACATTTTAATAACATACAAATATCATTCAAATAAAATTAAATAGGTACTTAACATAATACCAATAATAAAATGTGTAATTAATAATAACAAATACATAATATTTATAAATTATTAAAGACTTCTTTGAAGACTACATTGTTAGTACGATCACAAGAGTTGTTTGGGTATTCTTCATCACAAATCAATATTTTGAGGCCATTCGGAGTTTTCACACCCTTGAGAGCGCAACATATAATTGACCGTGAGAAAATACGGGCTTCTTCAGAATAAGACCAACAGATGATAACGATTGTCCTTGGCTCTTATTAATAGTCATGGCATATGATACCATCAATGGGAACTGCCTCCTCTCAAATCGGAAAGGAATTCTTGAGTCTGAAGGAGTCAAAGACATTCGCGGAATCAAAACTTTTCGAGCAATCTCATTTGACGAAATAACTTCTCCTTCCATACATGCTTTTCAAGCCTAGTTATAACCAAACGCGTCCCGTTGCAAAGACCGAGGGAAGGATCAATATTACGAAGCAACATAACAGGAGTACCAACTTTCAAAGTCAATTTGTGATTTGGAAGGCCAGAGATGGATATAGTATTTATGAACTCGGGTGTATGGAGATCCGACAGAGATTCGCTGCTATTGTCTGTATGACATGCCATATCTGAACTTAGATACGTTGTGCCTTGAGTTTCATTTAGAGACACCATATAATCATTAACAGCGTTAACAACATCCAATGTTGGGGCTAATATGGCTCTCTCTTCAAAGTAAGGCAAATCACGTCTCCCATTCAAATATTCAGAATATATGTGCTCAACCATACTAATTATTGGATCGTTGAAGTCTTGGATTAAAAACTCTGGCGGAATTTCAATCGGAACAATCCCGTCATTAGGCTCGTTTATTTTACCATCTCCAATTTTGCAATCCATTCCGCAAATTGTCTCAATTTAGCTGACGCTTTACTTGAATCCAAACCTTCCAATCTCATGTTTTTGTAAGTGTCAGCACGATGCAATGCGTCCACAAATACGAAGAATTGATAGTTGCATGAACAATATCCTGTCTAGTACCCTTAGGAATCACAGGAAGAATTTGTCGAAAATCTCCTCCAAAAACAATAGTCTTACCACCAAATGGATAGTCATTACGATTACTATCAACAGCTCGCATCACATCTCTCATTGATCTATCTAAAGCCTCAAAGCAGTGTTTATGCATCATTGGGGCTTCATCCCAAATAATCAAATGGGCTTTAATTATTAATTCTGCCAAAGGAGAACCTTGAGAAATATTGCAAACCGAATCTTCATTCAAATTAAATGGGATACCAAATCTGGAATGTGCTGTTCTTCCACCGGGAAGCAATAATGATGCAATACCACTTGATGCGACATTTAGAACAATAAGCCCCTGAGAACGCAATCGTGCGGATAAGGTTCTCCATATATAAGTCTTCCCACTCCCTCCGTAACCATAACAAAGAACATTTTGCCTATTTCTTCTGAACATGAAGCGTAAATGACGTTATAAACTTCGCGCTGAGAATCATTCAAATTAAGCACGAGTTCTTCATACTCAATTGCAAGGTTTTCCTGATCGTAAGATAATTCGTCCTGAAGCAATTGATTATGCTTAACCGAAACAAACGATGAATCAGGCATCGGTAACATTGGAAACTCACCTAAACTTCTTCCTTGCCTTCTAAGAAGTTTGTCGATTTCCGCTAGTCCGAAGTTTTGAAGTTGATTTTCATCCAAAACTAAACCTATATAATATTGAAAATATAATTAATCAAGAAATAACCACGTAAGTGTGAAATTTTTTTTTATCAAATTTAAGCAATAATGTAAATTAAACACTAACCTGGATGATTAAGAATAACTCTTTGTTTATAAATCACATCGTCACATAAATACGTCCAACATTTCTCCCACACATGCTCAGGTCTTGCCATAGTCCCGGATGTTAGCAAAGTTACAAACAACGTTCTCATTGAATGAGCGGTGGAAAATTGATTGGCCTCAATAAAACCGTCGATGTACTCCTTATCATCATTTAGCAAGCCTAAATGGTAGCAAGCCTCGCGAAAAGTGGCACACTGAATATCATTGACTTTACGAAGATCGCTAAAACTTTGTGCGCCACGGGCCTGATTCAATAAGCATCTTAAGTAATAAATTTCTCCACATCCAGGGGGCACAAAAAATATTCTTCCAATTGTAAACCCTTTTTTCCTCGGAACCCATTCACGTGTATTTGACTTCCAAACAAACTTCATGGGAAATTGAGAATAAGTTAACCCTCTAGCCTCGACATACTTCTTATTAGCTTCCATCCAACCAAGAAACATACTGTGCGCAACTGAATCCCGAGCCAAAACAGACGATAAATTATCATTGTCGGAATAGACTATACACTGTTCATTAGGAAGATGAAAACTCAGTCGCTCTACAGGAGGGTCTTTAAATTGGACTTCAAAACCAAAGATTCGCCAAACGGCTTCACATGCGGAAATATAGCGACAATCATAATATAAATTAATCTCGTCGACTACGGTTTCTGAACCATCCACCGCACAAAATGCAGCTGTCACTCGATCATTCCCTTTGTGAATATATTTGAACAAATACTTAATTGACCGCGACTGATTGCACCATTCAACATTTAAATGTGAACCATATTTAACCAGCAAAAATCTATTATGAGGCACCACATGTCTATTGTCCAATAGAATGCCATTTTTCAAGATGGTTCTTCCATTATCCCTCCTTCTGTAAACCGCATACCCCTCTTCATCAATTGTGGTTGCAGCAACAAATCTTTTAGGGTAATGCTTTGAACATCGCCCATTAACCATGCAAGGTGATTTAGCTCTATCTTTCCCACACGGACCATGAAGCATAAATTCTTTGACAGCATTAAAGTAAATGGGATCCAATTTTTCATCAGGAATTTCAGCGGAAATGAAACAATCAATATCTTCAGGAGATCGGCTTTTGAAATTATTTGCGAGAAATAATAATATGTGGGCATGTGGTAAACCTCTCTTCTGAAACTCTATTGTGTAAACAACTACATAAACATAAAGAACATTATTTAGTTTATATGTTAAAATATACTCACTATGTTATATATATTTGAACATTTAATATTTATAACATAAAAAAAAATCATATATTACATTTAAGTGAGTATCTATTTGTTAGTTATCTTATTTTCCCTAATAAAAGTTTATAACTATTTCAACATAAGTTAAAATATTATTTCACACATATGTCTGTATATATATGTATGCAATAATTTTATTAATAGTACTAATTTATTTAATATTATTTAAATACCTATAATAACATCCAATTTTATACAAAGCAAGTAATATAATTTCATGTAAATATAAATCATGTAGAGTAAAGTAATTTAACAATAAATCATACCTGCTTTAACTTCGCCAAATATTTTGTTCTTGCGAATGTCCTTTATCAATCCTTCGAGCTTGGATTTGAACATACGACTTAAAATATCCGGCCGATCTTCTGCTTTCAAATTAGAATCTTCGAGAACCCTTGCAACCTCAGGCCACTTTGGATTGCTTGTGAATGTTAAGAACAAATCCGGATAACCAACCCATCTACAAATTGCCATTGCATCTTGATAATTTTGAACCATAAACCTAATCCCACCAGTAAAAGATGATGGCAAAATAATTCTTTTGCCTACTTTCGATGCATCACAATCACCATTTAACACCACTTCTTGCAAACCTTTGTATAATTCAGTTCTCAATTGTTTTTGATGTAGCCTGATATACGTTAAACGCGAAGACTCGATCATTGTATACACATCCACCAAATATTGTTGAAAGAGTCTTTTAGAATACAAAATAATCTTCGAGTCTGTGTCTCGTGTATGCAACCGATAAGCAAAATACTCTCGCATGCTAACATACTTTCGGCCCGCTTGCTCATGTCGATTGTGGTGAAATGAAATATCTTCCCTATATCCATCTTCACCAAATGGAAATAACAACGGGTATTGTAAGCTTATATATGACGGATTCAACTGGTTTATACGTTTTTTTTTTCCGCCTCTAGCTTGAATTATGATATCCCTATCTGCAGCTGAACTATCAATATCACCAACAACCAATGCAGCAATCTCAGACACTGTAGGCAAATTGTAAACTCTCGCATCACCAGATCGCCTCCCAACCAATTTTAATTTAATTTCCTTCGGTTCTTCTCCATCAAATAATTTCTCTTTTGCCATACGGAATGATTTCACCAACACATTTCTTCGATCTAACATACATTTCAAGGATTCAACAATTTCATCATTCAAATCATTTGTGGAAGATTCCGACCTTAAAAAAAAGAAAATTTAATTTGTTAGTAAAAAAAAAATATATATATATATATATATATATATACATATATATATATACACACACACACACATATAATTAACGAATTTCGTTATATATGAGTATGTTAGTTAATTTACCTAACTGACGCTTTGCGATTAGCAACTTCATTCTCTGTATCATATATATATAATTGAGCGAATACAGGTTTCTCACCTTCGTCTGGTAACAAATTGCCGATTAGATGATAATTTTGTCCATGTAGCTTAAACACAGGAGGAGAGCTACCATTATTCACACTTCTATCAATCTTTCCACCCAGAGAAGTAAAACAGAACATGTTGTTGTAGGAACGAATGTTTTTCTTATAATGATTACTCAATTGAGAATCCTCAAACAACAAACTGTCTAATGGTGGGGGAGGTTGTCTAACTGTTGGAAGACGAATTTTTCCTTGGTTACAACACAAACCAAATTTGGGGAACCGAGCTTTATAATGACGACCCAATCGCTCCTCATACCAAAAATACGCTCCACAAAATGAACAATTGTAAGTCGCATCTCCAATATCCCAATAGCCTAAAAAAAGTTATCATTAGTACATTGTACAAGTGAATCTATAAATATAAATATATATTTTATAAATAATAACTTATTACTTAAAAAAAATTGCTTTAATTTGTAAAAAAAAAATACAATATATCATATACTAAACTTACTTAATGTCGAAGTCGAATGATTATCAATAATTGAAGCAGATACTTTAGCACGTTTAACCGGTCGGGGTTAACTTCATGACGTAAACATCTATCAAACTTTTTTGGTGAGGACGAAGGCTTATCCGAGATTTTGAAGGAAACATAAATCCTTCCAGAATTGAATCTAATATGAGCCACTATATAAAGATGAAAATAAAATTTAATAAAAGTAAGATTCATATTTTATTTGGATAAAATAAAAACAATACCTCCTAATATATAACAGAAACATACCAAACAAATACGTACAGTACAAATTGTGTAAAAAAGGTAAAGGTAACATTTTAATTATTATTCACTTAGTAGAATGAATTAAAATAATTCATAAATAAGAATTTAAATGTTATACAATAGTTACTAAAATCAAATTATTCGTAAGCATTTGATACTTACACTTGGATAGCATGAACAAACCACCCCCTTTTAATGTAGTGATGCTCGATTCAACCGTTTCGTTACCTATATCAAATATAATGAATAAATAGTAAAAAAAAAATACACATAATCATAATGTAAATTTTGTTATATACTACATGCGTCCAAATGAAATTAATATTCTTGGTCAACAAAATTGTTTTGTCTCCAAATAGCATGAAATGTATAATATAATTACTTTTTATGTGCAATATAAAATTAGTAAGGACACCTATTTGTTCAAGCGACATTAAGCACCGTTAGTTTTTTTTTAAAAAAATAAAAAAATAAAAAAAAATCCATAGTAGAATTTGAGAACAATACAATTGAACGGGGGTAAATTCACACTCAACCACTTTAATTTTTAGTCTAACCCTAGACATACATTGAACACTAAAAGACCCCTCAACCACCATTACAGTTACTTAATTGATTTGAACAACCCTTTTCTTAGCTTCAATGAACCACCAAACAAATATTCATATCCTCCTCAAAAAGACTGATATCCTCTTCCATCTTCAATTTTTTTTTTTTTTTTTTTTTTTAAGTCTGCAGGTACACTTACTAAGCATGAAGAAGTGGTAAAATGAAATATGTAGAAACAGATGAACTGTGAATGTAAGCAAAAAGATCCTCAAGTATTCCATCCAAGGTACATTGTATAACTCTTTATTTTACGTTTGTGCTAAAATTATTAAATATGTATATAAATGGTTTTCTCTTCCAAGCATGAACTATTTAATGCTTTCTGTGTATCTTTAATACTTTTTATTAGATATTAAATGTAACTGAAATCATAAATTGGTGAAGTAGTTGTTTATCATATATTAGGTGATTAGCTAACAAAGTTAATCTTATGTTTAATAACATTACTCCCTCAGATCAACAAACCTCATTACTCATTAATTAATGTTCCAAATAGTTATTTAAATTGTAAATATTGGTTTGAAAATAAAGCTCCCTCAAACAGAACTTTATCATCCAGTTTGATTAATACTCCCTTCTTATCGGAACGAATACCGTTTTTTTAAATGATTACCACTAAGGAAGCTTAATAAATAATTAGAACTACTTGTACGTAGCGTAATGAACATTTTAAAATTGTTAAACGGAACCTCATTACAAATACTATGAATATGAAGTATTAGATTCTCGGTAATATAGTTAAAGGTAACAATAATTATTGCTCAGATTCCTTCATGGAAATAATGAAAAATGGTTCATCTTTTCCGATAGAAAGGGAGTAATATGAAATAAACAAACTTAAAGATGTTCATGAACATTATCCTTTCTACATAATAACTTACTGTGTTCATACAAAGATTTGATCATGCTAAAAAAAATCCATTTCCTTATTTATTTCAGTAGCCAAACTTGAAAAGGCTATATGTATTGTTACAAAAAAACATACTCCCCCTGTCCCTAAATGAGTGTTCAAATTTCATTTTAAGGGACACTATAAATCTCAATTTTTTGAACAATTTGGTAACAACGGTTCATATATAATCTTGTAATCTCCTTTCCAAACCTTTAGTTTTGCACGTATAAAGAGACCGGTGAAAAAAATTGCGAAAAATAACAGTTAGTGACAAAGTTATGCTAAAAAAAGACATTCATTATGGGACAAGGATTTCTTGAAAATAGACACGCATTTAGGGACAGAGGGAGTACATAAAAATTGAGGTATGGCATGATGTTTGATAACGAAATTATATAGACTTACAGATTAAAAAAATAAGCATTCATACATGATTAAGAATGGTAACCACACTTTGTAAATTCTTAGAACATACCTACACCAGATGACGGCAAATTTCTCTTCTTTTTCCTTACATCACAAATCGTAAAAGAACTATTCATCTTCATCTTATAAAATATAAATGTGATAGATGGGGGGGGGGGGGGTAATGGTAGAAAGCTTGTAAAAACCTTTCCTATAAAGAAGATGAATAATGTCCCTCCCTCAATGAATTTGAATTTCAAATAAGTGTAGTTATCAAGAAAAGAAGACTACCTATAATCTAATAGTTTTCCAAAAAAAAAAACTTTAATGTAATAGTATACCACAAATAACCAATGGATAGATCACTAATTTATGTACTTTGTATGACCTGTGAAGGAAAAAAAACGAAAATAATAATGTATTAATCATTTAAATTGTAATACAAATAATAGCACAGAATATAAATTTCGTCTCATAATAATAGTCCTAATTGTGAAACTGTTTAACACTTAAGTTTGTTTTTTTTTTAAAAAAGGTTATTTTTAATTGAAAATGTAGAAACTGATTTTATTACTTTTACTACGAACAGTAAAAAATTGATGTTTAATATCCCCTTTGTCGAAATTTATATTCTTCTTACTTTTATTGGTTTTACGAATGAAATTTGAATAATCATTAAGGGTAACTGTAATTAGTATACTGAAATTTTTGAAATTGTTCTTGATAGACCTTTACGAATACACTTAAATATCAAATTTAAGATTCTCATAACGCGTTTATGAGCAACATTTATAACTGCTCAAAGTTCGGTCGTAGTGAAAAATAAAATGAACTATATTTCTGGGACGGAATGAGTATCAGTTTTATTGGAAGCCTTAAAGTTAAAAACATGTATTTATCAAAAGAATACAGATTATGACAATTGTTAAACATGTTAGCATTTAAGAAATTTGTTAGATTATGACAATTGTTAACTTTTTAGCACTTAAGAAATTTGTTAGGATAAAGAATGATTGAAGATCAATTTTAATTCGCTTAAAAAGAAGAAAAATAAATTCACCTGTAATTGAAAACAGTAGAAACTTGTATTATTACATTACAACACTTTAAATTCTAAAATAGAACATTAAACATAGTAATAAAATGAATCATAAGATATGTAGAAGATTTTTTCCATTCATAACATCAGATACATAAAATAAACTCCATTCTATGGAGTTTACAGTTCAACCTAATCAAAAGAGGGGTACCTAGGTTGAGATAAAGCCACTAACTACATCTAAAATGATGCTATTTTAAACTTTCATAATGAAAGTCACAACTCTAAGCCTACTACAAACATTCAACAACAATTCAAGTCTTACAGACTTGAAAATACTTAAGAAACCTAGCATAAACAAACGAAAATGACAGCAGCTCACTACCTAACCAAAAGAGCTTGTCCCATTACACTACTACTAAACAGAAACAGAGAAACTACTCCACCTTCTGCTTCCCTTCAGCCTTGCTCATCACCTTCTTCCCGTCAACCTTTGGAATCTTTGCAACAATTCCTTCAACACTTTCAGAAAAATCCCCAATGAGGTTTCGTTTGACACCAACAGAGACATCAACAGGAAAAACCTTAGCTTTAAGTGGTTTCATAGGAGCAAAGCCAGGAGCAGGTTCATCAAAGCCATCGCTGGCAGCATCCCCAACGCTTGAAACATTAGCAAAGCTGGAAAATTCATTGATCAAGGGAGTGTCTGAAGTCATTTTCAGAACAGGGAACGGACCAAGATTGACACCAGTAGAAAATTCTTTCAAGTTGACCTTGAACAAAGCTTGCAAACCGACCAACCTTGTTATCGCCTTAGGTAAACGCTGAAAAAGTTTGACATGCAGAATTAAATTAGTAGCGACATTAACAAAATAATTACTAATTTGGTGCAACATGAAACAGTTATTTAATACCTTTCCATTTGAAATAGCCTTAAGCTCAGCAGCAGTTTGACCTATAAGGTCGACACATTCCTTATCCCACAGTATAAAAGAAGCAACGCCCCAATTATCGGCGACTCGAATAGTGACTTTGTACCTCAATGTACCAAATGAATCAGCAACATCACAGTTTGTGCAGTAAAAGTTGTTTCCACATGGAGACATTTTCTTAAAGCATTTTTTGCAAGCCACATAGAACCAATCGAACATAGGCTCAATCCCAACGACTTCACAGAACACCCAAAACTGGTCAATCTGGGATATAAAAGTAATAAATTAAAAAAAGTTTTATGATTAATATGTTTGTTGAAAGAACCATATTTTAAAACAACAAACCTCGTGGAGCCTAATGAGCTGATTGAGATTACAAATCTTGTTCCTGTTCATTTGAAGGTCATCCAAAATGGTGACAGTGATAGGCATCGGCACATTTGTGACAGGAACATTGAAGTTGCCTTCCTCAACCAACCTTTAAACGTTAAATTTTTAGATATACAATGATAATATAAAACTGAACATGAATGATATAGAAATTAAGAACACTTACCCTACACGAAACTGCTCAACTTCAGGCATATTTCCATTGAGAATGACTTTGGAGATTTTGAAGGTATTGGACAAACCAATCTGCCCCCTAAACGAACGCACCCTACACATTTGCATGATAACAACAACTGGACCATCATTGTTGTTCACATATGCTAGCAATTCTTCAGCATAGCTACCCCAAAGTGTACATGGAATGGATATGTCCCTGAAATATAAATGGATAATAAACATAAGATATAAAACTATGAAAAAAAAAAGTATAATAATTCACAACTTACATAAGATTTTTCAAGGTGATATCCACCATTGATGTTTCCTTTCCAAGTACTTCCCTTGTCTGCCTACCACTTCTAGATGACAATAAACCAATGATATCTACACACACACATATTATTAAGCAATATCCATCAATGAAATTATACTAATATAGTGTAATAAAATGATGTAAATGTTATTCGTAAATACCAATCAAAAGATCTTCATTGACGTTGCCCCACAACGCAAGATCATCATATGACTTGAATTCAAAAACATTGCGTGGGAAATTTGCATCAAAAACCTCAACAACTTGGGTTCTGGGGGTGAAAATAATCCTCCATTCAGCAGGGGATGTCTTGACCCTCATGTTATTGTGAGTGAGGACAAAATTGCTCACAGAAAACAGGTATTCCTCGCGCAAGATCTCCTTGAACTTTGGGATCAGAGCACGCTTAATAGAAGCATGAATTCTAGAACCCTATAATAGTAAGAAAAATGAAGCAATCAGTGAAACATTTACATTATGATTAGATATGTTAAGGCTGAAAAAAAAGGAAAAAGAAAAGAGTTTGATATAGAAAGAACTTACATTCTTGTCGTGGAACACACACTCAAGACTGTAAACGTTGTTTACATCATCACCACCATGGAGACCGTAGCAACGCACAAGACGAACTGTGATCGTTTGGTCCATACTGGATGGGTCAAGGTCGTTAATCAGTTTGAACAAAGGAGGCATTTGACACTTTGTGTTATGAACTGTGGTGTTAATAAGTTGTGAAGTGAAAATAATCAAAATGAATGCACAATTTATAGGCAGGATTAAGGGGATTGAATTTGAAGATGAATTCAAATTAAAAAAAAATCCCGCCCAAAAATAGGTAATCATGGTCTACAATGGTACTAATCTGATCAGAAATTTGAGATGTAAATCAAAATTAGGTGAAATGGGTGATTACTCTTCGTTTTAAACCGTGATCGACCAATTGTACAACGGACTATAAATTGTTTACGATTTACAAAAGAAAAATGAAGGTAACGACGGTTAAGAAGAAGAACATCAACTCACCTCGGACGCCATGATAGACACGATGCGACATAAATGGTGGATTATCTCTCCAGATGCAGTATACGATTGCACTTATCTGATAAGAAATTTGAGATTAAAATAAAAAATAGATGAATTTGGTAATTACTCTTCGTATAAAATCCTAATTGTACGAATTGTGCAGCAGATTATAAAGTGTTCAGGATTTGAAGAAGAAAAATGAAGCTAATGCCGGTGGGGATGAATATCTACTCACATAGGACGGCATGATAGACACGATGCAAAGCAAACAGTCGGTTATCTCTCCAGATGTATACAGGGTAATCCCACGATTTAGTCCGAAATATCCTCCGCAATTTCATCGGTTTCTGTTTAAATTAGATTTAACCTAATACAAAATGGCCTATTAGTGTAGCACAAAGCCACAAATAAAAAATAACAACTGAATAACAATTACTACCTTTGTCCCTAAATGAGTGTCCAAATTTCATTTTAAGGGACACTGAAAATCCCAACTTTTTGAACAATTTGGTAACAACGATTCATATACAATCTTGTAATCTCCTTTCCAAACCTTTAGTTTTGCACGTATAAAGAAACCGGTGAAAAAATTTCTAAAAAAAAAACATTTAGGGAGAAAGTCATGTTAAAAAACGACACTCATTTAGGGACAGAGATTTCTTGAAAATGGACACTAATTTTGGGACAGAGGGAGTACTATTTTATAAATTAATTATTAATTATTAATATGAAAAAAAAGGAAAAAAATGAATATGTATTATTTAAAGTTTAATATCAAAAATAGCACTCCATCTATCCAATAATGATAGTCCTACAATCTCGTTGTTATTATAAAAGTATTTTGCTAATAAATATTACAACTTTAGTTATTTTAATGAAAGTTGTGAAGTAGCTTTAATACAACATTATAAATATAAATAATGCCAATTTTTTTCTTCAACTCAATACGGGTAAAATTATTATGAGTGATATACTATTAGGTTGTTCGTAATGGAAACATAGAGAGTACAATTCTATTACTGATGTAGTACGTTGAAATGTGTATTTTACCTATCAGTATAAATTAATAAGTAATTTATTATCATCAAAAAATTGTTTACAAAAAAAATTACCCATTTATCATTTAGCTTTTATATATTAATAATAGTACTTACTCCCTTCATCCGAAAATTGTAGTGGTTATATAACTTTGTATTACATATAAAGTTTTGGTAAAAATTAATACTAATTTAATTATTGAAATAAAAATGTAAATGTTGAGGTCATCATAAGAAGTGGATCTAGGAAATGGTCAATATTTGATCGTGGAAACATCGAACATAGTAAAGCTAACATTCCGAACAGAGGGAAAATGTTGATATGTGTTGTATACTATTAAGAAGATGGGACCCAAAAAAAATTGAAATGATCTTGGCCGCCCCCTGATTTGTGTATGTATGTGGTCTTGATCTGAGCCGTTGGGTGGAAAGGTGGAGCTAACTCGATTGAGCGGTTCCGGGTTCGAATTTATTAGGAAAAAGTATGATTTAAATTCAATTATAATTCAATAAGTAGTCACCCACTCACTCCGTCACTATTTACCTTACAAAGGCAATGAAAAATTTGTAAACTTTCTAGTAATTTTGACTAACTTATGCAAATAAATAGATTATCATTTTTTAAGAATAAAAATTAGTAATGGATATATTTATAATAAAACAATAATCAAACATGCAAAAATAAACGAAGAGATAAATAGAACATTTTTTCATTCATATATTAAGCAATAATTCAATATTTGCATAGCCTGCAATTACACACATGTTTCAATTATGAGGCCCAAAAATTTTAAACAGTTCATTGCATTTGGTCCCAAAACCCATAAAAGCCAAAACTAATAGTACCACAAATTTTCATCAAGAACTGCAGAAAGCCAGAAACATGTACTCCATCCGTCCCAATATTTGCATAGCCTGCAATAATTCAATACGTAGAAAAATTTTCATTCATAACATCAAGTACATAAAATGAATTCCATTCTATGGAGTCCACAGTTCAACCTAACAAAAAAGGAGTACATGGGTTGAAATCAAACCACCGACAACATCTAAGATGTGGCAATTAAAAAGTTTCATAAGGAAACTCACAACTATCACCTTACTACAACCATTCAACAGCAACACAAGCCATACACAGAATTCCAACATACATAATTAACATACCATAAACAAACCAAAATGACACATGATAACTACTTAAACCAAAAGAGTGTGTCCCATATCAATTTGACAGAAGTCAAACACAGTGACTACTCCACTGTTTGTCTCCCTTCAACCTTGCTAAACTTATGTTTCCCTTCAACCTTTGCAGCCTTGGCAACAACTCCTTCACCACTTTCAGAAAATTCCTCAATGCAATTTCGTTTAACACCTACATACATATCAACTGGAACAACCTTTTTTGTGACTGGATTGATAGGAGTGTAGACAGGGGCAGGTTTGTCAACAGCGTCATGCTCTCCTAGCCCAACGTTTGACACATTAGCAAAGTTGGAAAACTCATTGATCAAGCTATTGTCTGAGGTGATTTTCAGAACAGTGAATGGAGCAAGGTTGACACCAGTCGCAATTTTTTTCAATTTCACCTTGAACAGCCCTTGCAATCCCACCAACCTTGTTATTGCCTTAGGTATACGCTAAAAAAGTTCGCGAAAAAAAAAATTAGTAATGACAGTAACGAATTACTTTCAGCATCAGTGTAATTTATAAAAGTTATTTTATACCTTGCCATTTGAAAAAGCCTTAAGCTCAGCAGCAGTTTGACCTATGAGGTCAACACATTCCTTATCCGACAATATCAAAGAAGCCACACCCCAATTATCGGCGACTCGAACAATGACTTTGTACCTCAAAGTGCCAATTGGATAATCAATATCACAGTTGGAGCAGACAAAATTGTTATCACATAGAGACATCTTCTTTAAGCATCTTTTGCAAGATGCATAAAACCATTGAAACATAGGCTCAATCCCAACAACTTCACAGAATACCCAAACTTGGCCAACCTGAAATATAAAAGCAATAAATTAAAAGAAGTTGTAGGCATAAATTTTTTTTTGAAAGAACCATATTTTAAAATAACACACCTCACGAACTGTAATGATTTGATTGACATTACGAATCTTGTGCCTGTTCATTTGAAGGTCATCCCTAATGGTTACAGTGGGAAGCAAAGGCTTAGCCGTGACAGGAACATTGAAACTACCTTCCTCAACCAACCTTTAAACATTAAAATTTTTAAGATAAAATAACAATATAAAAGTGAACATAAACAATAAAGAAAGTAATAACACTTACCCAACACGAAATTGGTAAACTTCAGGCATATTTCCATCGAAAATGACTTTGGAGATTTTGAAGGTATTAGACAACCTAATTTGACCCCTAAACGAACGACGCTTACACATTTGCATGATAACAACAACTGGACCATCATTTTTTTCCACATATGTCAGCAATTCATCAGCATAGTTCCCCCAAATAGTACATGGAATGGAAATGTCCCTAAAATATAAAAGGAAATAAACATTAGTTATACAACTGTGAAAAAAAAAGAAATTATAATTTATACTCACTCAGAACTTACTTAAGATTTTTCAAGGTGATATCAACCATAGATGTTTCCTTTCCAAGTACTTCCCTTGTGTACCTTCCACTTCGAAACGACAACAATCCAATGATATCTAGGAAAAAACAAATTACTAAGAAATATTCATCCATGCCAATTAAAAAATTAGTGAATTAGAAAAAGATGGAAATAATAAGCGATATTACCAATCAAAAGATCTTCATTAACATTCTGCAATATTGCAAGATCATCATATGACTTGAAATCAAAAACATTACGTGGGAAGTTAGCATGAAAAACCTCAAAGACATGAGTCTTATGTGTAAAGATAATCCTCAATTTAGCGGATGAGGTCTTGATCCTCATGTTATTATTAGTGAGGACAAAGTTCTTCACAGCAAATATGTGTTCCTCACGCAATATATGCTTGAACTTAGGAATCAGAGCACGCTTAATAGAAGCGTGGATTCTGCATCCCTGAAATTTAATCAAATATAGCATACTTAGAATACAACGTAAACAATATAAATAGCCTGTAATAATACTAATCGAAAAAAAATACAGAGTGATAAAGAAAGAAATTACATTCTTATCATGAAAAACACACTCCAGACTGTAAACATCGTTTATATCATCACCAACATGGAGGTCATAGGAACGCACAAGACGAACCTTGATAGCTTGATTCAAACTGGATGGTTCAAGGTCATTAAGCACTTTGAATAGGGGAGGCATTTCAAACTTTGTGATCCACCAGCAGCTGTTGAGAAGTTATGAAAATGATGAACAGTGAATGAACATTACAAAATGAAAAAGATTCAAAATACAATTAAATAGAAACTCCATATAAAGACAAAATAAATTGAATTTGGGATGAAACACCACCAAAATAGACAAATTGAAATAGAATTTGGGAGGAAATACACCAAAATAGTAAAT
This sequence comes from Campanula takesimana, assembly GCA_026119855.1. Lineage (NCBI taxonomy): Eukaryota > Viridiplantae > Streptophyta > Magnoliopsida > Asterales > Campanulaceae > Campanula > Campanula takesimana. The sequence goes on from JAOWBW010001123.1 coordinate 81,369, forward strand.
CATAGTTTACAAATGTACTTATCTGATGCGGCATTTCAGATTAAAATACAAATTAGATGGAATTAGTTAATACTCTTCATACGAAACCCTAATTGCACGAATTGTAGATCCGATTATAAAGTGTTTGAAGAATTAAATAAGAAAAATGAATCCATCGTTGGTGGAGAAGAAGAACAACTGACCTTTCTACAATTGTACTCATCTGATAAAAATTTTGAGATTAAAATCAAAATTAGATGAAATAGTTAATTACTCTTCGTATAGAACCAAAATTGAACATATCGTAGATCAGGTATACAGTGTTTACGATTGGAATAAGACAAAAATTAAGGTAATGGCGGTGGAGAGGAAGATCAACTAACCTCAGACGGCATGATAGAGATAATGCGAATGAAATGGTAGTTCTCTCTTCAGGTGTATACAGTGCGGCGGAAAATTGGGGAAGAAAGGTAACCCCGTTATTTCCTCCGAAATATCCCAAGTTTTGGTGAGTAATAACAGAAATAATGAAGGACGAAATGACGGAATTGCCCTTTTGCTGTTTGAGCGCCAAAACAGAAATGAGGCTATCCTCTCTTTATATTGTTATAGATGACGAAGGGCATAGTATTTGTCAAACTCACTAAGAAGTCAATTCACTGTTTACGTAAACGCAAAATCTTGGGAAAAACGTGTTTTTAAAAAAAACGCAGTGGCATTTTTTGTAAATAATCAGAAAGTGTTAGTGTTGTGACTATAAAAGTAAGTAGGATAAAGAATGGGTGTGAGGAATAGTAAAGAATTTTTACTATTTTTTGTAATATGCCCATTTAAATGGGACACCCAAAAAAGAAATTGTGTCCATTAGTCCGCGACCAAGGAACCATTGGTCAATTGTATTGGTCAATGTTTATAACAATCCTCATTTATTTTTCTTCTTAATTTGACCAATTTTTATTTCCAATATCACACGAAAAATGATGAGAAAGCAAGGAACTATATTAATAAGTGTCATGGCTCGTATTAAAAACTTATGTGATATGTGAGATGGTCTCACATATGAAACGTGAGTAAATAGTTTGCCTCTATATGAATTAGGGGTGTAAATGGTTCGGTTTGGCTCGGTCTCGGCTGTTTTAGAGATCAAACCACTAATCATCAGTTTGGGAAATGCCAAACCGAACCACGAAAAATTTCAAACCGAACCAAACCAAACCGCCATGGTTTGGTTCAGACCGCGGTTCAGTAATGTGGTCCAGACTGCGGTTTAGACCGTGGTCTAGAATATGGTTTAGATCGTGGTTTAAACCACCATTCACACCAAGGTTCATATCACGATTCACATTATGGTTTACACTCTGTTTAAAAGAGAAAATTCGGAAGAATGAAAATATCAAACGAATAAAGAAGCCGAAGGAAGTGAATACACTACAAAACTTTGTTAACTATGTGCCTCAATGAATATAACATTTGATGAAATGAATATTGAATAAGATGCAAAACGAGAGTTAAGAATGATGTAATGTATTGTAAATTATTTTAATAATTTGAAGGTGAATGTTACTTAACATACAAATATATGAATAATATATGTGGTCTGGCGGTTTGGTCTGGTGGTTCGGTCTGATGGTTCGGTCCGGCGGTTCGGTCTGACGGTTTGGTTTGGTTTGGTTCGGTCTGATTTGGTCTGGAGGGGTCAGACCACAAACCAAACTGAACCATGCGGTTTACCAATTTTTGAGACCGAACCGAACTACTTGTGCTTAAAAACCGAACCAAACCGTATGGTTTAGTTCGGTTCGATCCCAAACCGCAGTTTGGACCGAACCACTGACACCCCTAATATGAATGGAACGGGGCAAACTCATTTTCTCTCGTATTAAGATTCGTCTAATGTCTATGTCTAATGTAGTATCAGTCCCTATGTTTCTGCGTGTGTAAATTAGTGGCCGGGTTGGGTAAATAAGTAAATTATCCGCCGACAAAGGGATGCGTTTTGGATACTTAAAGATCTAAAAACACGGGTTTATGTTATTATAGGTAGAGAAACACGTCCCTTTACTCAATCCACGTGTCACATTGGTTGGTGTGAAAAACTTGTAGGGAGAACGATAGTGGTCCCCATTTGGTCTGCAGAGACAGACAGAAATAGCACATCGGGGGCCTCTTTATAACGCGAAAACGTGAGGTGGATGGGGACCACGTGTCATTTTCTGATTGTCCCTCGCCCCCCTCTTAATTTGATGATCATTACAGTACGTTTTTAAGCCGAGAAAATCTTCAGTATCACTTTTGGTGTACCATTATGTATTACAATTGATCCAATGGTTATAAGTTATTAAGAATGAAATAATTATGATATTACAAATAACGCATAGCCGTCAGATCATTTGTGGTACACAAGTAATACACAAATTGTACTACAGAGGATTTCATCTCGGTTTTAACGGAGGGGTCGCACCTACCAGATTAAGGCCGTTCTATGAACTAGTGGCTTTAAGCGAGGGTGGAATGGAGCCAATGATCACCATAAATAAATGGCACTCTCTATGTCTAGTGGTGGAGGGCAGCACGTACTCCATCAAATTTATCCTTTGAACAAGTTGTTCACTTTCAAGCTTAGAGTTGGTTTATGAAGGAATTAGATTTGCAACAGCAAAATTTTGTATTAAGTGTGTGTTAAAAGAGTTCCATTGTGTATAAATTTCACTTGTATGTAATGATATTGTTACGACTCGGACTATCCGCTACATAATCACCAAAATAACTTTGGTTTATTTGGTTTATCACAGGTCCACCAAAAGTTTATAGTTGTTATTGGTGCTCAATAGTAGTATTATGAAAGCTTATATATCACAATTAAAGTCACACTTTTCCAAAGTGAGATGCGGGATATTACAATCTTCCCCACTCAAATCTTTGCTTTCCCTGCAAGGCCAAACAATACCCATATCATAACTCCGGGCGAGCTCACAAGACTTATGGTCGGTGTTACGCTCGGTTACCATTTGTAACGACTCGAATCTCGAGACCCATTCTGCTAAATAAGTTCCACGGACTGCCCATTGAACACAAGCAACTTTGGTCCACTTGTCTTACCACATATTCACCCAAAAGATCATGAATGTTATTGGTGTCTAGTAGTAGTATTGTGGAGGCTTATATATCACAAACAAATTCCACATATTTTTGATATTGGATATGTTACAGATATTTACAACCATTCCCCTCTCTCCAGAGGCGGAGCCACGCCTATTGATAAGGGGGCAATTGCCCCCATTGAATTTTCATTTTGTACCAAATTAGCACTAGTAAATTTTTATATTTGTTATTTTTACTATGAAAACTTGTATTTGCCTCCCTTTAGATCAAGAAAAAATAACACTAAATCATATTTTTGCCCCCTTTCAAAATTAAATTTAGGTATTACATAACAATACTCGAAAATAAAAATAATCTTGCCCCCGTTACAAGAAAATCCTGGCTCCGCCACTGCCTCACTCTCTCCCCCTGCCTGGAGAAACCCTAATCACTTTTCATCTCCACTGCTGCTCACTCAACAAGTATAATTGTTAAAGAAAACAATGATGAAGATTGTAAGAAAAGAAATAGAGGAAATATGTATCTTTTCGGTTCCTCCATCTATTTCCCCTCTCTTAATCTCTCGTTCGCTTTCTACTTTTGGGCGATCTTCATCACTCCATTCTTGGTAAATGATTATGTATACATTTTATGTTTTCTTTATGCATTCTCTTTTTGTGCAGTCGAAAAATTTTTGATTACCGTCCCAGAATTAGAATTTATATCATTCGTCAAAAGCTCATGTCTTCTATCCATTGTGTTAAGAGCCTTTGTATTTGTATGATGTTTGAATTTATTCTTGTTGCAATACTTGAGACGTTTGGTTGGGCACTTATTCCTAACCCAAATGCTTTAATTTCTCATGTTCACAAAGCCTCGTGTGAGAATTTTCTAAATGCCGCATTTGGGCAGTATTCACATTATACTTGGAGATATAAAGAGGTAACGAGACTGACAGGTCCTTTCTAATAGGTAGAAGTCCCTGACTCCTCCCCAAAGCTCATCTGACCCCAAGGTGGTATGTATCCTTCTTTGCTTTGTTCCAATAGAGTCTAAGGCAAAGCTTATTACCCTTCCATTCATTAGCAGCCAGCTAATGGACTATTCTGTAGCTACGACAGCGTCGAGCTGGTTAAGCATTAGGCGTTTTAGGTCATTATTCATAAAGGCATTAAATAGGGATTTGACTACGGGGATATCATTAGCAAAAAAGAAAAAATATGATACGGGTGATGTTCGAAGTTAATAGCTTAATTATTTTGTTGAGAGTTGCATATTGCGTAGCAATCCTTATATTTAAGATGAGTCTCCAATTATTGTGAAATGACCACATCTTTATATACTTATGCTAGTATGCATTATTTGCTTTAGAAGGAAAATAAAAGAATATCGTACTCTCTCCCTCCTAGAGTAAAGTCATACTTTTCTTTTTGGCACATAGTAATGTAAGAGTTTCATTCCTAAAATGATAAATGTTAAATATTGTTTGGATAACTTTGTCCTTATAATGATTGTGTAATTACAGAAAAATGAACACGTTGTTGGGAATGAAGTCAAAACCAAAAAGAGGGTCAAAACCGCAGAAGAGCGAGGAACCAAAACCGAGAGGGTCAAAACTGTAGAGGAACGAGGAATCAAAACCGTGAAGAGAAGAGTCGAAATCGGGACGGAGACGGTGAAGACCAGATTCGGCCGAACCTTGGTATCTTGGAGATGGGCTGAAGTCTGGTGCATGGAAAGTTGAATTGGAAAAGGAATTAAATTCCTTGAGGGAATTTATTCCTACCTCACGTGTCCAACATTGGTGAAGAATGCTTTAGGAATTACTCTCTCCGGACTCAATTATAAGCAACAAAAGTGGGTTTTTTTTTACCTAAATATAAGCAACTCTAAGAGATTTCAAGACTATTTAATACTCTCTTACCAAAACTGCCCCTATTTAATTATTCATTTTCAAATACAAGTGCACATTTATTACACATTTAATATGAGGATATATTAGTAATTTTAACATGTTTTTATTATAAAATCAAGACAATTAACTTACTTAACTACTTTCTTAATAGGTGTGATTTTAGTTATCTTTGCTTATATTTGGGACCGGAGGGAGTAGTTTCCTAAAGTCAAAATACTCCTACCGTCTCTATTATACTCTAGATAATTAGGTTTTGATCAGTTAGGTTTTGTATTTCTATAAATATATTGTGACTACGACTATAATATCTTGTACTTTACTTTGGGTAGGAGAAAGTTAAGATATCAAAAGAGAAAGCACAAAATAGTGTCTAGGAGGGGGCCGAGGAGAGCGGAGAGCCATGGGGGTGATCCTACAACCCGGCCAATGGCCATGACCGTGTTGTTTGTGTGTTCTTGGAGGAGAGATAATATATGTGGTGAGATTGTTATTGGAGAGTAACCATACTAGATCTGTGTGAGTGTATGTGTAAATTGTAACAATCGACATATTATTATTGTGATACCCTGACTTGGTGCCTCCGGATGTAGCCATAGGGAACCGGATGAACGAATTCATGGTGTTTATGTTCTTTCATATTATTATTTCATATGTTGATTATTTTCTCTATATTGATGACAACTAGTATGGGCTAGTGGATGCGGAGATCCCCAAAATTCCCCAACACACGTTACTAACTTACTTTTTACCCACTTGCACAATGAATAGTTTTGAATAATTATATCTCTAATCCACTAGTAATATTAACCTCTATTTTATTGTTTTTTAATAAATGTGCAACAAATGATTAAAAAAAAATGTTAGATTTTGAGGTTCCATCTCAAAATCATTTGGATATGAGAGAAGTTATTCAGGTTTATATGGTAATATTTGGCTAGTTAAATCCCGATGTGGGATAATTGCTCCAACATGCTCCCTCATGCGTAGTTTTTTTTTTTTTTTTTTGGCTTATGCATGGACATATAATTAGGTGACATGGTGCTAGAACATTATAGGCCTCTTTTGGGCGCACGCGTGCACAGGACCAACTCTCATATTTGATAAAATATGGAGAGAGAGAGAGAGAGAGAGAGAGAGAGAGCAACATAATTTATCTGTTATACAATGTCTCAAAATTTACATAAGCTAAATGACTTTTATTTATACACAACCCATATCAGTCTTAATTAAGTCTATTAGAAAATGGATTTTTTCCCCTAGGGCCCCTAATGCCAGATTTTATTACAAATAAAACCTTGCCCAGATCAAATGCCACATAAGGAGCTGGGGCGAGATTAAAATTCCCCTCACACCCCTAGCCACCCCTAGCCTTCTTTTAGCCTTCTTTGACCCGTCAAATATTATTACTAAATACCCAAAATAACCCCACCCTTCAAACAAAATTCTCCCCTCCTCTCCCTCCACCCCATTCTCCATTCTGCACTCACGCTCTCTCTCTCTAAAATACGCGCGCACACACACAATAGTCGTTCTCTCTCTCCTCACCGGCCGTCATCATCTCCGGCGACATCGACGACGGCGGTGACTGCTACTCCTCCAGATCTCTCTCTAAACACATACACAGTGAATCTCCCATCTCTCCAAACCTTAACCCACTCTCTCTCTCTCACACACACACGCTCTCTCTCTAAAAAAACGACGCCGGCGCTCTTCATCTTCTCAGGCGAAGCTCCGTCTCCGGCGAAGCTCCGGCGTCTTCTTTCTCTCATCTATGGCCTCTCCGACGGCGACGGCGACTGCTGACTCTCTTTTCCCGATGTGTCGATCGTTTCCAGATAGAGCTGATAGCTTCTCCATCTCCGGCCAACCTCTTCATCTTCAACGGTCGTATTTTCTCCAGCGAAATCCAGATCTGGCGACGTGTTCTCCGGCGAAATCCAGATCCGGCGCCGTCGACTTCTTCTCACTTCGTCTCTCTCTCCGATCCGTTTCTCTGTCCAGATCCGTCTCTCTCTATCCAGATTCATACCTCTCTTAGATCTGGAGATATTCGGCGGCAATTTCTTCATCTCCGGCACACCTCCGTTTTCGTTGGTGAGAGTCTCCGTTTTCGTTGGTGAGAGTCTCCTGTTTGTATTAACATGTTCATACAATCAGTATCAAGTCTAAGAAAATTTCTCATTTTTTTTTTCAATGTTGTTCTTTTGAATGTGATTTTGATAAAAATGTAAAACACAACTCATCATAAGAATTTAACTCAATGATTTTTTTAATGACAGCGATTCATTAGATGAGTTTCTAAATTCCATATCAACTGTTTGTTGAGCTTAAACCATTGATGTTAATTTAACTCTATTTGCATTACTTATCTGAATAATATTTTCTGTCATTTGAAAATTCTGAATTGTAATTGCAGCTGGGGAAGAAAATTACAGTTCCTGTAAATAGGGAAGAATCTGAATCTGGTGTAACATTTCATCACCACCCCCACCCCAAAAAAAGTCAATCAATTTAGTAAAGTAATCCAAATTTACCATTTTTTCAGTCTTATGAACATGTTCAATGAGACTTTAGTCTTATGAACAGGTTCAATAAGACTTTATGTTATGAACATGTTCAGGTGAACATGTCAAATAAGATTTTAGTCTTATGAACAGGTTTAATAAGACTTTAGTCTTATGAACACAAGTTCAAATGAAACATGTTTCAATGAGACTGAAAAAATGTCTTATAATACACATTAATCTATTGATAAGAGCAAAGTCTTATGAACAAGTTTAATAAGACTGAAAAAATGTTTTATAATACACATTAATCTATTGATAAGAGCAAAGTCTTATGAACAAGTTTAATAAGACTTTAGTCTTATGAACAGGTTCATAAGACTTTTGACTCTTTTATGTTAATTATCTGTTAGTTATAAGAGTTTGACTGTTGTTTGACCAAATTTGACTTAAAAAAATTATTATTTTTTTTGTAAAAAATGAAAAAAGTAATTTTTGTAACTCTTATATGATAATTATGTGTAAGTAATAAGAGTTTGACTACTGTTTGACCAAGTTTGACCCAAAAAAAATTATTATTATTTTTTAAAAAAATGGAAAAAGTGAAATTTTTGACTCTTATGTGTTAGTTATAAGAGTTTGACTATTGTTTGACTAAGTTTGACCAAATTTGACTTAAAAAAATATTACCTTTTTGTAAAAGATGAAAAAAGTAATTTTTGTAACTCTTATATGATAATTATGTGTAAGTAATAAGAGTTTGACTGCTGTTTGACCAAGTTTGACCAAAAAATATTATTATTATTTTTGTAAAAAAATGGAAAAAGTGAAATTTTGGACTCTTATGTGTTAGTTATAAGAGTTTGACTGCTGTTTGACCAACTTTGACCAAAATTTTGACACTTATGTGTTAGTTATAAGAGTTTGACTGCTGTTTGACCAACTTTGACCAAAAAATTTTGTTATTTTTTTTTGTAAAAAAAATGGAAAAAGTGATATTTTTTTTTACTCTTATGTGTTAGTTATAAGAGTTTGACTATTGTTTGACCAAATTTGACCAAAAAAATTTATTATTTTTTTGTACAAAAAGTGAAAAAAATAATTTTTGTAACTCTTATATGATAATTATGTCTTAGTTATAAGAGTTTGACTGCTGTTTGACCAAGTTTGACCAAAACATTTATTATTAGTTTTGTAAAAAAATAGAAAAAGTGAAATTTTTGACTCTTATGTGTCAGTTATAAGAGTTTGACTGCTGTTTGACCGATTTTGACCAAATTTGACCCAAAAAAATATATATTTTTTTTGTAAAAAAATGAAAAAAAGTATTTTTTGTAACTCTTATATGATAATTATGTGTAAGTAATAAGAGTTTGACTGCTGTTTGACCAACTTTGGCCAAAAAAATTGTTAATTTTTTTGGTAAAAATGGAAAAAGTGATTTTTTTTTTACTCTTATGTGTTAGTTATAAGAGTTTGACTATCGTTTGACCAAATTTGACCAAATATTATTAATATTTTTTTCTAAAAAAATTAAAAAAGTATTTTTTTTTTACTCTTATATGTTAATTATATGTTAGTTATAAGAGTTTGACTTCGGTTTGACCGAGTTTGACCAAAACAATAATTTTTTTTTCTAAAAAAAATGAAAAAATTATTTTTTTTGACTCTTATATATAATTATGTGTAAGTTATAAGAACTGATTAGGATTTGACCAAAAAAGTAAGGATGAGATGAGATATGAGGGCATTTTAGTCTTCTTGCATCTTTTTGCTGGTGAGGGGTGGGAGGAGAGATGAGGGCATTTTAGTCTTATTGCATCTTTTTGCTAGTGAGGGGTGTATGAGGAATTTTTCATCTGGATTTTCCTTATTTGGGTTTGAATCTGGGCTTAGGGGCCCTAGAGTCCCAAGCCCCTTAGAAAATTAACAAATCTCTTTATTCTAATAACAAATCCTTTTATTTTAATATAAATCTAATCACAATCGGAAACACTGCTAACATATATAACTTTCCTATCTTGACTCAATAACAAAAACTAGCTTAGGTAACTAAATACTTTACTTGATTGCTAACACCCGCACTCAAGTTGGCTCAATAACAAAGACTAACTTAAGTAACAGATACTAATTCAAGTAACTTAAAAAACAATTTGAGATAGTTTTTTTTTTTTTTTTAAAAGACGTTTATTTTAAGATTTTTTTTTAAAAAAAAAATATTCAATTTTAATTAAGGATAGAGGGTGTACATAGCGAAAAAAATAATCATAGGAAAAAGGCCAATCAACATTTTAAACCACTGTACTGATGAAGCTTCGCTTTTAACCACTTTTGTATTTTTTTTAGCAGTTTTAAACACTCTACTGAGAATGCGCATTCAATTTGCTCATGCACGCTAATTTCATCCAAAAATGTTTGAAAAGTTAACAAAATGTTAGAAAGTTAACGAGATGTTAAGAAAATTAACAAAATGTTAGAAAAGTTAATGAAAACTAAATAAAGTTAACGAAATAGAGTCGAATTCCAGAGAAGAGTACGACTTAACCCACCGAGGACCATTAACTATACCCTTTGAAAAATTCATGTTTGGAACGTACTCTGGGAAGAAAAGTATAGGGACATGAGGTCGGGTTAGTGGGCCAAATTCCAGGGAGGAGTAAGGGAAAGGGAGGGGGAAGGGTGGTCGAAGTGAGCGTGAAAGGGTGGGCGACAAAAGATTTGGGGTTGAAGAGGAGTGGCGGTAAGATTGAGTTTGATCTATGTTGGATCCACACAAGACTCCATGCGGGCATGTCATTAAGTCATACTAGTTTTTGTTAACTTTCCTAATATTTCGTTAGCTTTTCTAACATTTCATCAACTTTATTGACATTTCGTTAATATTTCTAACATTTTTGGATGAAATTAGGGTGCTTAGGCAAATCAAATGTGTATTCTAAGTAGAGTGATTGAAACTGCTAAAAATAAACAAAAATGGTTAAAACTGAAGTTGTATCAAAGTACAGTGATTTAAAATGTGATTGGTTTAAAATGTGACATTGGGAAAAAAAATGATATTCGAGTATGAAGTGTACTTCATCATGAAAGAATAAAGGCTAACTATTGGAATTGATGATTTCCCTTTTACAACTGGATAAAGAAGTAGAATGATGGAAATCACAAAAAAAAAAAAAAAAAAAAAAAAGAAAAAAAGAAAAAAGACATTTGTAAAATACTCACTCCGTCTCAAAATAGATTTTTTTTTTGGAGTTAAATTTTGTCTCAAAATACTTGTCGTTTCACTATTTTCAAAGCTCTTTTATTGATCTATACCAGTTATACACTTAATAATGATGGTGAACTATCTGTTACCTAACCATTTAATTACCTACGTAGTTGAATTACTTTAGGGGTATTTGAGACTTCTTCACATGCATTAATGACATTTTTTAATACATGTAAAACACTCCAAAATAACATTTATTTTGAGACAGAGGGAATATTCATTAGGTGATAGTATGAGGAAAAATAGTCAAAAATCCTAATCGCATTTTTTCTTGAGGAAAAGGCTTTCGTATACTATAAGACGTATACAGTTCAAAGTAAAAGTGAAAAGTAGCATCTTTCGAGCTTCCTTTTTCCTGATTGATTTTAAAGATTTAATAGCCGATCACATGCTACAAAATTTGCTCATCAAAACCGGTAAAGTGTTGATAGAAGTCAAGCACTTTGAAAATGTAGGTGATTTTTGATTAGATTGCACTCTACCCTTCCTCGGTAGCGAACCCATAACTAAAAGTAAGCGGGTACACTTAACACTAAAAGGAAAAAAAAAAATTGTACGCTTAGCACTAGAGAGTAAAAAAAATATTTTTTTAAAATAAAAATATGAAAATAGTGGGGAACTGCCACCAAGTATGGCCACTGCCCTTCCTCCCATTACTATCCTTCTGTTCTAAAACGACGTATAATTTTATTAAATATTTATTTGAAAAAAATACATAAAAATATCATTTAAAAACTAAAATCTATTATAAATAATTTACCACCATTTATTATTAAATAAAAAATTTCAGTTTATAATTATACTCGTAATGTAATATAATTAAATCATTAGGAGTTTATATATACTCATGCTACTAAAAATGTTTAATCTTAAAAACTCTCACTTAAACAAAACTAAAACTGAACAAATATCTTTGGCTAAAATTGATCATTTGGTAAAGTTTGTATTATTATGTCATTTAAACCTCTTTCTATACCCGGTTATGTATGACAAGTATAATTTCGTTCTCAAAACAATCTCAACTTTCTTGATTTAAAAAACAAAAGAAAAAATCTTGAATTTTGTTGTCAAAAATTTTGGCTTTATCACACTATGTAAAATTGAAATTTATCTTCTCCAATTATGCAGTGGCGGAGTCAGGAATTTTCGTCAATGGGAGCAAAACTTACACAACAAAAGAAAAATTTAACTGTATTTTCGTCAATCGTGGCAAAAAAATCCTAGTGTACTATTATAAATTTTATCTCAAAGAGGGCAAACTTCAACAAATTGCACTAAACTTCCAAATTTTTTTGTAAATTTTGCACTAGTAAATTATTACTTTTTAAAAATCAATGGGGGCAATTGCCCCCTTTGGCATCAAGGTGGCTCCGCCTCTGCAATTATGCAATCAAAATTCATTTAAATTATTAATAAGACTGATCGAGCAATGAGATTACAAACAAAAACATGATAATACATGTTCTCTCTGTCTCAAAACAAACTTTTCATTTGATAATTTTGAACGTCTCATTGAAAAGTATCATTTACTCTAAAAGAAAAAAAAATCATTTATTTTCTTTTTTCTTCTTACTCACTCACAACAACTATCTATTTAATATTTTTTTTCTACTTTTTTTTTTGTCTAAGTTCCAATCCCATTGGAGTTGCCCAGTGGTAAAACCAAGCTTCACCCTCAGTGAGTGTTAGGGTTCGATCCCTCTCTTCTCGCCTCCTTCCAGCGTGGACATCTACTTTTAATTCTAACTTTTTAAATAAAATGAATAGATTATTTTTAAGAGAGAGGGAGTAACCTGTTAGCAAAGGGGACAAATTGTGTCAGTAAAAACTTTCTTCGATCGTACAGTAATTTAATTTATGTTGGGTTGGAGAAGAGAAGGAAGAGTGATGTGTCGATGATTTGGTGACATGTGAGTTAATAATTTTGCAGTGCTTTGGATTTCATTCCACCTATTGACTAATCTAGTGAGTAGCATTTTCAACCCTTTCTGCAAACTTTGCTCCCTTAAATTCAATTAAAACTATTGGACCATTACAACTTCTGCTTCATGGCCAAAGTGTTGCATTTGCCTCCCCTGATTTGGTACTTACTAATTTTCAATCAATAATCTTCTACTAATAACTTAACTATGGATTTTGAACAGCTCCACCGAGCGGTTAGCTCCACCCACTCCACTCAATGGCTTCGATTAGAGTCACCTCATTGGATTTTGATGTGTCCGAGCTTGGTAAGACCCAAAAAAAATTGAAATCATCTTAGCCGCACAGATGATGAGCTCGCTTATGTGGCCTTGGTCGGAGCCGTTGGGTGGAGGGGTGGAGCGGTTCCGGGTCCAGCAAACTATATGTTTCGATTTGGTTTGTGGTCTACACGGACAAACCGTGGCTTGAGACAAATAGAACAAACTATGAAATCAAAAATTAGCCATACATTTGTATGTTGAGCAATATCCACCGTCCGATCATTAAAAAACCTAAATTTCAATTCTTATTTTGCATTTTAATCGATTTTAATCATATTGTTATCTTCATTGCTATACATAGCTTACCACGTTCTCTTTACTGTCAACATTGCATAATGCGTTCTCTTCATTCGGGCTCTCTCCTCTCTAGTGTCTCTCTTGCTACGCCTTTCTCTTTGTGTGTTCGACACGCATTCTTCGCTCTTTCTTTCTGATCAGTAAAACTTTTAAATAAATCTGAGAATGAGTTGTGGTATGAAGCATGGTTTGATGGTCTAGTGATTTGAACCGCACTCTATAATTTAGTTTAAACGATGGCCTAAATCACGATTTGAACTACAGACTGAGAGGTAGACTCCGGTCTGAACCAAACAAACTAGACCAATGATGTTTGGCTCGGTTTGAACTTTTTCACAGTACGGTTTAGAGTCTGAAGTTTTTCAAACTGATGACTAGTAATTTGGTCAGTAAGCAAATCAAACTGAACCATATACAGTCCTATTAATTTTGATACTCCTCATGCAACAAAACTAACCATTTCCATACAAAAAAATTGTTAAATTTATTTATTTAATTATATAACATACAATGCGTAAGTTGTACCAAAAAAATAACATACATGAGTATAACTACTAAGATATTCACATGGATTTGGTGTTTTTTAATAAGGAGTTGGGGGAATCAAACTCTTGACTTCCGTGTATGAGTCAAGCATATGATGTATAAGTCGTGTGAGCTAACACTCATTTGCAGATGTACAATGATAAATGTTTAGGATATATTATCTTTGAAAAAAAATGCTAAGAAATAAATGAAATATTAATTAAGGTTAAGTAATCCTCAATCCCAAAATAAATATCGTGCTTAACTTGTCGACATTTTTGAGAAACGTGCTTTAAATGTTTGTACATTGTTTGTGCAATGGCAAAATGCTATAAATTTATTTACATAATTGAGAACATGATATTTTAAAATATAATAAAAAATATAGTATTTATTATGGAAGGAGTGAGTATTTAATACTCCCTCTGTTCCTAAATGAATATTTATTTACAAGAATATTTGTCTGAAAATGAGTGTCTTTTTTGAAAGAAAAAAAAACTTTATCTAAATGTTTTTTTATCAATGTTTTTTCACTAGTTTCTTTATACTAGTAAACTAAATGTTTGGAAAGTTGATAAGATTTTTTTTTGTGAATCTTTGTCATTTAATTGTATAAAAAGTACTCCCTCCATTCCAGAGTAAGAGTCCTACTTTCTATTTTGGTACGTCCTATAGTAAGAGTCTTATTCCTAAAATGGTAAAGAATCTTTACTATTCACCCCACTCATTCTCTCTCCTATTTTACTTTTATACTCACAACACAAATCAATTCACTATTCTCTCACACTCATTATCTCTCCTACTTTACTTTTACACTCACAACATTTACATCACTTCCAATATTTATTAATAAGCGTGCAAATGAGGGGTAGGACTCTTACTCTGGGACGGTGGGAATAGTAGTTTTTTCATAATATCTTTTAAAATAAAGTTTAGACATTCATTGAGTGACGAAGGGAGTAGCATCCAAATATAAAATAAAATTTGAGCATGAATTTAGTGACGAAGGGAGTAGCATCTAAATATGCGAATTTTACTTTGTAAGGCAATATAATATATGGGTCGATTCAGTTTTTTTTTTTTTTTTTTTTTTTTTTTTTTAACTGTTGGGTAAATTATAAAATATGTTCTAAATTCTACAGTGAGGTATCAGAATGGGGTCTGGCGTTCAAATTTTAATGATTTAAGGCCTATAGTGATAAAATTTTACACAATTTTTTAATAGAATTCGTTAGAAAAGTCAGTTAAGATATTTATTTAACATATTTTTTAAGAAAATGATTGGGAAATTTATATTTTGACTTATTATTTTTTAATGGGATGAAATAATAATTTGGTCTCATAACTTGGCATTTTTTAGTAGTTTGATCTCTCATGAATATTTTTTATTAGTTTGGTCCCTCATGTTGGCATTTTTCGCCAGATTGTCCCCTTTGTCTGCGGAATATTCAAAAATACCGAAAATACCCTTGTTATGCCTAATTAATTGGTCCTTAAACTTGACACATTTTATTAATTTATTCCTTTATGATTATTTTTTAATAAGTGTATCTCTTTTCTATATTTTTTTTTATCTAAGTTTCACATATTCAAAATACCTCATTCTATGAATATATTATGGTCTTCAGAATGTTTGATACATACTATAAGAAGTATAAAATTTGATCTTTAAAAGTAATTACTCATGGGTATTATAGATATGTTATATGAATTTAACTGTTAAAATTCACATTAATTGATGAAATATGCAAACTATTATTTATGGATCAAACTATAATTTTAAAGGTGTTGTAGATATTCCACACGGGACTAAACTGATAAAGTTACCATGTTTAGGGACCAAACTTTTATTTAATTAAGGGGTAGTTTTAGTATTTTTGAATATTCCACCAATGGAAGGGGCAAATTGACATAAACAGCCAATATGAGGGACCAAATTAATAAAAAATATTCATCAGTGGTCAAACTAATAAAAAATGCCAAGTTTAGAGACCAAATTATTATTTAATTTTTTTAATTAAATCTATATATTTGTTTTAAATTTATTATTTAATTTTCTCAACTTTATATTTAAGTATATGAATTTTACCCTTTATGAACTGATATACATTTCAAATTTTCATTTGACCATCACGTGCAGGTTACATGTAACTTAACTGATTTTTGTAATGAATTTCGTCATAAAACTCTATTTTTATCAAAATTTATCACTATATAAGAACCGATTTTAATGCCCCTTCATAGATTATTTTATAATTTACAAAAAATTGTGGACTATATATCAGTATCTGCTTCTGTTAATTGAAAGTGAAAATGTGAAACAACAAAATAATACTGGTATTTATTGTGAACGGAGAGAGTATATATTTCACAAAATTTTATTTCAACCTAATAAATTTCAAATTTTACTTTATGGAGTATCTTTATATTTAATTTAATTTCACTTCATTTCTAGTATTTTTTTCGTTAAAAACAATTAAGTAAGTCTTATCTAAAAATTAACATGTTCACCTCACATCAATGATCTAAAGGGTATTATATAATACTTTCTCCATCTAAAAAATGAATGTATATTTTTCATAAAAATACATTTTTAAATTATTTATTATTTACGAAAAGAATGATAATTTTTTACTTATCCATCTTCTAAACTTTTGATTTTACTAGTATATAATGAACAATAAACAAATTAATAAAAGATCATTTCATAATTTTGTAAAAAATACAAAAAATTCTTTTGAGATTTTTTTTTTAAAAAAATAGGCATTCATTTAGATAAGGGAGTAAAACTTTAGAAATGTAGACACTTAAAAAACTATCATGTAAACTGATTGTTTTTTCTTTTTGTAATTTATAATTTGCATAAAAAATTTCATGCGATATAAGGAAAAATATAAAATATTAAAGTGTTTTGAGTATAAATACTCCACTGTTTCAAAATATCTGTCGCTTTACACTTTTTTTACACATATTAAGAAATGTAATTAATGCATGTTAAGAAGACCCATTTGCTCCTAAATAATTCAACTTTCTAGGTGATTAAATGCTTGCATGAGAGATACTCTGCCCATCATTAATAAGGGTATAATTGAGACAAAAGGGTAAAAGTGCATTGATAATAGTAAAACGACAAATATTTTGAAATAATTTTTTACTCCTAAAGCGACAGATAATTTAAAACGGAGGGAGTACTATGGTAGAAAAATTATGCGAATTAGTTAATATGAGTATAATAAGTGAGGCGAATGGAGTATATTAATTCAGAGTCCGGATCTCATGTACCATTTTGTGTGCCCCTCCCTGTATCATTATAATCTCAACCGTTTAAATGCTTGGATAATATCAACATAATGATAATCTTAATGACTGCAAGCCGTTGGATCACTTGTGGCACAGGAAGGGACACACAAAGTGGTACAGGAGATCTGAAATCATCAATTCAATAATTCTAACAAAATAACATTAATGGTGCGTTAATAAAATTTTATTATGATTAATAAATTGTTTATAATTGCATTAATAAAATTTTATTACTTTTTTTTTGGTACATAATAAAATTTTATTACTGTAGTATGATTAATGGAGGGAGTACAAAAAAAAGACAAAAGTGTAAGCTACTCTTTTATTTAAACGAAGTAAAATTTAATGTAAGTTGGTTGGAAAATTGTGTTTTTTTGCATAAACCAGACATTAATAAGGTGTTATTCACTCATAAATTGCAAACTCCCAGACAACACGTATTCCGATGAACGGTTCTGATCCATTACGAGGGTTATAATCCCCTACAACGATAACCCCACGTCATTTTATGCACCGGCAACAACATGAGCTGTGCCAAGTGACGGTGGTCCAAACGCACATACGGATACAGCTAAGCCAAAAGAAGCATCTCTTCTCCCACAAGCCTAAACACCCTTTCGTTTGTCAATCTCTGACTTTTCAGGGGTATATTTGTCATTTCACTTACCCAATTACTTTGTGAAATTATAATCCGGGGCAGGGTATAATAAATATTCCCCACTCTCCACACTTTAAACATTTTTATTATCATTAAAAACTACAGTATTTATGTTTGGGTTTCTAGGAAAATAGGAGTATTAAATTTCGTTCAAACAAAAAACCATAAATATCAATTTCATTTCAAATAAGTTTACGTACCCTTTTTAATAGTAATAAGTATTCTCCCGTTTTAAAATATATGACGTTTTAAGAGTTAATTTTTGTTTCAAAATACTTGACGTTTTACAATACCAAAAAATATTTACTATTGTTTATCTCTTATACCCTTATTCATTAATTATGAACTATCTCTTATATATGCATTTAAACTGTCTAAGAAATTAGATTTCTGTTAAGGAACATAAGACTTTTTGATATGTAATAATTGCATTTCTTAATATGTGTAAAGATGTCTAAAATGACATGTATTTTAAAACATACATAATAGCACAGAAGTATAAAATTACAAAAATGATTAAAATATAAAAATTGTGCTTTTACGTCTATTTTAAGAATATATATATATATTTTTCTTGTTTATAGAAAAATTAAGAAAATACTCTTGTAGTATAATTTTACAATAATACAATTCAAGAAATATACATACACAGATGCGTAAAACATGTTTTCTCAAATTGACATTCAATATAAATGAAAGTATTTATAGACGGGATGAGTTGTTTTGATATTTTTGCCAAATAATTAAAGTTGAAGTCACGTCACGACAATCAACCATAATTAAAATTAAGAAAATACTCTTGTGGTATAATTTTACAATAAGAGTAGATTAGAGGTTATACATCTACGAAATGTTACCGCAAATAGGTTTTTATGATAAAAGAGTAAAATGACAATGAGGCTTTGCTCATACAATATAATTCTTTGGTTCTTAAAAAAATTGAGGGGGTCTCTTGTGAGAACATTTAGATCCGTCTCATAGAATAGACGGGTCGACCCATGGGGTATAACCTGCCACATGGCAAGCACTCATTGGCCCATTTTTTTTTTCCGACTTTTCCGTCGTTTACCAAAAGTAATAGTTACCATAACTTAATGTAATGACTGTGTACATATAAAGTAACATTGTTCATAAGTAAACGTAACACCTGTTTTAGAAAAACAAAAGCTCGTTTTACCCATTTTTTTCAAATGTAATACTAACTATAATTACGTGCAACCCAAACAATATCTAAATGTAATTATCATTTATACTGAAATGTAATAGTGCTTTTGCAAAAATGTAAAATATTGTGTATTTTGATTTAATTTTTTGAAAGAAAGTAACATTTGAAAAGTAACAACTCATATACATAATGTAATTGTTTGTTTGTACAAGTAAATGTAACACTTTAATAAAAGAAATTATAACATATTTCTATAGATAATGTAATACTTCTACATGTAATACTAATCAAGTTTTTTTAGCTCTAAAAATGTAAATGATTGAATTATTACTTTTTCTATACATACTCCCTCCGTTTCATGTGAATTGAGACAAAAAAAAATGGGCACAATAATTAAGAGAAAGTAGTGAATGTGTGGTGGAAAATGAAGAGAGAGAATGAGTGGGGTAAATAGTAGTGTTGGTTGGATAAAATGAGTGGTGGAAAATGAAGAGAGATAATTAGTGGGGTTAAATGGGTGGGGTTGGGTGAATATAAAATATTAAAAATTTTGCCATTTTGGGCAGTCTCAATTGAGGTGAAACGGACGAAAAGGGAAATAAGTCTCAATTCACATTAAACGGAGGGAGTATGTGTTACAATTATGTATAAACACTGTTACATATAAGTAACACGTTCGTTACATTTTAGTTGTAATAAGTATTACTTTTGGCAAACGAAGAAAACATATAAAAAAACACTGTTACTTTTCTGTATACAAACTGGTACATATAAATAACACGTTTGTTACATTTAGTTATAGTAACTATTAATTTTGACAAACCGAAAAAAACCAAAAATAATAATATAAAAATAAAAAAAAAGATTTTTTTTGGGTCTGTAGGTCATGGATCCGGGTCATGGGTAAAAAATGACACGTCTCTACTATGAGACGGGTCATGATGTTCTCGTACAAGTTTTCGCCAAAAAATTTTAAGAGCTCGATTCTCTCCTCACTTTGTAAAAAATATTCTTTTTCCGTTTCAAAATGAATAATTATTTAAAATTCAAAATTATTTAGAAAGTAATATTTTTAATTAAAAAAATACATTTGCTTTCAACATTTTAGTTTTACAAAAATATAATGAACGTATTTTGAATTTATTTATTTTTATAAATAATTTAGGGGTCAAAATTATTTGATTTAAAGTTTCAAAATGTCATATATTTTGAAATT
Source organism: Campanula takesimana (assembly GCA_026119855.1). NCBI lineage: Eukaryota > Viridiplantae > Streptophyta > Magnoliopsida > Asterales > Campanulaceae > Campanula > Campanula takesimana. The sequence goes on from JAOWBW010001123.1 coordinate 101,517, forward strand.
AAAATGATCATTCAATTTGAGACTGAGATAGAGCGAGTAAAAAAGAAATAGTAGTAAAAAAGAGTAAAATAAAATAAAAAAAAGTAAATGATGATTATATAAAAGGAAAGGGGTAGATGTTTTAGATCTTCCCAACGTCTTCTCTTTGTAACTTTGACACCTAACGCCCCCAATATTTTTTGACCACCCAACTCCTCTTCCACCACCACCACCGCCATCATCTCCACCACCTCACTTTCTCTCTCTACTCTCCTCTCCTCTCTGTAAATTACACGCAAATGCGATTGTTTTTCTCTCTCTAGATCTCTCCTCCATAGCAACAACGAACGAGGCTTCTGTAATTACCCCCTCAACTCGTATTGTTTTCTCTCTCCTCGCCGTCTCTCTCTCTCTCTCCAACCTGCATTGCTTCCGGTGAGTAGATTCTCTAACTTATCTCTCTATCTCTCTCTCTATCAACCTCTCATCTCCGTTCTCTACTCAATCACCGGCGCACTGACTGACACTGTTTCCAGTTTTCACTTTACTTTTACTTTTTTTTTTTTTTTTTTTCAATTTAAACAAATTAATCTCGTTTTTGTATTCACTCTTGATCTAATCTAGTTCTGGATTCATACATTATCGATTTTATTAATTTTTTAGCTCCGAAGTGGATATGCTTATCGTGTCGGCGATTCAGTTGGGGAAATTTTCATTTCATTTCATTTTATTTTGAATATGAATTTGGATATTTTATTTTTTTTGTTTTGTTTTGTTATCTAGAAAGTATGATTAAGTTGCTTTGAGTTAGGGATGTCTCTTTGATTGACTGTTGTAGTCTGTCCTTTAATCTTCTTCCCTCCTCAATAGGCAACGGCGGCGTTTAATGATTTTAACGATAAAACAAAAATAAATTAAAATCCTCTGAATCGTACTTTATTTGCTCAATGCATGCTACTATTTGATTTGTATTTGTTTTTTCTATTTTTTTCATGTTGATTTTTCTCAAAGCTTTTAAAAATGTCAATTAATGGCATTTTTTTTGCATTGTTGCTGTTGCTCAGTCTTACTATTCCATAGCTCCCTCATAATCATAGCTTGGTAGGCTTTATACTATTATACTGTATACTTCTACATAAGTTCCCTTGTTTTGTGGTAATCTGTCAATATCTTCAATTGAAGACTTGGTTCATACTTTGGTAAGTTGGAGATGATTTTTTTTTTTTTTTTTTCATTTTCTAATAATTATTGTAGTAGAAGATTATTTATTTTGACTTTGAAATAAATTAATCTCATTTACTGCACTATTATTGTAAATTGGCTGCTGTTTGGGTTCTAATTTGAGATTATGGATGTTCTTGATGAAAGGGGTTGTGTTGCATAACCCTCTTTTTTTTTTTTTTTTTTTTTTTTCTAAATTAATTTTCTTTAGCAGCTTTACAAATTGCAGAAAAGTAGAGAAAATCGTTAAAGTTTTAAATTAGTACTACCTCTGCCCAGAGTAAGAGTCCTATTTTTTTTTTTTTTGCTGTTAGCACGAAGGTATTTTGAGCAATAATTTTATGTTATTTCAATTATGTTAATGAACATCTAGATATTGATATTTAGATATTGATATTGGTAGTACATATAATGAAGTATCAATAACAAGTTTAAAATCCCCATTAGGATAATTAGTTCAACATAAAATTATTGCTCAAAATACATTCGTGCTAACAGCGAAAAAAATAGGACTCTTACTCTGGGACGGAGGGAGTAATTTTTTTTTTTAAAATATCTATATAGTAACACATATTATTATAAATTGTTTCTGAGAAATTCATTTTTCAAAAAAGTACTGTTAATATATGTTATTTTGTGAATCTAATCAAGTGTTACAGGAGCGATTTAAATTGTAATGTGCAACAGTTTATTTTCTAAGATGATAATTTCACTATTGTTGATGTAAAGGTAATGGAGTATGTTATACTTGTCACTTTTAGCCAATGGCAATAACTAAATTGTACCATCTTTGGTGTGATGACTGCATATACATGTGCCTATTTCCTCCCTTTTCATTTTTCTTTTGTCATTCAAGGACATTGTGCACTTGTACCACAAAACTCTGTTTGTTTTTTTGACGTGTGTTCATCTAGCTGATGGTTATTCTGACAGTTTTATATGACATATATGCATGATTGAACACCATAGGAACATAGAGACATAATCACCCATGCAAATAATACATGTGCTGTGTGCTATGAGTTTGGTTAATGTTAGTGTTAGTTTTTTCTTTGCTTGTTTGGTTAATTTGGTGACCTCAAGGGCTTATGGGTCTCTTTCCTTTGTACCAAAAATAAGGGCTTGCGGTCTGATTTACAGTATGACACTAGGTGCAGAATTTTGCAGAGGTCAATGACAGTAAAGTGCGAGCTACATATGCTTCTGTAATTTCCAATAGTTTTGGACATGAAACGGATCTATATTTCCCTATATTCCTAATGGCCTTTTTTTTAGAGTTTACTTTACTGAGAACACCCTTTTAAGATCTTCATGGATGTGTGTGTATGCAACTATTGTTGTGTTTCAAAGAAGTCTGCTTGAGTATCTGGCTTTCTCTAATATGCCTGTTTATGTGTGCAGGTTGTGATGGACCGCCGGAGTTGGCCCTGGAAGAAAAAATCATCCGATAAGGGTAATAATGAGAAAACACTTGTTGCGTCAGACTCTACGACTGAACCTTTAGCTTCAGATGAGTCCCAGAAAGACAAGGTATGTCAATTGATACGGCCCCCACCCTGGCATAAATAAAAGATAAAAAATAACAGTCCTCCCTCTGTCTCAAAATGATAGTCCCGTTTGACTTTTCAAACATTTTATAGCTATATTGTAAGTTCTGAAAATTTAGTGATTTTGAAGTCTTAATTTTGGAATGAGACGAACTTTCTGGGACCAAAAAAAAAGGGAAATGAGACTATCATTTTGGGACAGAGGGATTAGTTCTTATGACATACATTTCAGTACATCTTGTGAATTTTAAGTTTCTTCGGGGACATCTGATAAAATGATAAAATCTTGTGGACTTTAAAACCATTAAATTGCTCAGTCTGCATAAGAGTAAATCTGGTTATGTTCTTATGTTAAGCCTTTTCTTAGAATGCTGAAGACTGGTAATGACCAGTTCTAAAGTTTAATTTGCTTGAGGGTTTGCTTTGCAATTGCAGCCACCTAAAATTGGAGACCTTCAATGGTTCTTCCTGCATCTGTTAATATGATTTCGGGAAACATCTTCTTTCAGCATGAAGAATTGTTATTTTTGCCTTACTATAGTAACATCACATTAGAAAGAATTACACATTGATATGTACATCAGGAATAGTTGTATACTCCCTCCGTCCCTCTTTAACTTACAAAAAATGAGTTGGGCACATTAATTAAGGAAAAAGTGAAAAAGGTGATGTGTTGTGAGTGTAGATGGTTGGGTGGGAGAGAGAAAGTGGGATGGAGAATAGTTAGTGGATAGTTGTTGTGAGTATGACAAGTGGGTCCCACCATTTTAAAAGTATTAAAACATTTCCATTTTAGGATTTTGTAAGTTAAAGTGGGACAACCAAATGGGTAATTTTTGTAGATTAAAGAGGGACGGAGGGAGTACATAATTTGGTACGGTTTTTCAAGTTGCATGGTTTCTCTCTTCCCTCCAGGTTAACAAGGATAGTTACAAGAAGCCAAAATATGTTCAAATTTCGGTGGAAACATATTCCCATTTAACAGGATTGGAGGATCAGGTGAAGTCATTTGAGGATCAAGTCAAGTCATATGAAGAGCAAGCGAAGTCATATGAAGATCAAGTGAGTTCGTACGAGGATCAAATTGGAACATATGAGGAACAAGTTCAGAGTTTAGAAGATGAAGTTAAAGACCTGAATGAAAAGCTTTCTGAAGCCCATTCAGAAATGACAACAAAGGAGAATCTGGTGAAGCAGCATGCTAAAGTTGCTGAAGAAGCTGTCTCAGGTGAGATATGTTAACATGCTCCAGAAGATAAACAAAAATCTAAATGTTCATTCAGTTTTTCTTCATCTGAAGCCGTATGAATACATGTACTCACTCCGTCCCAAAATAAATGTCACAGTTGACTTGTCAACGTCTTTGACAAGTGTGCTTTACTTATTTGTACGTTGCACGTACTATGGTAAAATTACATTAAGTCTTTCCTACTTTAGAAATGCGACATTTATTTTGGGACGAATCAAAATGGAAAGTATGATATTTATTATGGGCCGGAGGGAGTAATAGATAAAAGTTGAGTTCTGGAAGATCCTTCGTTAATAGTTTATAAATGGCGGAAACTAATTAAAATGAGATTTGTTTTCCATAACTCCATGTTTAAGTTAGGTTGATTAAGTTGGATTGTACTCCCTCCGTCTCAAAATAGATGTCGTTTTGGAGTGTTTCACATATATTAAGAAATGTCATTAATTCATGTGAAGAAGTCCAAAATACCCCTAAAGTAATTCAACTACCTAGGTAATGAAATGGTTAGGTAAGAGATAGTTCACCATCATTATTAAGGGTACAATTGGCATAGAGCAATAAAAAAGCTTTGAGAATAGTGAAACGACATGTATTTTGAGACAAAATTTAACTCCCAAAACGACATCTATTTTGAGACGGAGGGAGTATTCTTTATCTAAAATCTTGATGGTGTCTTATGCATAGGTTGGGAAAAGGCTGAGGCTGAAGCTGCAGCGCTGAAAGTTCACTTAGAGTCTGTCACACTGTCAAAGCTTACAGCTGAAGATCGAGCCTCACATTTAGATGGTGCTCTTAAGGAATGCATGCGCCAAATTAGAAATTTGAAGGAAGAGCATGAACAACAGATTCATGATGTTATATTTACAAAATCAAAGCAGATGGACAAGTTAAAGCATGAGTTTGAAGCGAAAATAGCCAACTTAGACCAAGAACTTCTCAGATCTGCTAGTGACAATGCAGCATTATCAAGGTCATTGCAAGAACGTTCAAACATGCTGATGAAAATGACTGAAGAAAAATCGCAAGCTGAAGCAGAGATTGAAATTTTGAAGAGCAATGTGGATTCATGTGAACGGGAAATAAATTCACTGAAATATGAACTTCATATTGTTGCAAAAGAATTAGAAATTCGCAACGAGGAAAAGAACATGAGTGTGCGGTCTGCTGAAGTTGCAAACAAACAGCATCTGGAAGGTGTAAAGAAAATAGCTAAGCTTGAAGCAGAGTGTCAAAGATTGCGGGGTCTTGTTCGGAAGAAGTTGCCTGGCCCTGCAGCACTGGCTCAAATGAAACTAGAAGTAGAGAACTTGGGACGGGATTATGGAGAAACTCGATTAAGGAAGTCTCCTGTAAAGGCTCCGTCTCCACATATTCCTCATTTGCCCGACTTTTCACTTGAAAATTTACAGATGTTCCACAAAGAGAATGAACTTCTCACAGAACGCTTATTGGCGATGGAAGAGGAAACAAAGATGCTGAAGGAAGCCTTGGCCAAGCGTAATAGTGAACTGCAAACTTCAAGGAATGTTTGCGCTAAGACTGTTAGCAAGCTTCAGAGTTTGGAAGCACAACTTCAAGCTAATAGTCAACTGAAAGGTACCTTAAGTCAAAATGTAAGCAATCCCCCAAGTTTGACCTCTATGTCTGAAGAAGGAAATGATGATGCAGTAAGTTGTGCTGGTTCTTGGGCTACAAATTTGATGTCTGAATTCTCTCATGCTAAGAAGGAAAAAAGCATCGAGACTCCCAAGAAATCTGAAAATGGAAATCACCTTGAGCTCATGGATGACTTTCTAGAGATGGAGAAGTTGGCATATTCATCCAACAATTCACCTGGATCCGTTTCTGGCACGGATATTTCTATTAATACAAGAAATGGTTGTGTGAACCATGATGCGGTAACCATCATCTCTAGCTCAGATTCCCTCCCTAAAGACCAGCCCAGTTCGGATGCTTCGGCAAAGCAGAAAGTGGAGGAATCATCAGTTCTGAATCAAGAGTCTAATGGAGATTTACTTCCCATCATGAAGCTCCAGTCAAGAATTTCTGTTTTGCTCGAGTCGTTGCCAAAGGGTGCTGATGTAGAAAAAGTCTTTGAAGAAATCAGCAGGGTTGTGCAAGATATGTGCACTATTTCCAAGGACCGGGAGGTAATTGCAGAGAAGGAAATCACTTTTTCGGGTGAAAACGGAGATGCGACGAACACTCTTCCTATTTTGGATGAAGAGTTGGAAGCTTCTATTTCACGGATTCATGATTTTATATTGCTTCTAGGCAAAGAGACTAAGCCTATCCAGGTCTTATCTGCTGAAGGGAATGGGTTGCACGAGAAGCTTGAGGAGTTCTCCTCTGCAGTTACTGAGGTGGTAGACAGAAAAATTAGTTTGACTGATTTTGTTCTTCGTCTATCTCATGTACTAGGTAAAGCAAGTGAATTCCGCTTCAATGTCCTGGGATATGAGAATAATGAAGTAGAAACCAGTAGTACTGATTGCATAGACAAAGTTGCTTTACCTGAAAATAAGGTGGTTCAAGAACCATCTGAAGAGATCTATGCAAACGGATGTGCTCACTTTTCTGATTCCACTTCTGACCCTGACATACCTCACGATGGAAGTTTTGTCCCAACGTCTGAATCAAATGTCTCATCATGGAAATGCTCAGTGGAGGAGTTTGAACAACTTAAATTAGAAAAAGAAAATGTGGTATTGGAGCTAGCTAGATGTACTGATAATCTTGAAAACACCAAATCCCAATTACAGGAAACGGAACGGACACTTGCAGAAGTTAAATCACAATTGACATCTGCTCAAAAGTTGAATGGCTTGGCTGAGACACAGCTTAAATGTATGGCAGAGTCGTATAACTCACTTGAAACACGTGCGGAGGACTTGCAAACACAAGTGAATGTTCTGCGGGCAAAGGTAGAGACGCTGGATAATGAGCTTCAGGAAGAGAAATCGAGTCATCAGGATGCTGAGGCTAGGTGCCAGGATCTTTTAGAGCAATTGAAAAGGTTAGCATCAATATTAGCTTTATGGTCTCTTTCTAATATGCTATATTTATTGAAAGAGAGAGGAGAAAGAAAAGAGTAGTAACCTGGTAAATTTGGGGTTTATAGTTTTCATTTTACAATTAATTTCAACTCTAAGGGTAAATATCACACAGAGACACTGATCTAGAGAAAAAACCTTATAATCAATATGCAGCATGAAGCATACGCAATCAAAAGATAGATCTGATAACACATTCTACAATAATGAATTTTATGGTGGTTTTACACTTCACAATTGCAGTACCTTGTTCTTTGCTTGTCATGTAAAATAATCCTCTCATGGGGCTTCGTCATTGCTTCTATATCCACAGCAGCTGATATTTCTGGGAAAGAATATCATATGCTTATCCCCTTCCCAGTCCGATCTAAAATATAACATCAGTCTATTACAGTTTCACCATGAACAAGTATGGGTAAATGTGTGGAAATATAGCTGTTTTCTAGAGTAAGGATAACTCTTTGTATCAATGAGACACTACTTTTATAGTTGTGTGGAATTTATCAAGCAGTGTTCGACTCATTTGCTTCTTGCTACTCCCTCTGTCCCAAAATGAATGTCCAAACTATTTTAAAATTTGCTCTTGATCAAGAACAAATTTGTATTTTTTTGGACATTTCCTTTTGGGACGGAGGTAGTATTTGCTAGTCATGCTTGGTGATAATGTATCTATAATTATTTACATCGTGACTTTCATGAACGTTATAAAATCAGATCATGCAACCAAAACCTTCTGTATTTCCTTAAAGTTACTCAAATCCAGAAGTCTTGTTCAGTATGTATTATGTCTCAATTTAAACTCGTAAGGCTTATCCTGAGATACAAGGCTTTCATGACACTATGGGACAATTAAGTTCTCTAGCACAGACTTGAAACTCTTTACATACTTGATTTTCCATCAACTCGTGTTCAGCTGTTTATTAACTCAAACTTGTCGTCTAATTTTTTGTCAGGATTGAGAGCTCTCCAGCTATTGATATTGATGCCAAGAGTAACCAGGTAAGGAGAGAACAGTAGCTTTGCTCATTTTGCATTTTCTAATGTAGGCATCCCCCTCAAGTTTCTCTGACATGATGAAAAAAGTTTGGATGTGTGTTTCTCCGTGTTAGACAATAAATATTATGGGGGCAAGCCCCGCCTTTTCCTTAGAGATGTTCATAGAGAGCTCTAATTTAGTTTCTTGCTCTCATTGATTTCTTTAGCTACTGCTCGGAGAGTGATAATTTCATCTGGTCTGGCATTCACCTCCAATTTAAGCTGCTTGGTTCCTTATTTCATCTTTCTTCTTTGTTGGGTATATATGGTGGCATTTAAACTTGGTAAATTGTTTATTCAATAGGCTCGAGCTGGCTTTAATGTTTATGCAATCTTCAAAAAACAATTGATGTCCTAGTAATACTGCCCATTGTCCTTAAGATGTGACTTTAAGGGAATTTGGATGTTTTAGACTCCTTACGTTTTCTTGACTAATATTTGTGTTTTAAAATTAGTGTCTGGTCTGCTGTAATAAACACAATTATGTACGCAGGCACGCATATCACACACACACACACACACACGCTCTCTCTCTCTCTCTCTCTCTCTCTCTCTCTCTCTCTCATGTATTTGTAAACTATGTTACCTGGACACGGTATCCGGGATCCGACACGGATACGGATCCTAGTGTCGGATACAATTTTCTTAATAACTTTGGACACTGGGACACCGTCCTAAATTTGGACACGGGTACGGGATACGAGCATTATTTAAGGACAAATCAAAATAGTATAAATAGACTATTTATACTTTACTTATAAATGAAGTCAACTCACTCCTTTTTTACTAAGATATATTGTATAATTAAGTAAAACAAAATTAAAATTTGTAAACTCTTTATAAATGAAGTCAACTCACTCCTTTTTTTCTTTCAAATTTTTCTTGTCGTATCCGAATAAAGAAGCAGGTGTCCGGGTGTCGTGTCGGACACGGGTACTTCAACATATTTGAAGAGTCCGGGTAACAGAGTTTGTAAATATATACTCTACTTACTCCGGTAAACTTAGCCTAGTTGTAACATACCTTTGATCAACCAAAGGAACTACGCTTGTGCAAATCAGAGAGCGTGATTCAATTTCCATATGTTGTGTCAAGGAGCCATGGAAGTTGATTACTCGTCTTTTTGAAGGAATCTATTCCTTCAGGCTTCATCTTTCAGTCTGCTGCTTCATGTGGCTTGAGCTTTTAACTTTTAGCTGATACTCCCTCCGTCCCAAAATGATCTTCATACTTTTTTCAACATTACGACGAAGGAACTTTGAGCAATGATTTTAGGTTGATTAATTTATCCTAATGAAAATCTAAAACTTGTTATTGATAGTATTGATGATGATGTGTCAATAACAAGTTTTAGATTTTCATTAGTACAATTGAGTCAACCTAAAATTATTGCTCAAAAATCCTTCGCAATAACGTTGAAAAAAGTATGAAGATCATTTTGGGACGGAGGGAGCACATCATTTCGTTTAATATTTTTGATGTCTGAATTAGTAGTCATTTTTTAGTGTGGAAGCAAATAGTTAATGAGCAGAAAATATCAAAGCCTTGGGTAACTGAGAATGAAAAACTTTCCTTTCAAGCACTCTAAAAATGGGGTTTCTATGCATTATAAAATTGAAATTGTTCAGCATTCACTTTAAAGCATGTTAATCATAAGATACCTTATCATTAATTCTATAATTTGATTACGAGTCCGTCAATCACTTTTTTAATTTCCAGGAAAAAGAGCTAGCAGCTTATGCAGAAAAGTTAGCAGAGTGTCAAGAAACCATCTTCCTTCTCGGAAAACAAATGAAAGGATGGGGCCCACAAACAAAAATCACGGGCTCTCCATATAATGACAGAACTCAGAAGTCCGAAACCTTCCCAGAAGAAGAACCAACCACTAGCAATGGCATCAATTTGCAAGACTCAGATTTAGCAGATATAGGTAACGAGTCCCCCATTAATCTTTACACCGCCCCGTTTAGCCCATCAGAATCAGACGGACCAAACAATATGTTGAAATCACCAATCAATCCAAAACACCGACCCACCAAGTCAGGTGGGTCCTCATCATCTTCTTCTAACCCTACTCCTGAGAAGAATGGTCGTGGCTTCAGCAGATTCTTCTCCTCCACTAAAGGAAAGGTAAGCAACTAAGGTTCGAATAAGCCAGGTTCTGTAGATAATGATGATTGATCATGGCTTGAAAGTTGGGGACGGGGTTTATGTTTTCGAGACCAATATTGTTTCTGAATACGATTTGGGTAATACTACTGCACACAGCCCGGTTCATGAGGTTATTTGTTCATTTCTGGAGATCAGTTTGCAATAAGTGTGAGCTAAATTTTGTATGAAATATCTGTATTCGATCTTTTATATATATATATATATACATGTATTATGTTTATTATTATTATTAATATTATTAGTAGTAGTGGTATGTTAATGTTGATCAGCCTTGTAAGTTGTAATAATTTTTTTGGTTTGTTTGACTGAACATTGGTATAGACTATAGTTTTTTCAAGTTTTTATGAGATATGTTACTCGAAAATAACATGTTATTAACAGTTCAATCTTGAATGTTGGTGTATTTAAAATCTATGATTTATATGCTTGTATCTTCTTGAAATTGCAATATTATTACCCGATGTGGTCTTGAAATCGCAATATTATTACCCGATGTAGAAATGAGACATGTCTGTTAGTGTTGTGGATGAAATTTCAAGTTGTATCCATCTTTATTTCTCTTCAAAGATTGCTACAGTCTTGAACAACAGGTATATTTCATATTATTAATTATGTTTTACTTAACTAATAATATTTGCAGATATTAAATATCAAATAAGCACATGTAGATATATCGTGAATCAACCCTCAACGGAATGTTTGACCACGTTTCCTCTTCTTGAAGATAGAGTGCGAGATTGTAGGAGAGTTAGTTATACCATTTTGTTTAGGACTTTTATCCCTTCATTGATGTATAAATAAGGCCTTGGAGGTACACAAACACACAGGCACTAAATTCTCTCTAAACCTCCATAGCTCACAGTTCAAAAAACATTAATATTATCGTTTGGGAAGGAAGGTGCTCGTAATCACCTCCCGAGGTTTTGTGCCGGAGAGATATTTGTCTCTAAGGCTTTCCTTGTTACATCCTTGTGCAATCTTTCAATTCTTTAGTTTTAATTCCATTCGTCCCTCCTTTATTTTGATTTCATCCAAGATCATACATCATTGTTTTTTCTACCAAAACAGTTTGGCGCCCACCGTGGGGTCCTTGGTTTTTAAAATCTATTGAATTGTTATGTCGAAATGGCTACTCAACCTATGACCTCCGGCATTGGAAAGTCAGTCAGTCCTACTACCGGCGTTAACACTCAATCTGGGGGCAATACTCCAAAGACATCAGCGGTGCTTTCTAGTGGGTTGCCACCTCCTCCACCATTAGGGGCAGGCAAGAAACAACCATCCCCCAGCACTGATCTCGAACTCAAAAGCATGCTGACCCAGATGAAGCACCAGTTAGATCAACAGGGCAAGAGTACATCTTTGATAGCTGAAGCCATGGTGAAGATGCAGAAGGAGCAACAGGCCTTGTCGGAGAGGGTGGATTCAGTATCTCCCATACGTCCCAGGATCCTAGATTTTGGTGCTGGCTCATCGGTATTCAATGAATTTATTCCAATGAGTTCAATAGTGAATGCGCAAACTACATCTTCAATGGGACATACATCTTCTATGATGTCAACATCTGTCGCTCCTACTATCTTCGATCTCACAGGAGAGGGAAACACCTATTCGTCCCCTATGCCCAATGTGTCTGAAGCATCTCAAGGTGGACCCATCTTCACTAGCAGCACAATTGTTACATCTTCAGCTGGCACTACCCAACCGTTTGGTAACTTTAATTATGCAAATTCTTTTGATAATATTGCTCGTACCACTAATCCTTTTGCAGGTAACTACATAGCAAGTCAACTCCAAGAGTTAAGAGATTTGGTGATGAATGTACCTGGTGTCACTCCACCCATCCAACAGGTCTCTCCAACATGTTACAATCAATCACGCTTCATTCCAGCTATAGCACAAATCGACATCCCCAAAGGCTTCAACATTCCTAGTATGAAATTGTATGATGGTGTAGACACCGCGCCTTGGACCGCTCACCTCGATTGCACACTTGATTTTGTGTTTCTCCCTCTTTAAGTGTTTTCTGTTAGTTTCTGTTACTTTGGTTAAGTTCCAGACGGACTCTGTTAAGTCCCGGGACTAAACTGAATAACAGTTCTAACTTTCTAGTCCATTCTGTCAAAAATTGCTTTTCAGAGTCGCGCGCCTCCTCCCCTTGAGGCCAGACGCGCGCGCCTTCCGCCGCCTAGGTGGGATGCGCGCACTTCTGGGGTGTGTCAGTTACAGATTCTGCCCAAGAATCTCTCCCTTGCTCATTATACATGATTTTGCCCGAAAAAGATTTCTGGGAGACTCCGTTTGGCTCAAAAAACAGTCCTCTTTCAACTATAAAACCCCCTCCAATCCATCATTGGAGGGGACCTTGGACATCACTATTTTTAGACCTTTTTCTCACTTCTTTTCTAGACTTTTCGGACTTCTTCCAACCAAGTATTCAACCTCTTCTTCAAGGCTTTTCAAGAGGTTCTCTTTGGAAGATACTCTAGGTAAATGTCTTAAACTTTCTTTTTCTTCTTCTTCTTCTTTAATCAAATGTGCAATCACCCCAAAACCATTTGGGACATGACACCAATGGTCCTTTCATTACATTGAATTGGCCTAGGAGTCATCTCCCTACATTTTAAACTTTAAAACCCCCTTTTTATCATCATTCAAATAGGAAGAACGCATTTATCTTTAAAGTGAATTATGAACAAACAAGACTGACTTTGCTCGGGCGAAATGGGTGTTTAAGTACTTCTCATTTCGTAACCTAACCCCCGAACCCCTCATCCCAAAGAATATCTGTTTTCGTAAATCAAACTTAGGCTCATAAACATTAGGTTTCTTACGTTCCTCAAAAACGTGGGTGGCGACTCTAAAACACAATTAGACATCCTAGGTAATTCACGCGCTCTAGCCAAGCCGTGGTTCCCCCGGGGTATCTACAGTGGCGACTCTGCTGGGGATTGCTTGAGGGTTAAGCTTGTGTTTCTGTTCATAATTCACTTTTCTGGGCATTCTGGAAATTGACATGGGAAGCGCGCGCCTCGGACCTTCATGGTCTAAAGCGCGCGCGTCCCGTGTCAAATTCCAGAATCGCCCGCCTTCCATGTGTTCTTCCTATTATTTCGTGCTAACAAACATTGCAGGGGTTCCATCACACAATCAGGACCAGGGCAATCCCCTGAGTCCATAAGTTTCTGATAATCTGACAGGTTAGCCCAGAAGCGGGCGCCTCCCAGATACAATGCGCCAGGCGCGCGCTTCCCACAATACCATCCCGAGGCGCGCGCTTCTGGGCCAATTTCCAGGGCAAGAACAGGTTTCAGTGACTGAACAGAACAGTGGGGTGTGGGCACAGTTGCCTGCTTCAGAACAGAATTGAACCCTTGGACTGTTTAATTTTGTGTTTTATTTACCGGTCACACGGGTGATTCGGGAGTTGTAATTTACGTGCTTATGTGTTTTTTATCTTTACTTTTCAAAAAAAAAATATATATATAAAAAAATATTTTTGTTACGTGATGGACCTCACACTACGCACACATAATTCCTATTAACTGCTCACTATCGAGTCGCACAAGTCCAAACCCAAACCCGTCGAGGCCCGTCCTAGAAAGTTTCAAGCTCCACTCGACCTTGGCTCTTTCGAAGCGGTAAACCTCAGCCCGTGGCGTAGTTCATGACTACATGCCGGGGGTGACCTTTAAGCCTCTCTTTAGCCGAGCACAAACCACACGATTCTAGTTAGGGTCTAACACTCCGTGACCAAGTCGGTTTCCATGTACCGAGATTTCCCTAAACTAATGTTTTCAAATCATACATGCCAACTTGTTGAAACGGACGCAATAAAAATCCGTCCCCAAAAGTGGTTATTTTGGATGAAAATAAAAAATCCGTCCCCACATGTATGCTTTACAACATTAATTTAATTTAATCCTGACACATGTAGGATTCACAAACGCGATGGAATCCGATGAGTATATGGGACCGCGAGATGGTCTATATACTAGTGTGACGATTCCATTATCTTCTTAGAAACCCCAAAAGGGACCCATTCCCTCCGACTTATAAAATAAAAAAAAAGAGTCTTTTTCTTATGTGGTTCGAGTCGTGTGCCCAACTGTGTGTTCTCAACCTCTTCATGGACCGAAAGTGTGAACCGAGACTGACAAGGGCTACTTCTCCAATGGCCGGCGACTCCAACACCAACAACGCCATGAACCGATCACTCCAACAGCTTCTACATCATCAATGGCCGGCGACTCCAACACCAACAACGCCATGACTCTCGAACAGCTTTCTGCCATGGTTCAAGCACTCCAACAACAAGTCTCTACCCTTAACCAAAAGGCTCAAACCAAAGAAGCCTTGTGGCAAGCTCATGTTGACACTCAAAGGGAGGCCCACGAGGCCGAGGTTGACCAATTGAAAGCCAAGCTCCTCAAGCTCTCCAAGAACAAGGGGGTTAATGACAATGAGGAATCCGAGTGGACCGAGGGTTTGTTTGAAAGCCCATATGTCAGTGCCCGTACCAAAAAAGTGCGGGGACCAAGCACCGACAACAACGACCCCAAAATGGTCGATTCCATCATGGCCTACATTGATCAGAAATTCGACGGCCTCAACATGGGAAAAGGATCCAACACAAGCCTTTATCAGTCATCCATCCTCATGAGCACGATGGCCGCTCTCCCCGACAAATTCAAGATGCCCGACATTAGTTCATGTCTCAATAAAATTTGATTTTCCAGGAAGACCGAGCTACCTTTTCTTCTTTGACACCGAGCCCGATGGCTCACATCGAGACTTACATTTGGGCTATGGTTCCGAAGAAGGTCTCCCCAAAAGTTATGGCTCAATGCTTTCCTCTCACCCTCGAGGGGGCGGCAAAGGATTGTTATGCAACTCTCCCGCTCATTGTCCGTCTTGATTGGGATGCCGCTATGCTTGCCTTCAAAAATCAATATCAAGGTAACACCACTCACCGGCCCACAAGGAAAGAGCTCGAGAACACCATTCAAAGAGACAACGAGTCCTTCATTGACTTCACAAGGAGATGGAATGACAAGCTCTCTGAAATTGTTGAGAGGCCAAACACAAAAGAGCAAATGGACATCTTTCGCAAGTGTCTCAAGATTGATCTCCGCACCCACCTAAGTGGGGCTTGCTACTCCGACTTCTCCCAAATGTATGAGGCGGGGGTACGCATGGATGACTTACTCAGGGAGATTAAGAAGACCACTCCTACTTACCGATACAAGGCCGCCTCTAGTTCAAACAAAGAGGCTTCTGTCAATGCCGTTACTACCGACAAGGGGAATTACAAGAAGGTCCCTCCACCACAAGGCAAGCGGTTCCAAAACGACCGCGTATACAATCCTCTCAATGGCATGACCATCACCAAGGCCTATGAAGCTCTAAAGGCCAAGGGACAAATCACCCCTCTTCAAGGGTACAAGCAACCACAACCACTCCGTCCCAATCATGCCCACCACAAATGGTGTGACTACCACCAATGCACCGGCCACCTCACCGAGGATTGCTTCTCCATCCGCAACAGCATCCAAGACCTCATAGACAAGAAGGAATTCATAGTCCCTAATGAGGGTGGTGTCAATGTAATAGAGGTAGGAGAGTTTGAAGGAACCACTCATTCGATCCCAATTGTGAATGAGGGCTCCAATGATATGAATAAACTTGATAATTCTTGTTATGTTGTGACTTATGATGAGATTATGAGGGAAGTCTTAGAGAATAGGAAGAAGAAGCTACACGGGACCGTGAACGTGCTCACTCGCAGTGGCCGAGTAACAACGAGCACAATCCCTCCCAATACCGCAGCAACCAACACCTCTTCTCAAAGATCGCAAGCACGCGACGTACCCGAAGATCCTTTGTTAACACAACTCAAGGAGACGCAAGCCAACATATCCATCTGGGACCTTATTGCATCATCAAAGAAACACCGATACCTTATCATCAAGAACTTGGATGACACATCAGTCTCTCCTGACACGACTCCTGAGGACCTCACAGCAATGATAGGTCACATTCACTTCGGCAATGTCATCACTTTTGCCGACATGGACCTCCCGCCATTTGGGTCCGAACACAATGAAGCCATCTACCTCAAAGTAAGGGCAAGGGGGAGACCCATTTCAAGAGTCCTAGTAGACGGTGGTTCTGCACTCAACTTAATGCCTAGCCGAGTCATGGGCATACTGGGGCTCAAAAGCTCCGATTTACAACCCTCTGCACAAGTCATTAGAGGGTACGACAGCACTGCCCGTACAGTCATGGGAATGTTAGAAGTTGATATCGAATTTGGAAGCATGATCATGTCCGTCCCATTCCAAGTACTTGATGTCCCTGCTTCATTTAACTTGCTTTTGGGCCGACCTTGGATCCACAGTTCTAATGCTGTCCCTTCCACTCTCCATCAATGTGTCAAGATCAGAATGTCACCATCCACAGAAATGGGGGACAACCCGTTCACCAAGTTCAACACGGGATAGAAGATGCCACTCTCTCCGGCGTCAACACCATCGACAAAGAAGGGGGAAACAGACAATGGACCCTCGGCAATCCTAAAATCCTCCGCATGATGAGGAACATGAATCACTTTCCCGGTCTAGGCCTAGGGAAGCATCAACAAGGGATATTGCACCCCGTAGAAGTTCCTTTTGTCAAGAACAAGTTTGGTATGGGATACGAGCCTACCAAGATGACTTGAAGTACGACCAAGCAGTCAAGAATCAAAAGACCCGAGCTCGCAAAGAAGGTCGACAATATGAAATCCCTAACTTGAGGCCTTACCGCAACACACTAAACGGTTATTTTGTTCGCCGAGGGGAAGAGGTTCCGTACCTGATTTTTCCCGAACCATAGGTTAACAACAAGGGTGTCAGAAAACCCGGTCTCGAGATCTTCACTGATTGTGAAATTCCGACACAAGAAAGGGAGCCTACTCCAACGTCACCCTGAGAGTGGTGGGGCAAGAAAGTGACTATAGAGTCCGAGGTAGAGATTACCGTGGGGGAAGAACTATCCGATCTAGCCTCCATGTTCGAAGAATTCGCCATCATGGACGATTGTCAAGTCAACGCCATCTACGACACCGTCTTCAGAAAGGAAGCCATCAGTGAGGTCCCGCCAAGCTCCGAGCCAATCAACAACTGGTACTCAACGAAGGGGCCCATAGTATCCAAGGATTTCTTGATCCGAGAAATGGGTTGCATACCCCGTACAGCAACAAAGGAAGAGCGGCTCACACTTACTTTCGAGTCCGAGAGTGTTTCTAATGCCCTCACCCAAGAGGATATGGAGGCAATAGCCGAGCGTGTGTTTCCTTTCTTTGCTAATGAAAAATTTGATATTTCTGAGTACCCCGAGATTGCAAACATCATAAATGATGAATTAACTAATAATGAACTTAATTAACAAGTTAATAACGATTCAAATTATGATGGAATGGACCACGAAAACATAACATACCTAAATGAACTAGCTCAACAGGTTCGTTGTCGTGGTGAAAATGGTCCAGGGGCTGATGAGGAATTGCATGTTGTTAATCTGGGTATCGACGAAGAGCCGAAAGAAACGAAGATTGGCAGCTTCTTCAAGGGGGAAGACAAAGACAGATTGACTGCACTGCTCAAAGAGTTTGTGGATGTATTCGCATGGCCGTACAGAGACATGCCGGGTTTGGACAGAAAGGTCGCGGAGCACAGAATTCCGATCAGAGAGGACGCTAAGCCAGTAAAGCAGAAGCTCCGAAAGATCAAGCCAGAATGGTCTCTACAAGTCAAAGAAGAGATTGAAAAGCTCCTCAGTGTGGGTTTCATTAAAGTCATTGAGTATCCGACTTGGCTAGCCAACATTGTGACAGTCAGAAAGGCAAACGGCAAGGTTCGGGTTTGTGTGGACTTCCGGGATTTGAACAAAGCTTCCCCGAAAGATGATTTTCCACTACCAAACATCGACATGCTCGTCGATTCGACTGCCAACTATGAAGTCCGCTCATTTGTGGACGGTTTTGCCGGTTACAATCAGATTCTCATATCCAAAGAGGACCAACACAAGACAGCTTTCACAACACCGTGGGGCACTTTCTGCTACACAGTCATGCCGTTCGGACTAAGGAACACTGGGGCTACCTACCAGAGGGCTGTTACGGATATATTCCATGACATGATTCATAAAGAGATCGAGGTCTATGTAGACGACATGATATCCATTCAAAGGGAACCAACGGTCAACATTTGATCGATCTTCGCAAGTTCTTTGAAAGACTTCGGCAACACAACATGAGACTCAATCCCGAAAAGTGCACTTTTGGGGTTGTCAGAGGCAAGGTTCTCGGTTACATGGTCACTGAGAGGGGAATTAAAGCCGATCCCTCCAAGATCAAGGCAATCATTGACATGCCTCCTCCAAAGACGCAGAAAGAAATCAAAGGTTTCATGGGCAGACTCCAATACATCAGTCGGTTTGTACACCAACTCACTTCCATGTGTGAGCCGATCTTCAAGCTACTCAAAAAGAATGTGGCTCTAGAATGGACCGATGCTTGCCAAGAACCCTTCGACCAAGTGAAGCATTACTTGACATGCCCTCCAGTTTTGGTTCCACCACACAAAGAGAAGCCTCTCTTGCTCTATATCACTGTCATTGATGAAGCCCTAGGGGCAATGTTAGCACAAGAACAGCGAGACTCCACAAAAGAGAATGCTATCTACTTTGTCAGCCGCCGGTTTCAAGGAGCTGAAAAGAACTACTCTGTCTTAGAGAAGTCTTGTGCTGCATTGGTTTGGGTTACTCAAAAGCTCAAGCATTACATGGAGGCCTTCCCAATCAAGTTGGTAGCAAAAGTGGACCCGCTCCGCTACATATTTGAGAAGCCTTTCATGTCAACAAGAATAGCCAAATGGTATTTCATGCTCGCCGGCTACGATATCACTCACGTCACACTCAAATCCATCAGGGGGAAAGTGTTCAGTGATCAGCTTGCTGAATTTCTGTGTGATGAAGTGAAGGGGGAAGATGTACAGTTCCCCGACGAGCATTTAGTTTGTGCTACAACAGAAGAAAATAAGTGGCAATTTTTTTTCGATGGCGCAGCCAATAAGCATGGATATGGCATAGGGATGTTACTTGTTGATCCAAAGGACATGTATACTCCAATCGCTATCCGCCTCGAATTTAAAGCCACCAACAACATCGCTGAGTACGAAGCATGCATAGCGGGGCTCGAAGCAGCCCTCGAGAGAAATGTCACAAGTTTAGAAGTATTCGGTGATTCCTTGCTCATCATCAATCAGACATCTGGAAAGTGGAAGATTCAACACTCGACTCTGCAACGGTATGGTCAACATCTCGAGGAGTTGGTTGAACAGTTTCAAGAAATCACCTTCAACTACCTGCCAAGGGACAAAAACCGTTTTGCTGATGCACTAGCCACCATTGCTTCACTGGTCGAAATACCTGAGGGTAAAATGGTGAAGCCCTTCAAAATTTCCCAAAGGAACAGTCCGGCATACTGCATAAGTATCGAGATCAACGAGGTCCAAACAAACTCCCCGTGGTATGCGGATATCATGAATTTCCTTAAGGATGATACTTATCCCGAGAATAGCAATAAGAAGTCTCAAATGGCATTGCAAAGACTAGCCTCCCGATATGTACTGATTGGGGACTGAGTCTACAAAAGGCACCACGAAGGGATCAATCTCCTATGCGCAAATGAGACCGAAGCTCAAGAAATAATGCATGAGATCCACGAAGGTGAATGTGGGCCCCACATGAACGGGTTTATGTTGACCAAGAAAATACTCCGCATGGGTTATTATTGGAGTACCATGGAAAGGGACTGCATCAAGAAAGTCAAGAGGTGCGCCAAGTGCTTATTCCATGCCAATGTACAGCACGTTCCACCCTCACAGCTTTACAATATGACCACGCCTTGGCCTTTCTCTTGTTGGGGCATAGACATCATCGGCAAAGTCCGACTCGTGGATTTAGACGGAGATCAGCTGCCAAAGGAAGTCAACCTCGACAAATTGAAGAGATTTTACGTCTAATAAACGAAGGCCATCATCAAAAAAAAAAAAAAAAAAGAGCTCACTAGGTTGAAAACCCGCAAGGGCGGCCTAGGCAAAAATTAGAGCACGTGCAAAAAAGAAGCCCGCTAGATTGAAAACCCGAAAGGGCGGTCTAGGCAAAAAACAGGGTGCACACACAAAAAAAAAGATCTTCGTTTGTTTGAACTACGGAGACCTGAGCCTCTACACTGGAGGAACTTAGGCAACCTTCGTTCATTGAATTATTTTTATCATTACAATGGAAATGTTGAGCTAATAAAAGACATTAAAACATTAAATCCTAAACAAGTGGTCTATTCTAAATTGCAATCTCGTGGGGTACTAGGAAAAATCTAATTTTCTCTTGGCCTTTAAAGGACCACCCGAACGACCATCAATCCTACTCTTCTTGGGAGGCCTAGGGACACTGATGCGGACCGATATCTTCTGCGCAACAGAGCACCTCCGAGCATAAAAGTCATTCAAAGGGGTACCGAAAGGGTCAGTTAGAATGTTGTTCACATCGGCAGCAGCTTCCCTGTACCTCAAAGCACTACTAGGCTCAAAGTCCTTCCCTAGCAATTCAGCCCGGTAGACGGTACCAAGTAAGTGATCCAAGTAACCCTCTGGAAGAAAAATACTACCCTGATGCAAGGGAGCAGAAGCCCAACGGTTACGATCATCTCCCCAAGCCGACTGAAGCTCATTCGAGAAGTCCGGACCCATATAAGAAACTGGACGAAGCCTCCCGTTCCTCGGAAAAGGAATTATCTGTTGATGGCCAAATTGTCTCAAAACCCGTTCGGGTTGGTAAAACGAGGAATCTCTCAACCCAGGTAAAACCACATGCTGAAAACCAGAGGTCCACTCCACAAAAGGGAAAAGACCCCAAGGACACCACTCAACGTTAGCTGTAAGACGAGAAGCAAAAAATATCCTCCAACCCTCTTCGGTCAAATCCCTAATCAGCAACCGTCGCCTATGAACAGCAAAAGGAGAAAGGTCGTCATCTGATGCATAAAGCCTGAAATGCTCCCGAAGCCATATGGTCAAAAGCAAGGGGCTTCCTCATCGCATCTCGCCCGTACGGTGCAATTCGTCCAAACCATGCAAGGTCTCTCCTACAATGAGCGGAATTATGCTAAATCGCTGTCCTTTTGCCTGCAACAGGATTTCAGCCAACTGCGCGTCCGCAGTACCCAGAGGAGTGACAAACAAAACCTCGCTGAAAAGATAGACAGCCATGGCATTTGTCTTAAAGGATTGAACCGCGACATCTTCCGAATGCAAACTGAAAAACATCGGAAGCTCAGTTATGTCAACAACGGTCCCGTGCATCATCTTCTTCACCTCTCCAACAGGGAGATTCAGAAGATCAACCCAAGAATCAAAAACACCACGGTGATACTTAGGGACGGAAATCCGACCGGCCAAAGGCATACCCAAAATGGCCCCAAAATCATCGACAGTCGGCACCATTTCATTGGCCGAAAAGTTGAATGCATGGCTATCACAATCCCAGAAGGCTGCAGCAGCCTTCAACAAATCCCAATCCGGCTTCAATGTTCGCAAAGTAAAAAGAATTCGAAATCCGAAATCTTTGATGAAAGCATTTTTGGGATGGGTCTTGAAAGAATAAACGAATGTCGATAAATCCTTCTCGTAACTCTTGAAACCTCGGCACTAAGACTAAAAAGGTTAGAGGCCATGGGAAAGAAGGTTATAAGAAAAATTGGGCAATAAAATGGTGTTCAAAAATGGCAGAAGAAAGCTGTTGGAAACGAATTACCGACCAGAAGCTGATATTATAGCTGTTGGGGGATCTTTTGGTCAGCAAATATCAGGCCCTGAATTTCGCCTCCCAGAGGCACTCGACTCCCAGAGGCACGCGCCTCCCGACAGTAGTCTACAAGGTGCGCGCGTCCCGTCTCCAAGAGAGGAAGCGCCCGCGTCCCAGGTAGAAAATTCTCCAGAAATAGCCTTTGTCAGTTCAGAACAGAACCCAGGCATTCCAACACCTTCAACCTACAGAAAAGATCAATTCCAGCAACAAGAGAAGCTCAAACGACGATAGCAAACACTCAGCTGGGCACACATTAATTTGGTCCGCCCTTAAGGCATGTCTAAAAACTGAAATAAGATAGAAACTCCCACTCAAAGTAGGGCGTCTTTTACTTTCTCAAAATATCAGTTTTTACAATTCACCCCCATCACAAAGCACTCCGCAGTCAACTGTGCCCGCACCCCATCGAAAGACAAAGTCAAACAGTCAACATCAAAGTATGACTCACGACAACAACTTGGTCCGGGGTGATCCACAGAATCACCGCTTCCACATCAAGCAAGATCTACATCCATTCAAAGCAAACGGTCCTCCGGGTCCCGCACTTCAGCAAACGGTCCTCTGGGTCCCACACTTCAGCAAACGGTCCTCCGGGTCCCGCACTTCAGCAAACGGTCCTCCAGGTCCTGTACTTTAGCAAACGGTCCTACAGGTCCCACCTCCAGCAAACGGATCTCGCTATCAGCAAACAGGTCCCGCTTCCAGCAAACAAATCCCGCTCTCAGCAAACGGATCCCGCTATTAGTAAAGTCGCTCACACAGGGAGTGCACCCTTATCTCTCAAAGCCGCTCACACAGGGAGCGCACCTCTATCCCCTGCAATTTCAAAACCCTGCTTTTATCGAGTCTTTTCTTTTTCTTGGTGATGTCCTAGGCGGATGCATGTCTTTCGTCGACGCGTTTGCCACGCAATCCACGCTGCCGAGGGGCTCTGTAGACACCCCACCTTGGACCGCTCACCCTGATTGCACACTTGATTTTGTGTTTCTCCCTCTTTTAAGTGTTTTCCTGTTAGTTTCTGTTACTTTGGTTAAGTTCCAGACGGACTCCGTTAAGTCCCGGGACTGAACTGAATAACAGTTCTAACTTTCTAGTCCATTCTGTCAAAAATTGCTTTTCAGAGTCGCGCGCCTCCGCCCCTTGAGGCCAGACGCGCGCGCCTTCCGCCGCCTAGGTGGGATGCGCGCGCTTCTCGGGTGTGTCAGTTACAGATTCTGCCCAAGAATCTCTCCCTTGCTCATTATACATGATTTTGCCCAGGAAAGATTTTCGGGAGACTCCGTTTGGCTCGAAAAACAATCCTCTTTCAACTATAAAAACCCCTCCAATCCATCATTGGAGGGGACCTTGGACATCACTCATTTTAGACCTTTTTCTCACTTCTTTTCTAGACTTTTGGGACTTCTTCCAACCAAGTATTCAACCTCTTCTTCAAGGCTTTTCAAGAGGTTCTCTTTGGAAGATACTATAGGTAAATGTCTTAAACTTTCTTTTTCTTCTTCTTCTTCTTCTTCTTCTTCTTCTTCTTCTTTAATCAAATGTGCAATCACCCCAAAATCATTTGGGACATGACACCAATGGCCCTTTCATTACATTGAATTGGCCTAGGAGTCATCTCCCTACATTTTAAACTTTAAAACCCCCTTTTTATCATCATTCAAATAGGAAGAACGCATTTATCTTTAAAGTGAATTATGAACAAACAAGACCGACTTTGCTCGGGCGAAATGGGTGTTTAAGTACTTCCAATTTCGTAACCTAACCCCCGAACCCCTCATCCCAAAGAATCTCTGTTTTCGTAAATCAAACTTAGGCTCATAAAAATTAGGTTTTCTTACGTTCCTAAAAAATGTGGGTGGTGACTCTAAAACATAATTAGACATCCTAGGTAATTCACGCGCTCTAGCCAAGCTGTGGTTCCCCCGGGGTATCTATAGATGGAAGCAGCGATCCTGAAGAGCATGTCGCTCACTATCAGGAGAAGATGGCTGATCCGTCAACCCCCAGGATCTATCAGTTCGTTTGCCCAGCTTATCAACCTGTTCGACAATCAGTTTTCCTATAGCAGACAGTTCGAGAAGATCACCAGTGATCTTTACCGTATCGTACAACAACCTAATGAAGCTTTGAAAGACTACGTTAACCGCTTCAATAAGGAAGTCTTGGAGATACCCAGTCTTGATATGGCCACGGCGACAGAAGCATTTAGAATGGGTCTAAAAAAGGATTCTCCATTTTATGAAGAGTTAGTGATAAACCCTTGTAAGAAGATGGAAGATGTATGTAACAGGGCATTAAGATTCATCAGACTTGAAGAAGACAAGGTGCAGCAATCAAAGACCTCCGGGAAATCTTCAGCATATGACAATCCTGATAGGAAGATCGAGACATCTCACCAGAGGAATCACAGATCCAGACCATATCACAGAAATGATCCTGATAAGATCAATTCTGTTGAAGATGAAGACCAAGATGATACTCTGTGTCTAAAAATTTCTGATTATTGTTTTTCTGGTGATGTGGCAGGAGTTTTGTATGCAATGAACAATCTTGGAGACAAAGCAAGGTGGCCCAGGAAGAATGACAAACCTACAGGTTGGAAGGATAAATCTAAGTGGTGTGCCTACCACGAAGATTTTGGACATCTTACTGAAGATTACATCGCCTTGCGGAAAGAATTGAGCTACTTGCTCTCCAAAGGATATCTTAAAGAACTTCTCAGCCACAGGAAGAACAAAGCAGAAAACAAGGAAGCAGTCCCTGAGAGACCATCTTCTCCTCCACCGGTAACTAAGGTAATTAGTGGTAGTTCTGATATTTGTGGCACTTCTTATTCTGCAGCTAAAAGACATGCCAAAGACTCCAAGGATGAGAAGCCGAGAAATCAGAAGAAGATCTCTAATTTAAACTCTCAAGACGTTGTCACCTTTGAAGAAGAAGATCATGCAAATGTTCTAGATCCTCATCATGACGCTTTGGTGATTGCCTTACAAATTACAAATTGTAAGGTGAGACGAATTTTGGTAGATGGGGGCAGTTCCGTAAATCTTATCACGGTGGAGGCATTGAAAAAATGAACATCCCTATGAAGAATATAACCAAGAGAACTTTGGTTCTTGTGGGATTCAGCGGAGAAACCAAAGATACTGTGGGAGAGATTATGCTTCCAGTATATGTTGAAGGTGTTAACTCTATGGAGCGGTTTTGTGTAATAGACTGCGCCACAAGTTATAATGTTATAATGGGAAGGCCTTGGATCCATGCTATGAAGGCTGTACCATCAACTTATCATCAGTGTCTGAAGATGCCTACACCTTGGGGAGTTGTTACAATCTTCAGTGATCAGCAGATGGCCAAGAATTGTTACATGACTTCTATGAAGGCGTCGACATCTCCGAGACAAGCATATAAATTACAGAAGAAAGCACGTCAGGTATTGGAAGCAAGGGAGCATTATGTGAAAGAAGTATTATTAGACCCCTCAAATCCAGACTTGAAGGTGCTGATAGGCCAAGACGTACCAGTTCAATTTGAAGAAGAATTGATGACTCTTTTGAGAGAAAGAGTCAAGAGTTTTGCCTGGAAACATGAAGATATAACAAGAATAAGCAAAGATGTTATAACTCATAAGCTCAACATTGACCCATCTTTCAAACCAGTTCACCAGAAAAGAAGGAAGTTTGCTGAAGAAAGGACCAAATCATCAAGGATGAAGTTGACAAATTGTTGAAAGGAAAAATGATCAGAGAAGCAGAATATCTGAAGTGGCTGGCTAACGTAGTTGTGGTAGAGAAGATATGAGGCAAGTGGAGTGTTTGTGTCGACTTCACGGATCTAAACAAGTCATGTCCTAAAGATCCTTTCCCTTTGCCACACATTGACACCTTGGTTGACGCAACATCAGGACACGAGATCTTGACGTTTATGGATGCATCTTCAGGCTTTCAGCAGATTCAGATGGAACCATCTGACCAAGAAGACACCGCCTTTATTATACCCTCAGCTATATATTGTTATATTGCTATGCCTTTTTGACTAAAAAATGCAGGTGCAACATATCAGAAGCTAGTTAACATGATGTTCAAAGATCAAATTGGAAATACCATGGAAGTATACATCGATGACATGGTGGTGAAGTCAAAGAAGGCAGAGAATCACGTCCGAGATCTTACACAAGCATTCAACATCTTAAATGCTTTCAACATGAAGCTGAATCCAACAAAGTGCAATTTTGGAATGAGGTCTGGGAAATTTCTGGGCTATATGGTAACACAAAGAGGTATAGAGGCAAGCCCGGAGTAAATTAAAGCTATCATCAACTTGGCATCACCTCGATCCGTTAAAGAAGTGCAAAGATTGACTGGAAAGGTGGCAGCACTCAACAGATTTATCTCTAAATCTTCTGAAAGATGCAAGCCATTCTATGACATCTTAAAGAAGAATAGCAAGTTTGAATGGACTCAACATCATGAGAAAGTCTTCCAAGATCTGAAGGAATACCTGTCAACACCTCCATTATTGGTCAAACCTGAAGAAGGCAAACCACTATATGCATATCTTGCCGTTTCAGAAATAGCAGTAAGTGCAGTCTTGGTTAGGGAGCAACATGGTAGCCAACATCCCATTTATTATGTAAGTAAGACTCTTCTTGATGCGGAAACCAGGTACTCCCATCTTGAAAAGTTAATCCTAGCTTTAATTACTGCTTCAATCAAGTTAAGACATTACTTTGAAACTCATGTTATATATATTCGTACTAACTATCCCCTCAAGAATGTTATGAGGAAACCAAAAATGTCAGGTAGGATGGCGAAATGGTCGGTTCAACTAAGCACTTATGATATCAAGTATGAACCAAGGACGGCGATAAAATCACAAGCTCTTGCAGATTTGTGGCAGATTTCAGTCCAAGTATGCAACCAGAAGTAGACATAGAAGTTCAACAACTTCAGGATGGTGACACCTTGGCATAATGGATGTTGTACACTGATGGGGAATCAAATATGAGGGGAAATGGTCTTGGAATTGTACTAAAATCGCCACAAGGGGACATTATACCACAGGCTATTAGTTGTGATTTCAAAGCTACCAATAATGAGGCAGAATATGAAGCCCTTATAGTAGGGTTAACTATGGCACTAGATCTCAACATCAAAATCATCCAGGTATATTGTGATTCATTGTTATTAGTCAATCTTTTTAACGGATCTTATGCAACTAAGAACGCCAAGATGATGTCATACTTGAAAGTTGTAAAGATCTTGGCCAGCAAATTTCAAATTTTCAAGATAGAACAGATTCCCAGGGAAGAAAACTCTCAAGCAGATGCTCTAGCCAACCTTGGCTCCGCCTTCAAAAGTCTGACTCAAACAAATATCCCTATTGTTCATGTCAACATTCCAGCCATAGAAAGGATGGAATTATTCTGTTTAGATGATGACATCCAAGGAGCACAGGCTGATTCATCCTGGACCTCACCGATAATTAGATATCTTCAAGATGGCACTATCCCACCTCAAGAAAAGAATGCAAAAGCATTCAGGGTAATAAATGCAAGATATTTATTGATAGATAATGTCTTGTTCAGAAAATCTTTTGCAGGACCATACTTAAGATGCTTAGAACCTGAGCAAGCTGTTGCAATCTTGAAAGAACTTTATGAAGGTCTATGTGGAAATCATTCTGGGGGCAGGAGTTTGTACACCAAGGCTCTTAGGATGGGATAGTTTTGGCCTACCACGCGTCAAGTTGCAGCAGAATACTCCAAGAAATGTGATTCTTGCCAGAGACATGGTGACATCTTGCACCAGCCTGCAGAAATAATGCATCCTATTCTATCTCCTTGGCCCTTCATGACTTAGGGAATGGATATTGTCAGGAAATTACCTAAAGCTCCTGGAGGGAAGGTGTTTTTACTAGCAATGATAGATTACTTTTTCAAGTGGATCGAAGCTGAGGCCTATTGTAGACACCCCGCCTTGGACCACTCACCCCGATTGCACATTTGATCTTGTGTTTCTCCCCATTTTATGTGTTTCTCGTTAGTTTCTGTCACTTCCATTAAGTTCCTGACTGACTTCGTTAAGTCCAGGGACTAAACTGAATAACAGGGCTGACTTTCTATTCCATTCTGTCAAAATCGCCTTCTCTGAGTCGCGCGCCTCCGACAGGAGGATCCAGACGCGAGCGCCTCCCGCCCCCAAAGCAGGAAGCGCGCGCCTCTGGGCGTCGGTTACAGATTTCTGGCCAGGATTCTCTCCCTTGCTCAATTTACAGGATTTTGCCTGGGAAAGATTTCTTGGTGACTGAGTTTTGGCACCAAAAACATCTCTCTTTCACCTATAAAAACCCCCCTTTACCTCCATTTTCAAGGACCTTGGGCTCTCAATCTTACATTCTCAATAAGACACTAAAATTTCACACTTACAAAGCATTTCCAAAGGATTTCTCCAAAGAATTCATCAAGAAGTGTTTGAAGTCTCTTGAAGTCTAGGTAAAGTTATTTCTTTCCTCTTCTTAACTTCATCTCTTTTCTCTTTCTTTTTGTTTTATCAAAGTGCAATCACCCAAATCATTTTGGGACATGACTCTAATGATCACCTCATCTCATTGAGGTCGGTTAAAGAGTTATCTCCTACATTCCAAACTCTATTTTAAAACCCCTTTTTATGATTTAAAGAAGAAGAAGAAGAACGTTTATTATTCATGTAGATTTTGATCAAGCAAGACCAACTTTAGTTGGGCGAGATGGGTGTTTCGGTACTTCCCATCTCGTAACCTAACCCCCGAACCTCAAAACAAAGAATCTCTGTTTTCGTAATCAAACTTAGGCTATTATCAATAGGTTTTTCTTATGTTCCTCAAAACATAGGTGGCGACTCTAAAAAACAAGTTAGACATCCTAGGATAACTCACACGCTCTAGCCAAGCCGTGGTTCCCCCGGGGTATCTACAGTGGCGACTCCGCTGGGGACGTTTGAGGGTTAAACTTGCATTCTAACCAAAATCTACATCTTTTCTGGGCATTCTGACTCCTGATGGGGGAGGCGCGCGCTTCTGGCCTCTTCAGCCTAAGGCGCGCACATCCCGCATCAAGGACCAGAATCGCCCGCTTCTTCATGTTCTTCATCTTTTTCTTCTGCTATTCTCCACTAATCATTTCTACAGGGGTTACAATATGCACATAGGACCAGGGAAATCCCCTGAGTCTAAAATCTGACAATCCGACAGGTGTGCCCAGAAGAGCGCGCCTCCCAATAGCATCACGCCAGGCGCGCGCGTCTCGTATCAACACTCAGAGGCGCACGCTTCTGGGTTGGTTCCCAGAACAGAAACAGGTCTCAGAACAGAGCAGTATGATGGGGGTGTGGGCACAGTTTCCTGCATCAGTGGTTATTCTGAACTTCGGTATGTTTTAATTTTATGTTCCATTTTATCGGTCACACGGGTGATTCGAAAGTTGTAATTATGTGCTTATTTGTTTTTTTTTATTTCTTTTGAAAAAAAAAATATAAAAAATATTTTGTCACCTGTTAGACCTCACACTACATGCACATATTCCTATGAATTGCTCACTATCGAGTCACACAAGTCCAACCCCAAACCCGTCGAGGCCCGTCCTAGAAAGTTTCAAGCTCCACTCGACCTTGGCTCTTTCGAAGCGGTAAACCTCAGCCCGTGGCGTAGTTCATGACTACATGCCGGGGGTGACCTTTGAGCCTCATATTCAAGCCGAGCACAAGCCACACAATTCTAGTTAGGGTCTAACACTCCGTGACTCAAGTCGGTTTCCATGTATCGAGATTTCCCTAAACTAATGTCTTCAAATCATACATGCCAACTTGTTGAAACAGACGCAATAAAAATCCGTCCCCAAAAGTGGTTATTTTGGACGAAAATAAAAATCCGTCCCCGCATGTATGCTTTACTACATTAATTTAGTTTAATCCCGATACATGTAGGATTCACAAACGCGATGGAATCCGATGAGTATATGAGACCGCGAGATGGTCTATATACTAGTGTGACGATTCTATTATTTTCTTAGAAACCCCAAAAGGAATCCATTCCCTCCGACTTATAAAAAAAAAGGAGTATTTTCTTATGTGGTTCGAGTCGTGTGCCCAACTGTGTGTTCTAAGCCTCTTCATGGACCGCAAGTGTTACTCAAGACTGACAAGGGCCTCTTCTGCAATATAGGTTCAATTGGTACTTACAGAGTCTACCGGGATTCGGCAAATCGGTTAGTCCGTGAAGAGATCACTCCAACAGCTCCTACATCAACAATGGCCGGCGGCTCCAACACCAACAATACCATGACTCTCGAGCAACTCGCAACCATGGTCCAACTCCTCCAAGAGCAAGTCTCCACCCTTAATAAGGAGGCACAAAGCAAAGACGACATTTGGCAATCCCACCTCGACAGCCAAAGGGAGGCCCACGAGGCCGAGATGGAGCTAATGAAAGAAAAGCTCACTAATCTTGCCAAGGGGAAGAGCAAAAATGACGATGAAGAATCCGAATGGACCGAAGGTTTGTTCAAAAGTCCTTATGTCAACACCCGCACCAAGAAAGTGGGAGAGCCAAGTTCCGAGAACAATGAGCCCAAAATGGTGGATTCTATCATGGCCTACATCGACAAAAAATTCAATAGGCTCAACATGGGGAAAGGCTCCAACACAAGCCTTTATCAATCATCCATCCTCATGAGTACTATGACCACTCTTCCTGATAAGTTCAAGATGCCCGACATAAGCAAATTCAAGGGCAACTCTTGTCCTATGGCTCACATTGAGACTTATATTTGGGCAATGGTTCCGAACAAGGTCTCCCCCAAGGTGATGGCTCAATGCTTTCCTCTCACTCTCGAGGGGGCGGTAAAAGATTGGTATGCTACTCTCCCGCTCACTGTCCGTCTTGATTGGGACTCCGCCATGCTTGCCTTCAAGAACCAATACCAAGGCAACACCACTCACCGGCCCACAAGGAAAGAGCTAGAGACACTACTCAACGAGACCACGGGTCCTTCATCGACTTCACAAGGAGATGGAATGATAAACTCTCCGAGATTGTGGAAAGGCCAAATACCAAGGAGCAAATGGACATCTTTCTCAAATGTCTCAAAATTGATCTCTGCACCCACCTAAGTGGGGCTTGCTATGCGGATTTCTCCCAAATGTATGAGGCGGGGGTCCGAATGGACGAGTTGCTCAAGGAAGTGAAGAAAAGTGCTCCTAGCTACCGCTACAAGGCCGCTTCCAACTCCACAAAAGAGGCCCCGATCAACGCCGTCACTATCGACAAGGGGAATTACAAAAAGGTTCCTCCACCCCAAGGGAAGAAGTCTCGAAATGACCGTGTCTACACGCCTCTCCAAGGCATGACTCAAATCGAAGCTTTCGAAGTCCTCAAAGCAAAGGGTCAAGTTACACCCGTACAAGGGTACCAACCCAAGACGGTCAACCCCAATCATGCTCACCACAAATATTGTGGCTACCACCAATATAGTGGCCACACCACCGAGGAATGCTTCGTTCTCCGCAATGTCATTCAAGATCTCATAGACAAGAAAGAATTTGTAGTGACTAATGGCGAACATGTCAATGTAATAGAGATAGGAGAACTCGAGGGGACCACCCATTCAATCCCAATTGTGAATGGGGGCCCCAATGTTATGAATAAACTTGAAAATTCTTGTTATGTTGTAACTTACGATGAGGTAATGAGGGAAGTACTAGAGAATAGGAAAAAGAAGTAAGATGGGAACGTCAACATGCTAACTCGATCCGGTTGAGTCATAGCAAGCAACCCTTCCACTTCCGCACCAAGATCCTCTTCTCAAAGGCCGCAAGCTCGCGACACTCCCGAAGATCCTCTACTTGTCCAACTCAAGAAAACTCAAGCCAACATCTCTATTTGGGACCTCATCGCATCCTCAAAGAAACACCTAGATCTTGTCATTCGCAATCTCGATGATACATCAATTTCTCCCGATACTACTCCCGAGGACCTTACGGCAATGATCGGTCACATTCATTTTGGTAACGTCATCACCTTTGCCGATATGGACCTTCCACCATTTGGTTCCGACCACAACGAGGCTATTTACCTCAAGGTACGAGCAAGGGGGAGGCCCATCTCAAGAGTCTTAGTGGACGGTGGTTCCGCACTCAACCTCATGCCTGGAAAAATCATGGGCAAACTGGGGCTTAAGGATTCCGATTTGAAGCCTTCTACTCAAGTAATCTGAGGTTATGACAGCACCGCCCGTACAGTCATGGGCATGATCAAAATAGACATTGAGTTTGGGAGCATGGTCATGTCCGTTCCATTCCAAGTGCTTGACATCCCGGCCTCGTTCAACTTACTTTTGGGTCGACCATGGATTCACAGTTCTAATGCCGTCCCGTCAACTCTCCATCAATGTGTCAAGATCCGAAATGGTGATGAAATAGTGACCGTCATGGCCGAAAACGTCACTATCCACAGAAAAGGTGAGCCCGTCCACCAAGTTCAGCATGGTTTACCAGACTCCACTCTCTCTGGCGTCTCAATCAACGCCATTGACAAAGAAGGGGGAAACGGATCATGGACCCCCAACAATCACAAAGTCCTCCGCATGATGAGGAATATGGACTACTTCCCTGGTTTAGGCCTAGGGAAATATCAACAAGGAATCCAACATCCTGTGCAAGTCCCATTTGTCAAGAACACATTCGGTTTAGGGTACGAGCCTTCCAGAGAAGACTTGAAACAAGAGCAAGCGATCAAGAATGAAAAGTCCCGAGTGTGTAAAGAAGGCCGTCGTTATGAGGTCCCTAATCTAAGGCCTTACCGCAAGACGTTGAATGGCTATTTTGTCCGTCAAGGGGAAGACGTTCCATACATGATCTTTCCCGAACCATGGGTTAACAATAAGGGTGTCAAAAAGCCCGGTCTCGAAATCTTCTCCGATTGTGAGATCCAGAAATCCGAAAGGGAACCAACTCCCATGTCACCCTGTGAATGGTGGGGAAGGAAGGTGACTATAGAGTCCGAGACAGAAATCATCGTGGGGGAAGAACCGACAGATTTAGCCTCCATGTTCGAAGAGCTTGCCATAATTAATGAATGCCAAGTCAACGCCATCCATGACACCGTCATCATGAATGAGACTATCAGTGAGATCCCGCTAAGCTCCGAGCCGATCAACAATTGGTATTCTACGAAAGGGCCCGTGGTATCCGAGGAATTATTAGTCCAAGAAATGGGTTGCATACCCCGCACAGCAACAAAGGAAGAGCGGCTCACACTTACTTTCTGTGAGAGCCCGCGCTCGTACCCGCGTGGGGATCCGTGCGAAACGCGGCTGGAATCCGCTCGGTTTCTCAAAATGGTTACCCTACTTTGGTTTTGAAAAAAGAAGAGTCGCCACCTCATTTTATTTAAGGAAAATAGAGATAAAACCTTTTGCTTTGAAAAGAAGTGGGTTCAGGGGCTAATTTACGAGAAGAGAAGGTGTTAAGCACTCCACTCGCCCTTTCGGTCTCTAGCATGCTTCCGCCTACGCTTCATTTTATTTGCCCTTTGAAAAAATATTTTATGTCCTAACTTGTGGAAAAGTGTGTATGTTTATGTACAGGGGAGTCTTCTAGTCTAGGCATATTCATTTTAATTCGCAACCGGGAAATCGGTTTGGGTGGATTCCCCGATTGGTTTTCGAAAATGGTTTGATCATGTCAAGAAAGAAAAGATCCACGGGAGGGGGATTATGTACAGTAGGGATATACATGTATACACAAAAAGTGGGAAACAAATCCCATAAATAAAATGAATGTCCTCGCGACGGAGCGTTTGTGGATCTTGGCGTCGTCGTTGTCCGTCCCGAGCCGCGGTACCTGTCCTAAAATAACCGAAATCCAAAACTACAAATTGGGGATTTCTCCCTGAATGTTAGATATCATTGTGAAGTTTTTATGGATGTTTTTAGATTAAATTTTGACCCCAAATATTGACAAGAAAATGCATCACAAAATCTGCCCAGAAAATATTCACAGGAAACATGGCACATTGATCACCAATTTTAACTATTTTAACTAGTGAATCTGAAGAAACACCAAAAATTAAAGTTGAAGAACACATATTGATAATGAATATACAAAAATTTGGAGCCAAGAAAGTATGTTTAAGTCGCTCAAAATATCTTTAATGTCAGAAGCTGGAAGTACAGTGTCTGAAATTTGATGGTTTAAACAAGAGAGGAAGAATGGAACTTTTACAGGTACAAAAAATATATAAAAAATATTTAAACTTCCCTTAGTTCCTTGGGAACAAAATTTGTGTTCTGACTTAATCCAAAAGACCACATTTTGACTGAGTTTTAGATGCAAGAACACAACATGGTACAAAGAAATACACACTGGACAGCATGTCTGGGACTCAAATATTAGCATGAAAACCTATTCTAAACATGTAATATGAACATGAAACTTCATAAGAATGTACTTTAACACATTATGAACAACTTTTGTGTTTTGATCTAGATCTATAAACAAAGTTATGATAGAGAAAACAGCACATCAAAATCCTTGGTTAAAACTAAACATGCTGGGCAGATTATATATGGCATGAAGATGGAGGTCAAAACATGGCATAAACTTGGAACAAACCCATGGAACTTAGGGAACTTGCTTATTGATATATTATTAACATTATCATGTGTCTATTTATGAACAAACATAAACAAAAATGAGAATAAACAACAAAGAAGGAGATGAGGGCAGAATATACACATGCTGAGCAAATGGACTATATCTTGCTGGGATTTGAGATCTAAAGCATGAGATTAACACCAAAATGAACTCAAGACATATATATACATGCTAGGACTGAAGTATGAACATTTAGAATATATAGAACATGTTTATTTACAAAGTAAAAACATAGATTACATAGGTAATAAGGGGAATCTAGTCACTAGTTGACTAGATTCCCAAACAACTCATTTAAACTTACATTTTATCAAATCTATGATATATAAAAAGGAAACTTACCTAGATTAAGAGAGGGTGGTGTGCTTCCTTTGTCTCCAAGGGAAGACTTTTTTTTGTTTGATTGAAGTTGTTGTTGTTGTGGTGGTTGTGGTTGTTGTTGTTGTTGTTGTTGTTGTTGCTTGTTGTTGTTGTTGCTTGAGATTTGAAGGGGTTGTATGAGGTGTTTGGGTGGTGGTTTAGTAGTGGAGATGTGGTGGAGGAGTGGTGGTAGTGGTGGTGGAATGGTGGTAGTAAGAGCAAGAGTGAAAGTGTATGGAGAGAGTGTGTAGTGTAATGTGTGGAGTGAATGTGTTTGTTGAATGACCCCCCTCTTTCTTGGATCAACATAGGAGTATATGGAGGAGGGAGGTAAGTTTTCTTGGACCAAAATGCCCCTAGAGTAGGGGTAGTATGGGGGGTAAGGTCTCTTGCCCGAAATTCATGCCAAGGGGTGGAAAAATTGGCCAAAAATGATGGTGTTGCTTTGACTTGGTGATTTCCACTTTTTGAAATGCCACTTGTCCATTTTTGGTTGATTTTTGGCCCATGTGACCCCCCCATATTGCAGCCATGTGCCGAGTTTTGTGGGAGTGAACATGCATGATTTTCTGGCTCCGTGTTCCCGTTCCGGAACAGCTTGCAACTGCTCCGTCGTGCGCGTTCCGGTGTCCCGGTTGTCCGCGGGTCCAACACAAAAGTTGCTCCTCGTATTATTCTGGTCATAATGGCATATCTATAATATGTTAATAAGTAAGGAAAGGAAGAAATAAAATTTTAAATGCAATGGATGACCGGTAAAAGGCGTTCTAGGGGTGCGGGGCCCGCCGTTGGGTCCCGACGCTCAATTTTCGAAGTATACGCCTGTTTACTCGGTTTTGAGACCTGATCATGAATTCGGATTCGGTTTTTGCATCCGATGCACCGATAAGCCGTACGGTAGTCCCGAACCGCCAAATCTGGGATTTTAGGTCAATTAACGCGCTTAGACCGAATCAAAGGTTGGTTTAAGGGGTGCGAGATCGGGGTGTCTACAGAGCCCCTCGTCGAATTCACTTGTGATGTAAAGTGGATTCTACGATCCAATATAGACAACCGATCTCGTCTAGGGTTCGACGGCTGAGCCCAAAGTAGGGCTTCCTACGTATCCCTTTCAGGAATCAAGCCTCCGTAGTTCTACTCAAGCAAGCAAACAAACACAAACATGGTCGAACTCGGGAACCCGAGATTCCTACGTATCTCTTTCGAGAATCAGACCAATCGTAGTTCGGATGGATGCTGGGGATGCATTGAGAAACTGAATTCTCTTTGCTGGGGATTGGAATGGGTGAACGGCTTATGGGTTGGTGAGATCACATACATCTCTGAGCCGAGAGTTGAGGTAACAAATTTGATTGAGAGAACGGGCGACTGAGACTCTTGTTATCGAGCTGCCTACGTATCCCTTTCGGGAATCAAGTCGGGGCGTAGTTCTGAGGGAGGTCCAACCCGAGCGTTCGAGTGGACCAGAGAGTAACCAAACATTCGAGGGGGGTCAAATTCGGGGGACGGCCGAACAGACCGGGGTAACCAAGCATTTTGAAAATGTCAAATTCGGGGACGGCCGAATAGACCAGAGGTAACCAAACATTTTGAAAAGGTCAAATTCGGGGGACGGCCGAACAGACCGGAAGTAACCAAATATTTTGAAAAGGTCAAATTCGGGGGACGGCCGAACGGACCGGGGGTAACCAAACATTTTGAAAAGGTCAAATTCGGGGGACGGCCGAACGGACCGGAAGTAACCAAACATTTTGAAAAGGTCAAATTCGGGGGACGGCCGAACGGACCGGAAGTAACCAAACATTTTGAAAAGGTCAAATTCGGGGGACGGCCGAACGGACCGGAAGTAACCAAACATTTTGAAAAGGTCAAATTCGGGGGACGGCCGAACGGACCGGGGGTAACCGAACATTTTGAAATTAGGTGTGGTCGAACCTGAGGTGACAGGCTGCCTACGTATCCCTTTCGGGAATCAGACCAGTCACGTAGTTCAACGGGGTGGGACATTTAAGGGGCGCTCCGACCCGACCTATTTTGAAAACGCTTTTAGAAAGGGTGAGAATTTTGAGAGGCGTCTCGAGCCTAAAAGGATTTTTTTGAAAAAGGTAAGACTTTTGAGAGGCATCTCAAGCCTAAAACTAATTTTTTGAAAAGGGTGAGACTTTTGAGAGGCGTCTCAAGCCTAAAACGATTTTTTGAAAAGGGTGAGACTTTTGAGAGGCGTCTCAAGCCTAAAACGATTTTGAAAACGAGAGTGATTTTTGGGAAAACATTTTTGAAAACGAAACAATATTCTTGCCATCAAAACAAATTAAACATTGAAGACGCATAACATGAAAGTGTTCAAGGATACGCTGCAGGTTGATGATGATCGGAGGCTCGTTGTGCGCTGCCGCATTTGAGAGAAGCTTGAATCCTTGCCTTGGAGTTGTTGTGTGATGAGATTTTTGATTCTTGGATTGAGGAGAACAATCCAATTACCATTTTTTCATGTTGGGATCCTTTTGGATTTGACGGGAGGCCATCTCGAGTTTCTACAAGATGTGGAGAAGCTGCTCTTGGAATATTTGGATGTGTTTAGTTGGGCTTCACGTGACAAGCTCCCCCATTTCAACATTTCGATGCGTTTGTGGCCGGACTTGCGGTGCCAAGATCTCCATTGCAACGTTTTGATGCGTGTGTGGTCGGACCTGAGGTGACAGGCTGCCTACGTATCCCTTTCGGGAATCAGACCTTACGTAGTTCGAGTTTGTGAAAAACTCGAAAAACACAATTTGATTGGAGTTTGGAACATCGAAAAACTGGATTCCCTAAGCAGAAACGTGTCGATGGATTTCTTGGTAAGTGTAATGGAACGAGCAGAGTTCCCATGTGCATGAGATGCAGTGGGTGTTGAAAATATTCCTGCAGAAAATTTCACAAGTATGCAATATACAAGTGATATCGTGACATTCATGTGTAAAGAGTGTGTCATACACGCAACCAAATCATCATGATTAAAAGATCGAGAGATAAAGAACATATCACGTTGAGAACTGCTCGCTTTTCATCATTTCGATGTGTTTGTGGTCGGACTCGCCGAAGCAAGCTGCCTACGTATCCCTTTCGGGAATCAGACCTTACGTAGTTCGAGTTTGTGAAAAACTCGAAAAACACAATTTGATTAGAACAGATGATTTATTGGAGATGACCCTTCTTGCGATGGGGTACCTGCATGGGATTAGATTTGGACACCTGCAAAAGATTTTCACAAGTATGCAATATCATAGCGCGCATTTTTCACTTCAAAAACTTCTCATTGTCATTGATGATTGAAGGACTTCAAACGAGGATTTCCTTTGCAAATGATTTTGAAATTTAAATCTTGCCATCTTTCTTTCAGAATTGAAGACACTCTCTTTTTTTTCATTTTTTTTTGACACGTGTGCATTGCTTGCATTTGAGCCTTTGCTTTTTATAAAATGAACAATATGTTTATGTGCAAAGAGGGAAAATCGGGAAATGAATGAACTGTGAATTTTTCTTTTGAAAACTTTGCGAGGAATGGGAGTCGAGGTGGAGACATATGGTGGAGCGGAAATGAAAGCCTAGCACGAGTACTCGAAAGGTCAATTCTCTACACCCATTTGATCAAGTTTACTCGATGGTGTCTCTCCTGGTGGATCGCTTTGAATTGCCTCAGATGTTGGCTGTAGAAGCCCCATTTGTTCTTTCTGATATCAACCCTCAACATTCTTGCTGGTGAAGCCCCAGTGTCATTCAAAGATCAACCTCAGATGTTGGCTACGGAAGCCCCAGTCATGCTATAGGACAAGCCCCTGAATCTGGCATATGAAGCTCTTGTTTCACTTGAAGGGTGAATCTCATGTTGATCCAAACTGTCGTATCGAGACCACTTCATGTTTTGGCTTAGGGGCTCTAACTGTCATTGAGAGTTGTTACAGATTTGATGTTTCGCTGCTGGGAGTAACTCACACATTGTGATAGTCACATTTCCATTCGACGCTTTGATGGGAAATCAACTGCCTTCGAGAATTAACCAATTATACACAGCCCCAGTATTGCCGGTGATTGAGCTTTGTGACCTGTGGCCCAAACTACTAATCTGAGAAACTTCCCTCCGATGATTCTCTTGAAAGGGACCTAACCATCTGTGACGGTTGTCTCACAAATTCTGATGATTGTTGATGTTAAAACTTCCAAGGACCAACTATTTGTGAGAGTTGTCCTACCCCTGAGACGTTTTACATTAACGGGGAACCCATCTATCATTTCTGAAACCTGATGCGCAGCCCCAGTTCACATTCATTCATTTGGGCATACTCCTTGATTTTGGATTTTAAGAGTCAGAGGTTCACATTCCTCTGTCTCCCTTGCTGTGACAAATTACAGGAATTGGAAGAGGAAGGCACAAGGCCAGCGTTTTGGGAAAAGCAAATAAAGACCCCGTGAGATCTTTGACATCGTGTTTGCGCAGAAAAAATTGACGGAAGGACGAGAGTAGGGGGAAGCCCCTAGACTCGAGGAAATTGCTCACATTCGAAATCAATGACTCAAGATTAGAATTCGCATTAATGGTCAAGTGCTTCAAAATCAAAAAGTTAATTTCTATTTTTTAGAAAAGATTTATTTAGACTCAAATTAGACCGTGACAAATCGAGATGAGAACACCACCAAACAATTGTAATTAGCACCGCCTGTTGACCTCGTGGGTGGGAGGTCCTTGTCGTCGTTGTCGCACTTTTTGAGATTGATTAGAGGCTGTATGACCTTTGGCCGCTGGGCTCCTTCAGTGTAAGGGTTTGGCAGAGCATGTTGGTCCCCAACAAAAGAAACCAGTTGTCATCGTTGATGGTGCTTGCCCAAAGTCAAGTGATCGAGATCTTCTTCAATTTAGATTAGCCTCATATGCGCGGTGCTCTCTACGTCGTCTTTGTTACTGCGCTTTTTGATCTTGATGGAGTCCCCGAAGGCTGTCTGACTTTTGGTCTCTAACCTCTAAAATTGAGAGGTTGGTTTGTTAAGGGAAAATGTTTAACTCTCGAAATCTCTGGGGTAAGGGTTTTTAACCTCTCAGTGTAAGAGGCCGGCTTGAGCTATTAGGTCTTGAGGGAGTCACATGTTGCTGTCGTTGATGGTGTTCGCACAATGGGTTCGAGTTGCTTCTTAGGGGTATATGTAATATGCATGTAATATGTACAAATAATGAAATAATATACAAGAATAGAGCGAAATAAAGTAACCAAAGTTTTTTTTTTTTTTTTTTTTTTTTTCACACACTCTCCTTTTTTGCACTCATTTTTTATTTTTTATTTTTTTTTTTTTTTTTTTCACACCCTCTCCTTTTTTGCACTCATTTTTTATTTTTTTACACCCTCTCCTTTTTTGCACTCATTTTTTTTTTGCGAACATAACGATAATTGGAAATTTACAATGAATGATGTTTAAGTACAAAATTGACAATCGTAAAACATAATACAGGAATTTACAACACATTAAAGAACAACAATTTCTGGTTCTTGTCACTGGTTTGGTCTCTTCGAATCTGTGTCTGATAGTTGGCGGGAACTCCATCGATCGCTTCTATAAACTTCCCTGATTGCCTTCGTTTGTGAATCCCGTTGAGCACTGTCGGCCTTAGTTCTCATCTTAATTAATCGCAGCTAAAATTAGTCCACATTTTTTATCGTTTGCTTTTAATTACGTGAGATTAATCATTTGTGGGACCAAATTTATAAAATATGTGATTATGAAGGCACTTGATTATAAAGCAAGTTCATTAACTGAAAACGTATTTACAAGACAAGCAAGCAAATAAATATATTACGGAAAAGATGACACGCAAGCATGGATTTGGAAAGCAAAAGAAATGTGAGCGCATTTTAGGACGGGCCCGAAAGCAAAAGGGATTAGAGTTGGGCAGTTTGCCCTATTCACAGCAAAAGAGACATAACCCCTCGGGTCAGCAAGCTTCTACTATCAGCAAAGGAACATTTTCTCGCGTTGATAAACTGCGGTCATCACCTAACAAAAGAGAACTCCTTCCTGGGGCTCGGTGAGTCCCTAGGATAACATCTTCGAACTTGAAGCTTTCAGCGAAGGCTTCCACATGTTCATCAAACCAATTACGCAACTCTACTGGCACTTGGTGAGAGGATATATCTTAGTGTCCTGGGGCTGTTTCGTGTGGTTGAATCAGAGGTGGCGTGATGCCCGGGATGATAGATGACTGGGAGTTCATAAGCCCCACGTGCTCTTGG
This sequence comes from Campanula takesimana, assembly GCA_026119855.1. NCBI lineage: Eukaryota > Viridiplantae > Streptophyta > Magnoliopsida > Asterales > Campanulaceae > Campanula > Campanula takesimana. Next base: position 142,992 of record JAOWBW010001123.1, read on the forward strand.
TTTTGTGAGAAGATTGGTACACAGTCTATTATTTTCCCCTGGTGTCCCTGTGGGATACTTGTTGCATACTTTGTTTGGGTTCCCAACTGTTTCCCCAACCATTCTTCCATCACCTTTTCGAACTCAATATCGGGCGAGCCCCTAGTCGCATTTACTGATGTTTCGCCATTACTAGTCGTTGCTGATGAGAGAACCCGGAGCAGACCTTGATCAAAGTAATGTCTGGAACTGACCTTGAATGTCGCGCTAGAAAAAGAAGCGAGATTCTCCCTCTACAAGAATGGATTGGAAAAAGAATGTTTTAAATTTTTGAAATGGGCTTTCTTTTATGTACAAGAATAGAAGCACAAAGAGAAGAAAGGTATAAGACTTTGAAACAACATTGTTTTCGAAAAAGGTTGAAGCGCAAGCAGAGCACAAAACCTAGGAAGCCGTACAAGCACCTCGCTTTGTTTTGACACGTTCAATGATTAAATCCTGGAATAGTGGATACCGTCTCCAAAGTATAGGACCAACGTTTTTCACCTGTACTAATGGCCGTCCGAAGCCCCTAGCGAAGGGCCTATACTCTTTCTGGGATCCACCATTCGGGTTACGGTCTATGTGAAGGTCTTGATAATTTCGGGTCAACCCAATCGTTCCAAAATATCCACACTTTAGGTTGTTTATAGCCTTTTATGAATGCATAGGGTTGAAGAGAAATTATTAGACAAAAACCGGCTTAAAGTCGAGGACGTGTCATTTTGAAAATTCGGACATCGAGGCTTTTGATGGATGGCTTGCATGTGGCTTACACCCGCAGTGACGACTAGTAGCCGCGCTTTGGGGCGGGAATGTCAACCGGGAGCCCTATCGGAGGATCGGTGACCCCCCTTCACTCACCTGGCTACACCCCCTAAGGTTTGTATGGTTTCTAAGTCGCAAGTTTGAAAACGTGAACCGTGTGTGAAGTCTTTAATTTTGAAAAATGATTTTTTGAAAGAAAGAAAGGAATTTTTTTTTTTTTTTTTTTTTATTTACACAAACAAAGAGAAGGTAAAAAACCTGCAAAACAAAGTTAGGACATGTATATACAACGCAAAAGCAAATAATGGCGGAAAACAAGCATTTGAGTCTAGCCCACTTTTGAAAAAAGTCCCCAGCAGAGTCGTCACTGTGAGAGCCCGCGCCCGTACCCGCGTGGGGATCCGTGCGAAACGCGGCTGGAATCCGCTCGGTTTCTCAAAATGGTTACCCTACTTTGGTTTTGAAAAAAGAAGAGTCGCCACCTCATTTTATTTAAGGAAAATAGAGATAAAACCTTTTGCTTTGAAAAGAAGTGGGTTCGGGGGCTAATTTACGAGAAGAGAAGGTGTTAAGCACTCCACTCGCCCTTTCGGTCTCTAGCATGCTTCCGCCTACGCTTCATTTTATTTGCCCTTTGAAAAAATATTTTATGTCCTAACTTGTGGAAAAGTGTGTATGTTTATGTACAGGGGAGTCTTCTAGTCTAGGCATATTCATTTTAATTCGCAACCGGGAAATCGGTTTGGGTGGATTCCCCGATTGGTTTTCGAAAATGGTTTGATCATGTCAAGAAAGAAAAGATCCACGGGAGGGGGATTATGTACAGTAGGGATATACATGTATACACAAAAAGTGGGAAACAAATCCCATAAATAAAATGAATGTCCTCGCGACGGAGCGTTTGTGGATCTTGGCGTCGTCGTTGTCCGTCCCGAGCCGCGGTACCTGTCCTAAAATAACCGAAATCCAAAACTACAAATTGGGGATTTCTCCCTGAATGTTAGATATCATTGTGAAGTTTTTATGGATGTTTTTAGATTAAATTTTGACCCCAAATATTGACAAGAAAATGCATCACAAAATCTGCCCAGAAAATATTCACAGGAAACATGGCACATTGATCACCAATTTTAACTATTTTAACTAGTGAATCTGAAGAAACACCAAAAATTAAAGTTGAAGAACACATATTGATAATGAATATACAAAAATTTGGAGCCAAGAAAGTATGTTTAAGTCGCTCAAAATATCTTTAATGTCAGAAGCTGGAAGTACAGTGTCTGAAATTTGATGGTTTAAACAAGAGAGGAAGAATGGAACTTTTACAGGTACAAAAAATATATAAAAAATATTTAAACTTCCCTTAGTTCCTTGGGAACAAAATTTGTGTTCTGACTTAATCCAAAAGACCACATTTTGACTGAGTTTTAGATGCAAGAACACAACATGGTACAAAGAAATACACACTGGACAGCATGTCTGGGACTCAAATATTAGCATGAAAACCTATTCTAAACATGTAATATGAACATGAAACTTCATAAGAATGTACTTTAACACATTATGAACAACTTTTGTGTTTTGATCTAGATCTATAAACAAAGTTATGATAGAGAAAACAGCACATCAAAATCCTTGGTTAAAACTAAACATGCTGGGCAGATTATATATGGCATGAAGATGGAGGTCAAAACATGGCATAAACTTGGAACAAACCCATGGAACTTAGGGAACTTGCTTATTGATATATTATTAACATTATCATGTGTCTATTTATGAACAAACATAAACAAAAATGAGAATAAACAACAAAGAAGGAGATGAGGGCAGAATATACACATGCTGAGCAAATGGACTATATCTTGCTGGGATTTGAGATCTAAAGCATGAGATTAACACCAAAATGAACTCAAGACATATATATACATGCTAGGACTGAAGTATGAACATTTAGAATATATAGAACATGTTTATTTACAAAGTAAAAACATAGATTACATAGGTAATAAGGGGAATCTAGTCACTAGTTGACTAGATTCCCAAACAACTCATTTAAACTTACATTTTATCAAATCTATGATATATAAAAAGGAAACTTACCTAGATTAAGAGAGGGTGGTGTGCTTCCTTTGTCTCCAAGGGAAGACTTTTTTTTGTTTGATTGAAGTTGTTGTTGTTGTGGTGGTTGTGGTTGTTGTTGTTGTTGCTTGTTGTTGTTGTTGCTTGAGATTTGAAGGGGTTGTATGAGGTGTTTGGGTGGTGGTTTAGTAGTGGAGATGTGGTGGAGGAGTGGTGGTAGTGGTGGTGGAATGGTGGTAGTAAGAGCAAGAGTGAAAGTGTATGGAGAGAGTGTGTAGTGTAATGTGTGGAGTGAATGTGTTTGTTGAATGACCCCCCTCTTTCTTGGATCAACATAGGAGTATATGGAGGAGGGAGGTAAGTTTTCTTGGACCAAAATGCCCCTAGAGTAGGGGTAGTATGGGGGGTAAGGTCTCTTGCCCGAAATTCATGCCAAGGGGTGGAAAAATTGGCCAAAAATGATGGTGTTGCTTTGACTTGGTGATTTCCACTTTTTGAAATGCCACTTGTCCATTTTTGGTTGATTTTTGGCCCATGTGACCCCCCCCCCCATATTGCAGCCATGTGCCGAGTTTTGTGGGAGTGAACATGCATGATTTTCTGGCTCCGTGTTCCCGCTCCGCAACAGCTTGCAACTGCTCCGTCGTGCGCGTTCCGGTGTCCCGGTTGTCCGCGGGTCCAACACAAAAGTTACTCCTCGTATTATTCTGGTCATAATGGCATATCTATAATATGTTAATAAGTAAGGAAAGGAAGAAATAAAATTTTAAATGCAATGGATGACCGGTAAAAGGCGTTCTAGGGGTGCGGGGCCCGCCGTTGGGTCCCGACGCTCAATTTTCGAAGTATACGCCTGTTTACTCGGTTTTGAGCCCTGATCATGAATTCGGACTCGGTTTTTGCATCCGATGCACCGATAAGGCGTACGGTAGTCCCGAACCGCCAAATCTGGGATTTTAGGTCAATTAACGCGCTTAGACCGAATCAAAGGTTGGTTTAAGGGGTGCGAGATCGGGGTGTCTACACTTTCGAGTCCGAGAGTGTCTCTAATACCCTCACCCAAGAGGATATGGAGACCATAGCCGAGCGTGTGTTTCCTTTCTTTGCTAATGAAAAATTTGATATTTCTGAGTACCCTGAGATTGCAAATATCATAAATGATGAATTAACTAATAATGAACTTAATGAACAAGTTAATAACGATTCAAATTATGATGAAATAGACCACGAAAACACAACATACTTAAATGAACTTGCTCAACAGGTCCGTAGTCGTGGTGAAAATGGTCCAGGGGCTGACGAAGAATTGCATGTTGTTAATCTGGGTACCGACGAAGAGCCAAGGGAAACTAAGATCGGAAGCTTCTTCAAGGGGGACGATAGAGACAGATTGACTGCACTACTATGGGAGTTCGTGGATGTGTTCGCATGGTCATACAAAGACATGCCGGGTTTGGACAGAAAGGTAGCGGAGCACAGAATTCCGATCAGAGAAGATGCCAAGCCGGTAAAACAGAAGCTTAGAAAGATCAAGCCAGAATGGTCTCTGCAAGTCAAAGAAGAGATCGAGAAGCTCCTCAGTGTGGGTTTCATCAAGGTTATCGAGTATCCGACATGGTTAGCCAACATCGTGACAGTCAGAAAGGAAAACGACAAGGTTCGAGTTTGTGTGGACTTCCAGGATTTGAACAAAGCTTCCCCGAAAGACGATTTTCCACTCCCTAACATCGACATGCTGGTTGACTCCACTGCTGCCTACGAGGTTCGCTCATTCGTGGATGGGTTCGCTGGGTACAATCAGATTCTCATGGCCGAGGAAGATCAACATAAGACAGCCTTCACAACACCGTGGGGTACCTTTTGCTACACAGTCATGCCATTTGGGTTAAAAAACGCTGGGGCTTCCTACCAAAGAGCCGTGACAGACTTGTTCCACGATATGATTCACAAAGAAATCGAGGTCTATGTGGACGACATGATCATTCACTCCAAAGGGACCGATGGTCAACATTTAATCGATCTCCGCAAGTTCTTCGAAAGGCTTCGTCAACATAAGATGAGGCTCAACCCTGCAAAGTGCACGTTCGGGGTTATCCGAGGCAAAGTCCTTGGTTATATGGTCACTGAAAGGGGAATTGAAGTAGATCCCTCCAAAATCAAGGCAATCATTGACATGCCTCCTCCAAAGACGCAGAAAGAGATCAAAGGTTTCATGGGCAGACTGCAATACATCAATCGGTTTGTGCACCAACTCACTTCCATGTGCGAGCCAATCTTCAAGCTACTCAAGAAGAATGTGGCTCTAGAATGGACCGACGCGTGCCAAGAAGCCTTCGACCAAGTGAAGCATTACTTGACGTGCCCTCCTGTTCTAGTTCTGCCGCACAAGGAGAAGCCTTTTTTGCTCTATCTCACTGTCAATGATGAAGCCCTAGGGGCTAGCACAAGATCAACGAGAGTCCACAAAGAAGAATGCCATTTATTTTGTCAGTCGCCGATTCCAAGGAGGCGAAAAGAACTACTCTGTCTTAGAGAAGTCATGTGCAGCATTGGTTTGGGTTACTCAAAAGCTCAAACACTATATGGAAGCTTTTTCGATCAAGCTAGTAGCAAAGGTGGACCCGTTCCGCTACATCTTCGAGAAGCCTTTCATGTCAACAAGAATAGCCAAATGGTACTTCATGCTCGCCGGCTATGATATCACTTACGTCACACTAAAATCCGTCAGGGGGAAAGTGTTCAGTGACCAGCTTGCCGAATTCCCGTGTGACGAAGTGAAGGGGGAAGACGTACAGTTCCCCGACGAGCATTTAATTTGTACTGCAACCGAGGAAAATAAGTGGCAACTTTTTTTCGATGGCGCCGCCAATAAACACGGTTTTGGTATATGAGTATTGCTTGTCGATCCAAAAGACATCTACACTCCCATTGCCATCCGTCTGGAATTCGAAGCTACCAACAACATTGCCGAGTACGAAGCATGCATAGCAGGGTTCGAAGCAGCTCTCGAAAGAAACGTCACGGAACTAGAAGTATTCGGCGACTCTTTGCTCCTTATCAATCAGCAATCGGGTAAATGGCGAATCCAAGACCTGACCCTCCAACAGTATGGTCAGCACCTTGAAGAATTGGTTGGACAATTCCAAGAGATCACTTTCAACTACCTGCCAAGGGATAAAAATTGCTTCGCCGATGCACTGGCCACCATAGCTTCATTAGTCGAAATGCCCGAAGGGAAAATGGTGAAGGCTTTCAAAATTGCCCGAAGGAACAGTCCGGCGTACTGCATGAGTATCGAGATCAACGAGGTTCAAACAAACTCTCCGTGGTATTCGGATATCATGAATTTCCTCAAAGATGGCACTTATCCCGAGAATAGCAATAAGAAGTCTCAAGCGGCTCTGCAAAGGCTAGCCTCTCGGTACGTACTGATTGGGGACCGAGTCTACAAAAGGCACCATGACGGGATTAATCTCTTATGCGCCAATGAGGCCGAAGCTCAAGAGATAATGTGTGAAGTGCAAGAAGGAGAGTGTGGACCCCACATGAATGGGTTTATGCTAGTCAAGAAGATACTCCGCATTGGTTACTATTGGAGCACTATGGAACGAGACTGTATCGAGAAAGTCAAAAGGTGTGCCAAGTGCCAATTCCATGCTAATCTGAAATATGCTCCACCCTCGCAACTTTACAACATGGTCACACCTTGGCCTTTCTCTTGTTGGGGGATAGACATCATCGGTAAAGTCCATCCTGCCGGAAGCAATGGGCAGTCATTCGTCCTAGTAGCCGTCGACTACTTCACAAAGTGGGTCGAAGCACAAGCCTATCGGAACCTCAACGCCAAGAAAGTGGCCGAATTTGTAAAGATTAATATCATGTGCCGATACGGCGTGCCTCATGAAATCATCTCCGACAACGGCTCTCACTTTGAGAAGGAAATGGATGCACTTTTGGTAGAATACAAGATCACCAACCACAAGTCATCTCCTTACCGTCCCCAAGCAAATGGCGCGGTTGAAGCAGCAAATAAGACCATCGGGACCATCGTCAAGAAAATGGCCTCAACAGGAAGGGATTGGCCCGAAAAGCTACCATTAGCATTGTGGGGCTACCGCACATAATTACGGTCAGCAACAGGAGAAACTCCTTATGCATTAGTCTATGGTTCTGAAGCCGTACTCCCAATCGAACTTGAAGTCACATCTCTATGGGTCCTCCTCGAGAATCAAGTCAACGAGGTCGACTGGATGCAAAGTCGATATGAACAGCTAGCCTCACTCAACGAGAAAAGGCTAAGAGCACTCGAACGCACAAGGGCGTATCAGCAAAGGATGGCAAGAGATTTCAACAAAAAGGTGAAGCCTCGAAACATCAATGTGGGAGATTTGGTCTTAAGACAACATCCTCCTAATTCCATGAATCCCCTGGGGAAATGGGGACCCCGATGGATCGGTCCGTACGTGGTCAAAAAGATACTAAGCGGCGGTGCAGTCCGACTCGTGGATTTAGATGGTGACCAGCTGCCAAAGGAGGTCAACCTCGACAAGCTCAAAAGGATCTATGCTTAATAAACAAAGACCATAAAAAAAAAAAAAAAAAAAAAAAAAAAAAATCGCTCGCTAGGTTGAAAACCCGCAAGGGCGGCCTAGGCAAAAATTAGAGCACGTGCAAAAAAAGAAGCCCGCTAGATTGAAAACCCGAAAGAGCGGTCTAGGCAAAAAACAGGGTGCACAAAAAAAAATGGTCTTTGTTTGTTTGAACTACGGAGACCTGAGCCTCCCAACTGGAGGAACGTAGGCAATCTTCGGGTGCGGTCTAAAACATATCAAAAATACCCAATTCACTTCAAATAACAAGATGCAATTTTTATTCATTCAATGAATTATTCAAGCCATTACAACGGATTTATTGAGCAACAAAAGACATCAAAACATTAAATCCTAAAACCAAGTGGTCTAATTTAATTGCAATCTCTTAGGGTACTAAGAAAAGTCCAATTTTCTCTTAGCCTTCAAAGGACCACCCGATCGTCTCTCAATCCTTTTCTTCTTGGATAACGGAGGAGCACTAATACGCACCGAAACCTTCTGTGTTGCGGCACGTCTCCTAGCATAAAAGTCATCCAAAGGAGTACCGAAAGGGTCAGCAAGAATGTTACTCGAATCAGCAGCAGCCTCCCTATATCTCAAGGCGCTGCTAGGCTCAAAACCCTTTCCCTACAACTCGGCACGAAGCACATCGACCCAAGTGATGCCACGGTAAACAAATAATCCAAGTAGCTCTCGGGAAGGAAGACACTCCCTCGATGCAGAGGAGCAAAAGCCCAACGGTTGCGATCATCTCCCCAAGCCGACTGAAGCTCACTCGAGAAGTCCGGACCCATGTAAGCAACTGGACGAAGCATTCCGTCCCTCGAAAAAGGAATTATCTGTTGGCGACCAAACTGCCGCAGAACCCGCTCTGGCTGGTAAAATGAAGAATCTCTCAAGCCAGGTACAACCACGTGCTGAAAACCAAGAGTCCATTCCACAAAAGGACGAAGACCCCAAGAAGGAGGGCACCACTCAATATCGACGGTTACCCGAGAGGCAAAGAATTTCTTCCAACCATCTTCAGATAAATCCCGGATCAACAGCTTCCTCCTATGAACAGTAAAAGGAGACAAATCACCATCCAGGGAATAAATCTTGAAGTGTTCTCGGAGCCATATGGTCAAGAGCAAAGGGCTTCCCCGACACATCTTGTCCGTCCTATGTAACTCATCAAGGCCGTGCAACATCTCCCCTACAATAAGAGGGATTATACTAAATTGTTGCTCCTTGGCTTGCAAAATAATCTCAGCCAACTGCGCATCCGCAGTCCCGAAGGGTGTGACAAATAGTACTTCACTAAAGAGACAAGCGTCCATGGCATTCCTCTTGAAAGATTGAACCACCGGATCCTCCGAGTGTAAACTGAAGAACATCGGCAACTCAGTTATGTCAATCACAGTACCGTACAACATCTTCCTCACGTCCTCAACAGGGAGATTCAGTAACTCAACCCAAGAGTCAATGGCACCACGGTGATATTTAGGGACGGCAATCCGACCGGCCAAAGGCATGCCAAGGATGGCCCCGAAATCATCAACAGTCGGCACCATTTAATTAGCTGAAAAGTTGAAGGTATGGCTATCGCAATCCCAGAAAGCCGCGGCAGCTCTCAACAAATCCCAATCCGGCTTCAACGTCCGCAAAGTGAAAAGAATTCGGAACCCGAAATATTTAATGAAGGCCCTCTTGGGATGGGTCTTGAAAGAATACACAAAAGTGTCCAAGTCCTTTTCATACCCACTAACAACCTCGGCATCAAGAACAAAAGAATTGGAAGCCATGGAAAATGTTGATCACAAGCAAAGTTGAGCAATAATATGATGTTCAAAAATGGCAGAAAGGAGCTGTGAGAATCAAGTGGTCGAACGGAAGCTGATATTATAGCTGTTGGGGGGTCTTTTGGCCAGCAAATGTCAAACCCGGAATTCCGCCTCCCAGACGCGTGCGCCACCCGCCAGCGGTCTCAAATGTGCATGCGTCCCAAGCCTACAGAGGAAAGCGCGCGCCTCCCAAGTCTAGATCACTTCAGAAAAGGCCTTGTCAGAAATCTCCAGCCTAAATCAAGACACAGCCCCGGTCCTCGGACACCCAGTTGGGCACACCTTCTTCTGGTCCGCCCTTAAGGCATGTCAAAGATTGAAAGTAGGATAGAAACTCCCACTCAAAAGTAGGATGTCCTTCTCCAGATTCCGAACTCCCTAAGTTCTGTCATGGGTGCCATACCCCCCTCAAGAGTCAATCTCAACATTTCATCCCCAGCAGGAACATTCTTCGGGTCGCGGTCAACTGTGCCCGCACCCCACAAGTCAAAAAGTCAAGTGTGACTCCAAGTGGCACGCGACTTCAAAGCAATATTTCATCAACAAATTTCACTAACGGATTCGTCAACAAAGGTTCACCAACGGCCTCTCCAAAGGTTCACCAATGGCCTCTTCACAGGTTCACTAACGGCCTCCTCAAAGGTTTACTAACGGCCTCTTAAATGTTCACTAACGGCCTCTCCAAAGGTTCACTAACGGCCTCATTCAAGGGTTCACTAACGGCCTCATCATTGGATTTCACTAACGGATTCGTCCTCAAAGGTTCACTAACGACCTCTTCAAAGGTTCACTAATGGCCTCTTCAAAGGTTCACTAACGGCCTCTCCAAAGGTTCACTAACGGCCTCATTCAAGGGTTCACTAACGGCCTCATCAACGGATTTCACTAACGGATTCGTCCTCAAAGGTTCACTAACGGCCTCTTCACAGGTTCACTAACGGCCTCCTCAAAGGTTCACTAATGGCCTCTCCAAAGGTTCACTAACGGCCTCGTTCAAAGGTTCACTAACGGCCTCATTCAACATATTCAGCCGGCAGGTTCACCTAACGGATCATGCCACCCCCTCTATCAACAAAAGCCGCTCACACAGGGAGCGCACCACCATCTCTCGCAATTTCAAATTCCTGCTTTCATCGAGTCTTTGCATTTTCTTGGTGATGTCCTCGGCGGGTGTTTTTAACTTTCGTCGACGCATTTTGCTTTGCAATCCACGTCGCCGAGGGGCTCTGTAGACACCCTGCCTTGGACCGCTCACCCCGATTTCACATTTGATCTTGTGTTTCTCCCCATTTTAAGCGTTTCTCGTTAGTTTCTGTCACTTCCGTTAAGTTCCTGACTGACTTCGTTAAGTCCAGGGACTAAACTGAATAATAGGGCTGACTTTCTATTCCATTTTGTCAAAATCGCCTTCTCTGAGTCGCGCGCCTCCGACAAAAGGATCCAGACGCGCACGCCTCCCGCCCCCAAAGCAGGAAGCGCGCGCCTCTGGGCGTCGGTTACAGATTTTTGGCCAGGATTCTCTCCCTTGCTCAATTTACAGGATTTTGCCTGGGAAAGATTTCTTGGTGACTGAGTTTTGGCACCAAAAACATCTCTCTTTCACCTATAAACCCCCCCCCCCCTTTACCTCCATTTTCAAGGACCTTGGGCTCTCAATCTTACATTCTCAATAAGACACTAAAATTTCACACTTACAAAGCATTTCCAAAGGATTTCTCCAAAGAATTCATCAAAAAGTGTTTGAAGTCTCTTGAAGTCTAGGTAAAGTTATTTCTTTCCTCTTCTTAACTTCATCTCTTTTCTCTTTCTTTTTGTTTTATCAAAGTGCAATCACCCAAATCATTTTGGGACATGACTCTAATGATCACCTCATCTCATTGAGGTCGGTTAAAGAGTTATCTCCTACATTCCAAACTCTATTTTAAAACCCCTTTTTATGATTTAAAGAAGAAGAAGAAGAACATTTATTATTCATGTAGATTTTGATCAAGCAAGACCAACTTTAGTTGGGCGAGATGGGTGTTTCGGTACTTCCCATCTCGTAACCTAACCCCCGAACCTCAAAACAAAGAATCTCTATTTTCGTAATCAAACTTAGGCTATTATCAATAGGTTTTTCTTATGTTCCTCAAAACATAGGTGGTGACTCTAAAAAACAAGTTAGACATTAACTCACACGCTCTAGCCAAGCCGTGGTTCCCCCGGGGTATCTATACCTATGTTCAAGTTCGTGATAAGGAGGTTATATCTTTCATTAAGAAGAACATCTTCAGCAGGTTTGGCATCCCTTCAGAAATAATATGTGACAACGGTTCCCAATTCATAAGCAAGAAGACTCAAGATTTTCTCACAAGATGGGGAGTTAAGATGGTAACATCTTCCCCAGTACATCCTCAAGCAAATGGGCAGGCTGAGTCTAGCAACAAGATCATTATTTCCAACCTAAAGAATAGATTGGATCAAAAGAAGGGAAGCTGGGTTGAAGAATTGCCTTTTGTCTTAATGGGCTGATAGAACAACACCCAAGAATGCAACAGGCCAGACTCTTTACTCTCTAGTTTTTGGATCAGATTCGGTCATTCCTGCTGAAGTAGTCGTCCCCTCGGCAAGATACGGGTTGTTGACGCCCGAGCAAAATAGCATTATCTTGACTCAAGATCTTGATACCGTTGATGAATTAAGAGACATGGCAAAAATCAGGATGGCAGCATACCAACAAAGGATTGCAAGATCTTACAGCAAAAATGTCAGATTAAGAAAGTTCCAAGCTGGTGACTTAGTACTAAGAAAGGTTATCCAGAATACAAGAGAGCTCAATGCTGGCAAGTTGGCACCAAAATGGGAAGGACCTTACTTAATAGATGCAGATGCAGGAAAGGGGGCATATTGGTTATCAACCTTGGAAGGCGTAAGGATCCCCAGATCATGGAATGCTATCCATCTTAAAGCATACTTCATGTAAGTCTTGAATTCTTAAATTCAAGAAGAACAGGTACGCCTTTAATTTTTTGTCATTTCAATAAATTGTTTTTCATTCGATTACTGATTTAAGCATCGGAAGGGTGTTAACTAAGCTAACACCCAATCCTAACATGTTTCTGTTTTGCAAGGAAACTTAGGATAATCAATCTAAAACGCATAACACTTAATTATGGATGAAGATGTCAACATCTTTAAAGTTGTTAAACATGTTGAGATAAAGATACATGTATGATTCTATCTTAATTCATTTATGTTTTTCTATCTATTTTAATAAAAGTTACTTATTCTTATTAATGGAAATGATATCAGACAAGATGTCATATTATTAATATATTTTTATTTTTGCAAGAAAATAACACTTGTTATAGGGAGTTTTGAGAAGACGAAGACTTGAGATTGGCCATCTCATCTTAAGTTCAAAGGTACTTAGTACCTTCAAAGGTTTAAAGAAATAACTTTCTTTCGTTTTAAATCAAGGTTGATACACCTTCGCCTGGAGCGCAAGATTTCAATAATAGTTAAGGTGAGGAATGGGCACGTATGTTTATATATACTCACCCCCCATTTCCACTTAATTATATATTGAACACAAGATATTTTGCAAATGGTTATGATATATTCATGTCATCTAAAGACAAAAGGTTTTTGATATTTTCATATCAAACAAAAGTATTTTAAAGGTTATAACACCTTACACAAGATTGTCATAACTTGATTTCCGGAGCACTGACATTCTGATTACCAAAAGCAAACTTCCAAAACTACCCTATCCTACCAAAGTTGGAAACTTTCCAAGTTCCTAAACTTGTATCATGTTGGACCAACCCAATATCTGAAAACCTAAAACTACTTGTCCTTGACCCTTATGGGCCATTACATCCAAAATGCCATAAAAATTCAGAAAAACAAAAAATTGTCTTATAACTTTTCGGGACGCAGCCCATCAAAACCATTGTTCAAATCCAATATTGTTCAAACATACCTTCAGGCATCCACCCTCTCCTGACCATCTTCTTTGTTTTGACCTTCTATCACTGGAATTGTAGCATTGGAAGAAACTTCACCAACTTCAACCGCATCACCATTGAGCCTCTTCAAGATAGTCCTTTCCTTCTTTAAATCCCAAGCTTCATGCTTCCCTTCATGGAATTATTGAATCATTTTTATCTTGATCTCCACCACCCTTTTCGCCGCAGACTTGGTAAGGGCAGTCTTTATCTCCTCAATTTCAAGAGTATTTGCATCTTGGATAGATGCAATCCCTTACTTCAAATCTGCAATCTCCCCAGTAAAATCAGCAATCTTTTTCTCAAAAGTTTCTCTTTCTTTCTCCCAACTTGCTTTCTCTTCTTTGGCCTCTCTTTTCACACGAGTTATTTCACTCTATAACTTCTTGTTGGCATCTCCCATAGCTTCAACTTGAGTTTCTACACTCCTAAAAGCCTACAAAAGTACAAAAGATTGATTAATTAATACTAATAAAAATTTATGATTTGAGGCATAGGTATGCTATTACTCACACTTGAAGATAGAGCCAAGAACTTCTTCTTGACTCCATCTACAAACAGATTTCCAAAAGCTTCAATTTCAACGATCTCCTTCACTTCATCAACTGCTTTTCTCTTCTTTAATCTTGAACTAATAGTAGCTACATCTTGAATCTCCATTTTGGAAACGATGGGGGGCTTATCCACTGGATTGTTTGGGAGATTTCCAAGTAGGTTATCTAAATCGTCAAAAGAAATTTCCATAGATGGCTTCGAAACTACAAACTAAAAGGAGAAATTCATAAGTTAATGCAAGAAGAAAAATCATACAAGATTTCAGTTATACCTGTAGACATGTTATCCTCCTCAATAGGATCAATGACTGCTCTGCTCTTGAAACTCGTCTCCTCCTCAGAAAGACGAAAAAACGAGGCAATCTTAGGCTCTGAATCAGCCTTTGGAAGGAACAGTTCTTCCCACTTGATCTCTGCGAGGAAAGAAGAATAGTGTAAATTTAAAAGATGTGTCAAACTTAAACAGAAAGACATTCAAGAGTCATACCTCCCCTGTTCTACTCTTTGACCAAATTCTCACCGCCTTCGAGCGAGTCCCTCTCAACAAAGAAAAATTTTCCTCTCCACCCTCTATCGCTTACTGAGGCTTTAGGGACCATCAAACCCTTTTTTGGCCTTTTCTTAAAAACAAACCTTTTTGACCCAAAAGATTGTAGGTCATAACAAATAGCCATTTCACTCAAGCCAATATCTAATCCATATTCTAGGTTCACTCTCAAGATAACATCAAAAACTCTCCAAGTCATGGGCATCATTTGAACATATGCCAATTTCATTTTTTCAAAGAACTCTGAAATCAAAGGGGGAAAAGGAAAACTAAACCCTAGAGCAAAGGGATACTCATAGAAGCAAATCCAAGACTCAGAAACAGAATCGGCTCTTAAGGACACATCAAAGGGGCGAAAAACAGTTTAATTTGGAAAACATTTGCGAGTTTCCAAGGCTGAGATCAGAGTATTGTTAAAAATGCATATCTCATCATCGGGTTTAGCGAGTAAACCCTCGAAGATGAAGACATTGGGATCATCAGGAAGGATTTTCGAACTACCAATTTTAGAAGATTGTGATGTCTTCTTCATTTTTTCGATTGAAAGATTTTTATTTTTTTATTTTTTTATTTTTTTTTTTGCAGAAAAAGAAAAATTGAGAGAAAGGAAGAAAAGAATACCTTGATTCCACCGTTTGAAGATTATGGGTAGGAGGGAGGAAATTTAGTGGGGTTTTATGAACCTAGGGGTCTAGACTCCTCTTCTCCCAAGGCACAATTAAGATCATGCATTAAGCAAAAACGCCGGTTAATTAACCATCCCATCACATCACGTCTTTCCAAAAACTTATCTTCTCCGTGTTATACTGCTAAGACAAGTTTGGGGGCAATTGTTGTGGATGAAATTTCAAGTCGTATCCATCTTTATTTCTCTTCAAAGATTGCACATCTTGAACAACAGATATATTTCATATTATTAATTATGTTTTACTTTACTAATAATATTTACAGATATTAAATATCAAATAAGCACATGTGGATATATCGTGAATCAACCCTCAACGGAATGTTTGACCACGTCTCCACTTCTTGAAGATAGAGTGCGAGATTGTAGGAGAGTTAGTTATACCATTTTGTTTAGGACTTTTATCCCTTCATTGATGTATAAATAAGGCCTTGGAGGTACACAAACACACAGGCACTAAATTCTCTGTAAACCTCCATAGCTCACAGTTTAAAAAACATTAATATTATCGTGTGGGAAGGAAGGTGCTCGTAATCACCTCCCGAGGTTTTGTGCCGGAGAGATATTTGTCTCTAAGGCTTTCCTCGTTACATCCTTGTGCAATCTTTCAATTATTTAGTTTTAATTCCATTCGTCCCTCCTTTATTTTGATTTCATCCAAGATCATACATCATTGTTTTTTCTACCAAAACAGTTAGTAACAATTCAAAAAACAAAAATGAAATTGTTTTTTTTTTGGGCTAGTAGGTTATTTCTTACTACTCGTGTTCTTCGTGAATCAAACCTAGCCCACGCCACGAGTGTTGCATTTGGTTTCATCAATCACCCAATTGCTTGCTTTGATTTCTCTATCATCAAGAATAGAAAATGAAAATATTTTTGTGGCATAAATTTTGTTGTAGTGATTATCATTTTACAATGACATGATAATATCATAGAGAGTTCATAATTCAGACAAGATTTATCCGTTCTTTTGTACTTCAATTCAAGTATATCCAAATGGGCCGTGCAGCATGATATTAGAAACATTCATGCGCTCACTGACTCTTCTCTAGCGAATTCTTTCATTAATGATTGGGTACGTCCCCCATCCAGACTGGAACCGATTATCCATGACATCAAAAGCATAGCTAGGAATTTTGCTAAGTTTAGCATATGTAAAGTCCATAGGGAAATAGTCAATTATGCCCATAAGAATGCTACCCTTGCTAGGAATATGTATCATAACTTTGTAGGCCTTAAACCTTTCGTTCTATATTAATATAACTATCTAGTTATAAAAAAAAATCAAGTATATCCTTTTATATTAAGTCAAGAGAGGCCTACATAATTTGCTGCCTAGCTAGTTGCACAAGTGGGAATGTTGTGGAATATAATGACTCACAGTGGCCGATCTAGAATGTTTTGACAGCGGGTGCACAATTTACACTACAAAACTTCAAATTAAATTTATTTGAATCGCGATTAAATTATAATGCATTACACCACTAAATATTCAAATTATATGTTGAAAACTAAATTAAACTGTAGACTAACAAAGACAATTGTTGATATTATTACAATAAAATAAAATATGACTTGAACGGTTGGACTTTTAGATTTTCTTGAGATCATTACAAAGAATTTATAGAAATATTACAATTGCCTTTTAGTTTACTAATGATAATAAAAAATATGTATGACTAGTAATAATTAGTTAATAATGAAGAATGGTTAAATTTAACTAATTTTAAAAAATATGTATGACTATATTAATTTATGAAGAAGGCCAAATTTTATCTAATTAAATTTTGAATAATTAAAAGAAACCCAAAGTTGTTTTTGAGGCTTTGAGTAAACTTGTAAAAATGAGAGAGAGAGAGAGAGAGAGAGAGAGAGTAAAAAGAGAGTTTAGAATATGAGAGAATAAAAGCAAATTGCTAGAAGGGAGGCTTGAACTTCTGTTGTCTAAGTGATTAAATTTTCAAACTAAGCTCTATTACCACTGGTACATACATATATTCTTCTCAATTATGCCAGTGTTTTATTTATATTGAATCTACGGGTGCACTTATCAAATTAAATTGAAAAAAAACACTACAAATTGCAGTTGACCGGGTGCACTTGCACCCCCATCTAGAACACAAGATCCGCCCCCTGTATACTCATTTCCATCTCACTCTAAATAAGAATTTTGGTTTCAGGAAAAGAATACTAATATTTTATTGAAAAAATGATTTAAAAAGTAGGTATTATGAACGTGGAGAGATAAAGTAGGTATGTAATAGTGACTGAAACATTAACAAGTGGGTCTCATTAATAAAAAATTAATAAAAAAAAATCTATTTTGACATGTCTTATTTTTAGTGGGACACCGAAAATAACAAAATGTTTTATTTCAAATGACTGAGGGAGTATATGTTGGTGTTGGTGCCCTAGGCACGTTTGTTGAACGTTGTAAGTTATCATGATAATAAAGAGATAATAGGATTATTATTATGGCTCATGTTTGCTTATAATAATCTCCGTCCCTAGAGCTTCTTAAGCACTAGTATAAAGGCTAAATGATCATGGGATGATCATGTTAGATTTATGGGTACTTGTTTGGAACAAGGTACTGGACATGACCCGCGGTATGAGATTTATGTCATGGTCGATGTCATATATAAATCTCATATTAGTTATGTCATTTGAATCCTTAGACATGAAGTTATTATAGTCTTCCACTTGATGAACATTATGTTTGACATATTCAAACGCTGCCTTAACACGGTAGTTATAAAGGGTATGATTGGCATGATTGGATTCACGTAGGGAAGAATAATAAGCCAAATGGATTTGTCCCTCTTCGGAGAGATGTCAAGCTTGGGCCCCTCGAAGGAATGATGTTGGTGAAATGTTTGGCCAAACTCAAATGGATTGATTGGATCAATGTCATTTGGATTATCAACATATTCGGAATCGAGAAAGTATTGAACAATACAAGTTGACTTGTTGACCATGACTTGTGTTCAATGACATCGTGGACAAAGGGATTATGACATGTTCTATAAAGGAATACGAACTTGTATCTAGTTATGCTATTTGGGTAGGTATGACGGTTTGCTAGAACCTAATCATATCTTATGGGATCATGTTTGAGCTCATTGCCAACTTAGTATAATCCTAGAGGGTCACACACAATAGAACGAATCTTTAAAAGGGACTATATTGGAATTTTGGAAATTCTGGACATTCTGAAGAGTGGGCGACCGCACAGTATTGACTGGGCGGCCGCACACTTAGTTCAGTTTTGTACCAGTTTTGCTTCAGATAGTTGTGCGACCGCACAGAGGGTTTTGGGCGGCCGCACAGTGCTGTCGGGTGGCAGATTCCTAATTTGATTAGGAAACGAATTTTGGACGGATTTTGACACAAGTTTCCTATTTGGAATAGGTCATACTTGTGTATAAAAGACCAAATTCGGCCAGCACTCAAGGCTAATGATTTTGTGAGTCTCAAAGAGTTTGAGAGAGGGTTTATTTTGTTCTAAGACATTCTTGGTTGAAGAACAAAATAATACACAAAATAAATTCCATATAGTTCTTTTGATTGTGAAAAAGTGTTTCACAATTTGGTCTAGCAATCAAGATCAAAGAAGCTCCTTTGATATTCGTTCGAAGTGTGGATACCGCTAGAGGGTGAAACTTATCATCTTCATAGTTCGTGATTCTTGCTTTGTTCATGATCAAGATTTCAAGCCTCCATCGAATTCAAGGTTGCAAAATCAAAGGCATCAAGGGTTAGTATTCTAGTATTCGTTATGTT
Source organism: Campanula takesimana (assembly GCA_026119855.1). Classification (NCBI taxonomy): domain Eukaryota; kingdom Viridiplantae; phylum Streptophyta; class Magnoliopsida; order Asterales; family Campanulaceae; genus Campanula; species Campanula takesimana. Next base: position 161,833 of record JAOWBW010001123.1, read on the forward strand.
GTATTTGACTTAATCATATGAATGGATCTATGGGCTTTGGGTTTCATTAAATTTTAAATGCTTAATTCCGCTGCGCATGTTGCTTGGAAACCCAACAGTGGTATCAGAGCCCCGTTCATGTTGATTATTTCAATACATAATCATGTTGTGTGTATATAAATTGTTTATGTGCCTAGCATGATTTGAATATTGGATTATATGATGTTTATGTGTTATGTGATTTTATGTGGTTTATTGTTTTACAACTTTAATCGCACGATTCAATCGCAATAAATATTATGATGGATTCTGAATTGTTTGATTATTAATTCTGATTTGATCATGGTTTTAATAATCGGGGAAAGACAATTTTGAGACAAATTTTCGAACTTCAAAATTCCTTCTGATGCGTTTGGGCGACCGCACAAATCTCCCTGGGCGGCCGCACATGTTTGGGCGACCGCACAGGAGAGTTTGGGCGGCCGCACAGTTCACTGATTCTTTTCTGATTTTGGTTAAAATTGGAATTTGGAATTTTCGAGAGGTCCAACCGAACCAGTAACAAAACCAGACCAGACTTGCTGATCTGGAATGGGCTTTGGGTAGTTGGTTTGAGTGTGGATCTTGGGGTTTGATTTTCCTATTTGTTTTAGTCTTGTGATTCTAAGATTGGTTCAAGGTTTGGATGGCTAATCTACGTTCATCGAGATTGTGTTTCCCAAACTTGACCGCAATCAAAGTTTCAAAGATAAATCGAAGTTAGAATTATGAAGAGTTCATAATTGCTAAAATTGAGAAACAAAGTTCTTGATTCAATGATTGGAGATCCATGTGGAATTGTGAATGCAATTGGCCTACGTTCATCGAGACCATCTATTGCTTAGTTTCGGCCACATGGACTACTTTCTTGGTCTCTTGAATTAGTGCGGGATTGTGGTTGCCTAACGGCTTAGTTCGACCGCACTTCTTGTTGTCTTGATTTGGAAATAACGACCAAAGTTGAAAAGGTCTCATCCTCATAATTATAGAGAAACTAATGACACATAAATATTGTGCTTAAATTAATGGAGATTAATTTAGTGGCTAAACTTGATGCGTAACATGTTTATCTTATGTGCTCATAAATGTGTTGTATGCTATATGTGATGAACCTTCAAGAAAGTTTTAAGTCCTTTTTGCCATACCATGATTAAAACACTTGTAAGTACACGGGTATTTTCATGTGGGCTCGCCAAAGCGAGGTGCATTGATTTTATCTTTGTATGAGCAAGATGAGTGAATAAGAGTTTCCTATGCGTTTAAAATGGTTGGACTTAATTAGGCGTCAAAACAGTTTTGGGCCTAGGCAAAAGATGAGATTAAACATGCTTTCGAAATTGGATCCCTAAGAATCATATGAGATATGATTGACAAGAAATTTTCTACCTAATTAATTTGATTTTGAGCGGTCCGCCTACGTGGACTCAAAGTTAAATTAAAGATGGATCTTAGCACAATTTCAAAAGAATCTCATGAAAAGATCTAAGAGTCATATGAGATATGATTGACAGGGTTGTCTACCTAATTAATTTAGTTTTGAGCGGTGCGCCAAAGCGTACTCAAAATTAAGTTAAAGTTGGATCTTAGCCCATTTAAATTATATCATACATTGGATGTATATGAAGGTTATATAATTTAGTGGGAGTATTTTGGAAAATACATTTTTTTTTATCTCTTTAATGAGATTGGTACTTGTAAAATTTTGGAAATTTTGCATAAGTTGTAGATGACAACTAAAATCATTGCGATTAATCCTTGTTAAGGATAAAGCTTCAAAAGAATGGCACAAACTTCATGGATTGGATCCTGAGCCTAAGAATCGTTCTAAGGCAAGAAGATGGGTTGTACATTCTTGATGGGCCTATTCCTAAAGAACCTAATGCCGGAGTAGACAATCACAAGAATCATGAGTATGATTCTAGGAATGTGAGTTGTTTCATTCTCACGATTATGTGCTCTTAAACTCCAACAAAGTTTGGAACTTGTGGAAGCCTATTAAATAGGCGTGGAGTTGAGTTACATGTTTCAAAGAGCAATCTAAGCAAGAGAGGTATAAAACCATTGTTGCATTCACTCATTGCAAAATGAATAAAGGGCAATAAGTGGAACCTCACATGCTTAAGATAAAGGCTACGTAGAGCATCTTGAGAAACTTGGTTGTCAAATTGGATTGGAGCAAGCCACGGATCTCATTCTTGATTCATTGTTCAAATGTTATGATCACTTAGTGATGAACTATAACATGCTTGGAATGAATAAGAATCTCTCCGAGTTGCATGATATGCTGAAAAACTGCGGAGATGAAGATAATGGAGAAAGGTTCTCCAATACTCATGGTTCATGATGGAAAGGAGGCCAAATGCCAAAAGAAAGGTAAGACAAGAGTTGTCAAACCTAAAAGAAATAATTATGGTTAAAATAATAACTCTAATTGATGCAATTTGGTAAAAATGGCAATTGGATTGACCATTTAGAATTGTAGTCAAAATTCTGGATGATCAATAAAAGGAATGGTAGTGGGACTACCACTTAGGAATTTTATGTTATAAATTATTCTTTCTAAATTTAATTATTGGGTATTGGATACCAGAATAATTAGTAAAATGAAAGACTACTTATAGTAAAGTTTTATCTACAAACGGTAATGATGCAATGGTTGCAACATTGTTTGTAGAACACTTGTAAAGTGACTTTACTGATGAAGTAGAAAACATTATTTTGTTAAAAGATAATGAAGGATATTAATTTCTTATTTGGAATAAGAAAAGTGCTTTATTTATTATGATTTACTTCATTGTGTTATCATATAAATAAATCTTATATCCTAAATCTTGAAGAACAAAGTAATAAAGACTATAACATAAATAATTAAAATTCTTTATGCATTATTGTTTTGATCAGATAAATGAGAAATGCATATCTAAAATTCCATGGGACGGAGTTTTAAGTCATATGATTTGGAATCACATGATTTATGCAAATCTTATTTACTTGGACCAAGACATCATTTACTATGATTGGTAAAAGGCTAATATCTTAATTGACCTAATACATTTTGATGTGTATGGTGCATTAAGAAGAAATGCTAAAAGAATTTTTTTTACTTGGTAAAACTATTCAAAGATTCTGATTGGATCATGATGACGAATAATTGAACCAAGAATTTGACAGTCATCATTAAAGTTGTGAAATGGTTTCACAAATTAACTTCACTAAGAACATCATTTTAAATGATGTGTCTGCATGGAAGTACAATAACCTTATTGGACATGGTTCATTAGATGATAAAGTCAAATAGATCTTCCATTATTAATTTTGGGGTTATGTATTACAAACCGCTGTAACTACACTAATTTGAATTCCATCAAAAGAGGTTAATTGGTGAAAGAAAACTCGGTTTGTCTTTCATAAAGATTTAAGATGGTGAGACCTTTTGAAAGGAGTTGTCTGGGACACACTCACATTTAAATCTAATAAATATACTTTCATGGGATATCCTAAGGAAACTTGAGGATAATAATTTTACTCATAAGAAACAAATGGTTTGTTGATTATGATGATACTTTTCTAGATAAATGGTTTATCTCCAAAAGAATCAGTGGGAGTAAAATGTATCTCGAATGGTTCGAGACCTAGAAAATATATATTTTAACCTAAGATGGAAGTTGAACAAGTTTTCACAAGGAGTTGTGAAAAGTCCGTTCAAAACATATACAAGAACTTGCGCATGTGATAGGACACAATCTATTGCAAGAAATATTGGATATTTCGAAATAGAAAGTGTTGAGGTAAAGTTCATTTGGAATGAAGTTTTACCATCTATCAAAGATGCAATGTCAACTCCACATATTTAGATTAATGACTTGGAGTCATGAAATCTAAAAGGCAACCCATGTGAAATAATCAAGTTTGGAACTTGATCATTCTAACCTAAGGTGTAAAAACCAAAAGAGAGGAATGAGTTTTCTTGGAGAAAATCTCACATGGATAGCAAAGAAATTTACTAGAATTCTCGTAGTCACATGTTCATATTTGGAATATGAAAATTGACAAAATGATGTCAAAACAAGTGTTCCTCAACGGGAACTCACTTAAGGATGTATTGGATACAACCTAAAGGTTTTTGACAGTCAAACAAAATTCTGATAAATTATGAAAGTTGCAAAAATCCATTGGATGGATTAAAGCAAACTTGTGGGAGTTGGAATCTCCGTTTTGATAAATCAAAAGAGCTTGACTTGATCAATAACGAAGATGAACCTTGTATATACAAGAAGGTTAGTGGGAGCATAGTGACATTCCTTAAATTAAATATGTGGATGACATATTGCTCATTGGAAACGAAATTCCTACACGTTAGTCTGCAAAGACTTTGTTAAGAAAGTGTTTCGCAATAAAGAATATGGATGAAACTGCATATGTCCTTGGCATTAAGATCTATAGAGATAGATCGAAGAAGCTAATTGATTAAGCCAAAGTACATACATTGACAAAGTCATTAGAAGATTCCGCAAGGAAAATTCTGAGAGAGGACGGTTGTTAATGTTACATGAAGTTTTCTATGCAAAGACTCAAATGTCCTGAGACAAATGATGAGCATGAGAAGAATGAATGGGATGCCATTTTGCTTCGGCAATTGGATACATCATACCATGATAAGTACTAAGCCGGATATATCTAAATGCTTGGAGCATGACGAGTAGATATTAATCCGATAACCGGTGAGAGTCACTGGATGGCTGTGAAACAATTCTTAAAGCACTTTAGAAGGACTGGAGAATTGTTTTGATCTATGAATGGATGGAAGATGATCTCGTCGTATATGGGTACGCGGATGCATGCTTCCAAACCGACAAAGATGATAAAAGATCGCAATTGAGTTTTATAAATAATAGTGAAGCTGTAAGTTGGAATGGTTCCAAGCAGAGTCACTAAATTCTACATACTAAATCTAAGTATATTGCCGCATTGGATGCTGCAAAGGAAGTGGTTTGGATTAAGAAGTTCATTGTGAACTTAAGATGGTTCCTAGCACTGCTAATTCAATAGACTTTATTAGTGATAATAGTCGTACTATTGATCAAGCAAAGGAACCAAGGGCACATCCTAAATCCAAACACATACTTAGGCGTTTTCTTATCGTTCGAGAAATCGTTGATAAGGGAGACGTAAATATATGCAAAGTACCAACTAATGATAACGTCACAGACACGCTAAACAATGAGACTTCCATAAAGCTAAACATGATGGTCATGTTAGGTCCATGGGTATTGGATACCTAGGGAATTGGGCCTAGGGCAAGAGGGAGATTGTTGGTGTTGGTGCCCTAGGCACGTTTGTTGAACGTTGTAAGTTATCATGATAATAAAGAGATAATAGGATTATTATTATGGCTCATGTTTGCTTATAATAATCTCCGTCCCTAGAGCTTCTTAAGCACTAGTATAAAGGCTAAATGATCATGGGATGATCATGTTAGATTTATGGGTACTTGTTTGGAACAAGGTACTGGACATGACCCGCGGTATGAGATTTATGTCATGGTCGATGTCATATATAAATCTCATATTAGTTATGTCATTTGAATCCTTAGACATGAAGTTATTATAGTCTTCCACTTGATGAACATTATGTTTGACATATTCAAACGCTGCCTTAACACGGTAGTTATAAAGGGTATGATTGGCATGATTGGATTCACGTAGGGAAGAATAATAAGCCAAATGGATTTGTCCCTCTTCGGAGAGATGTCAAGCTTGGGCCCCTCGAAGGAATGATGTTGGTGAAATGTTTGGCCAAACTCAAATGGATTGATTGGATCAATGTCATTTGGATTATCAACATATTCGGAATCGAGAAAGTATTGAACAATACAAGTTGACTTGTTGACCATGACTTGTGTTCAATGACATCGTGGACAAAGGGATTATGACATGTTCTATAAAGGAATACGAACTTGTATCTAGTTATGCTATTTGGGTAGGTATGACGGTTTGCTAGAACCTAATCATATCTTATGGGATCATGTTTGAGCTCATTGCCAACTTAGTATAATCCTAGAGGGTCACACACAATAGAACGAATCTTTAAAAGGGACTATATTGGAATTTTGGAAATTCTGGACATTCTGAAGAGTGGGCGACCGCACAGTATTGACTGGGCGGCCGCACACTTAGTTCAGTTTTGTACCAGTTTTGCTTCAGATAGTTGTGCGACCGCACAGAGGGTTTTGGGCGGCCGCACAGTGCTGTCGGGTGGCAGATTCCTAATTTGATTAGGAAACGAATTTTGGACGGATTTTGACACAAGTTTCCTATTTGGAATAGGTCATACTTGTGTATAAAAGACCAAATTCGGCCAGCACTCAAGGCTAATGATTTTGTGAGTCTCAAAGAGTTTGAGAGAGGGTTTATTTTGTTCTAAGACATTCTTGGTTGAAGAACAAAATAATACACAAAATAAATTCCATATAGTTCTTTTGATTGTGAAAAAGTGTTTCACAATTTGGTCTAGCAATCAAGATCAAAGAAGCTCCTTTGATATTCGTTCGAAGTGTGGATACCGCTAGAGGGTGAAACTTATCATCTTCATAGTTCGTGATTCTTGCTTTGTTCATGATCAAGATTTCAAGCCTCCATCGAATTCAAGGTTGCAAAATCAAAGGCATCAAGGGTTAGTATTCTAGTATTCATTATGTTGTATTTGACTTAATCATATGAATGGATCTATGGGCTTTGGGTTTCATTAAATTTTAAATGCTTAATTCCGCTGCGCATGTTGCTTGGAAACCCAACAGTATATTCAACAAAAAGATAGTTCCAAACTAGATAAGAACATTTTTTAAGAGCATAGAATATGTTTACAAGTTTGCATGCTTGCTTTTCCATTGATTTTCTTGTATTATCCTAAGGCCGCGTACTCTTCGAAAACTATGCCCTTGCCCATGTTCTTGAGCACTCGTATATTCCTTGCACCATAGACTCATTCTAGGCCATATTTTATCAAATCATCATACTTATACTCTCTCCGTCCTAAAATGATATTCGCGTTTGACCATTCAAACTTTTTAAGGTTAGCAATTGTTTGGGGATAAAATTCATGAAGCATCTTGAAGACTTCAGCTTGCCTCGAAATCCTGCATCCTGACATTTACAACTTGGTTTTATAAGCACGATTATTTTGCAGGTAAACTTCTTCCTATTTTTTAGGTAACTATCACACAAACCGTGGAGCACAATCAAAGGAGGCGTGACTTAGTTAAAGACTCAGTCAACAAAGGAGACCTTTTTATCAAAACAAATCCAACTCAACGGCCGCGGATAACTTTCAACTAACCACCCGAAAATCATGGCTCAATTGGCTAGTTTGTGGTTCATTCCTCTAGTATAAATAGTTCACACCATTTATGTAATACACGCGCACAATCACTACTTTCGCAGCTATTTTTCTTATTCATCCCATTGTACTTCCATCATCACTAATAATAATTTGTTGCTGCTAACAATGATGCATGTAGCCTACTTAGCAGACAAATGCAGGAGCTAAAACAACTAGTTATGAGTGTGCCAGGGATGACTATGCTGCACAACCAGGCTTCTCCAACATGTTACAATGAGTCCCGCTTCACTCCAGCCATATCCAACGTGGTCATACCAAAGAAGTTCAGTCCACCCCATATGAAGAAGTATGATGGGACAACTGATCCAGCGGAGCATGTTGCATTATATCAGGAGAAGATGGATGTAGTCCATATTCCACCCCAGTACAAGGAAGCTTACTTTTGCAGGGGTTTTGGTTCAACTCTAACAGGGGCAGCTTTGAGATGGCTCATCAACCAGCCTTTGGGTTCTATCAGATCATATGCTCAACTTATCAACATGTTCATTAATCAGTTTTCTTACAATAGGGTCTTCGAGAAGCTGACAAGTGATCTATACAGGGTGGTCCAGCAACCTGATGAACTACTTAAAGACTACCTGAGCAAGTTCAACAGGGAAGCAGTGAACATCTCCAACCTGGATACTGCAACTGCAATTGAAGCCTTAAGGATGGGACTCAAGAAGGACTCTCCGTATTATGATGATTTAGTCATGAGCCATGCAAGAGGCTGGACGAAATCAGAACCAGAGCCTCAAAATTTATCAAGTTGGAAGAAGACAAGCTGCTCCAGGATAAAGCAATCAAGAAGAATGCAACTTCAGAACATTCCAGTGGAAAAACAGACACATCCCATTCTGGTGGCAAGATGGAAACATCTCATACCAAATCTAATAGGGGCAAACCCTACTCTAAACCCGACTCTTCTAGAATTCATGTTGTAGATGATAACGATGAGGATGATGATTCTTTATATCCTAGAATTGATGACTATTGTTTCTCTATTGATATTGCAAGACTAATCAATGCCATGGACAACCTGGGTGAGAAAGAAAGATGGCCCAATAAGTCAGACAAGCCATCAATCTGGAAAGACAAGTCCAAGTGGTGCACCTATCATGAAGACTTTGGGCATACTACTGAGAATTGTATTGCACTCAGGAAGGAGATCAGCCACTTGTTGTCCAAAGGTCTCCTCAAGGAATTGCTTAGTAGAAGGCGTGGATGCACTGAAGATCATGCAGACAACCAGGAGAAGCAAGTTGAGAATCCACCACCTCACCCACCTCCGACCAGATGCTAAAACATCTGTGGAATAACCTATTCAGCTGCAAAGCGTCGTGCTGCAGATGCAAAGGAGGACATGTCCTATTGCCATCAAGATCTGTCAACAAAGATAAGGGTCAGGAGATCTCTTTTGATGAAGATGATAGGGTTAACATCCAAGATCCACATCATGATACCTTGGTCGTGAGCCTCCAGGTTTCAAACTGTTTGGTGAGGTGCATCTTGATCGATAATGGGAGTTCAGTCAACATTGTGACAATTGATGGTTTGAAAGGAATGGGGATCCTACTTGAGAATGTGACTAGGAGTTCATCTGTTAGTTGGATTCAGTGGTGAGACGAAGCATACATTTGGGGAGATTACTTTCCCAGTATATCTTGAAGGGATTAACTCCATGGAGAAGTTCTGTGTCATAGAGTGTCAGTCATCTTACAACATCATCCTGAGCAGGCCTTGGATCCAGCAGCCGGCAGGTTCACCTAACGGATCATGCCACCCCCTCTATCAGCAAAAGACGCTCACACAGGGAGCGCACCCCTAACTCTAGCAATTTCAAATTACTGCTTTCATCGAGTCTTTGCTTTCTTTTCTTTCTTTTTCTTTGTCGATGTCCTCGGCGGGTTTTTTACTTTCGTCGACGCGTTTTGCTTTGCAATCCACGTCGCCGAGGGGCTCTGTAGACGCCCCGCCTTGGACCTCTCACCCCGATTGCATACAAAGTATTTTTATTTAACTTATTTTCATTAATGTAATTCTTTAACATTACTTGTTACATGTAATCTTTATCATTAAATAAATAAAACAATTCTATTTTATTTCCCCTTTATTTCCCCTTTTCTTCTCATCACAATTGTTAGCACATTTCTATTTAATTAATTGAAGGACATGTAAATATTAGAACACCAATAGTAGCAAGACCCGCGTAAGCGGGGTAGAGTGGGTGTTTAAGTACTTCCCACTCCGTCACCTAACCCCCGAACCCTTCTCTCCCGAATCTCTGGTTTTGTACATAAATTAGGCTATTTCTAGGTTTTTCTTATGTTCCTTTAAAAACATAGGTGGCGACTCTAAACAATCTAAAACAAGTTAGACATCCTAGGATAATTCACCGCTCTAGCCAAGTTGTGGTTTCCCGGGGTATCTACAGATCTCGGCATTGTTAAGTATGCCTTGTACTGTATACTCGCATAAGTATGGAAAATCAAAGTAATAAAAAGAATTTTTGTTGATAAAATCAAAGACAGAAATGTCTAAACTAGGAATTTTAAAACTAGACTGAAAAATCTAACTAGAAAGCAATAAAAGATAGGTAGGGTGCCGAGGTATTACTGATAATATTTCCTCAAGTGCTCCGAATGCCATGGGTGTTTCAGCTCTTTTCCCCCTGGAGTTTTGAGCATGTAGGTCCCTTCTCGGATAGTGTGAGTAACGATGTAGGGACCTTCCCAATTTGGAGAGAGCTTGTTTTGCTGAGCCTTTAAGTGTGTTGACTCTATCTTTCTGAGCACCCAGTCACCGACTTCAAAAACTCTCTTCTTTACTTTGCTCTCATGGTAGGCCTTGGTTCTCTGCTTGTAATTAATCATTCTGACCTGAGCAGTCAGCATTTTTGCCTCAACTAGGTCTAAGTCCAGCAGTCGATTGTATTCATTGACGACCTCATCATAATTGGTTACCCTGAAGGTAGGTAGGGCCATCTCGACTGGAGCCATAGCTTCCGATCCATAAGTTAGTGCAAAGGGAGTCTACCCAGTCGGCCCCAGAGTGGTTGTACGAACTGCCCATAGAGAAAGGGGGAGATCATCCAGCCACTTTCCTTGGCTTCCTTCCAGACTTTTGGTTAGGGCTCTCAGTATCAACTTGTTTGCTGCCTCGGCTTGCCCATTACCTTAAGGATGACTGACCGACGACTTTCTATGCTTCACCCCCAGCCTGTTTAATTCCTTAGTGAAGGCATCAGAGAACTGGAGCCCGTTGTCGATCACAATAGAGTGAGGAACGCCGAACCGACACCATATATAGTCATGGATAAAGTTGATGGCGTTCTCCTCTGTAATCTTTGCCAAGGGCTTAGCTTCCACCCACTTGGTGAAGTAGTCGACTGCCACAATTACGAACTTGTTGCTTCTTATGGCTAAGGGAAATGGCCCAATGATGTCGACTCCCCACATGTTGAATGGCCATGTCGGTATGACAAGGCTTTATTCCACCGGTGGTACTCTAGGTAGGTCTGAGAAGCATTGGCATTTGTCGCACCTCCTCACATAGGCCTGGGCATCCTCTCTTAAGTTCGGCCAGTAGTAACCGAGTGTGATCACTTTATCAGCAAGGGTTTTGGCCCCCGGGTGTCCTCTGAAAACTCCCTCATGTACTTCGGCTAGCAGTTTTTTCGTGTCTTTAGGTGACACACATCTCAGGAGGGGCTTGGAGAACGACCTTCGACATAAAATATCGTTCCAGACTATGTACCTGGCCGTCTTTTTCTTTATCATTTTGGCCGCCAACTTGTCTACTGGGAGTTTTCCTTTCTCGATGTAGTCCTTGTAATCTTCAATCCAGGTTCTTTCCTCGTCGTCCAGAATTAAGATCTCCAGCCTTTCATAGGCTGGTTGATCGACATAGATGATCAAGGGGTTGGTTTCTTCCGCCGTGGTCATTTTGGATAACAGGTCAGCCTCTTGGTTGTGTTCTCTTCCTACCTCCCTTATTTCCCAGAACTCCAAGTTCTTAGTCAAATTCAGGACGAGGTCTCTGTATTTAGTCAGCATGTGGTTCTCGGTGTTGTACTCCCCTTTCACTTGGTTTACCACAAGTTGGGAGTCACTGTAGGCCACCAATTTATTCGCACCAAAGAACTTTGCCCTTTCTATTCCTAAGACCAAGGCCTCGTATTCTGCCTGGTTGTTTGAAGCTGGGAATTTGAATCTGATGAAGTCACAGGCTACATGTTCACCGCTTGGACTTGTCAAGTACACTCCAGCTCCACTTCGTTCCCGAGTTGTTGACTCGTCTATGTATAAAACCCAACAATCAATTGGAAGCTCCTCTAGAGGTTCTCTATCCGTGGGAAACTTCCTCTTCCTGGTGGTCGGTGTGTATTCGCTTGAGAACGCGGTCTCGACTAGGAAGTCTACCAGAGGTTGTGCCAATAATGTCTTCCTTGGCTTGTAGGTTATGTCGAACTCGGTCAATTCAATGGACCAATTGAGTAGTCTGCCGGAGCTATCCATCTTGTGAAGTATCTTTCTTAGCGGTGCATCGGTGTAAACCGTGATGGGATGAGCTGAGAAGTAGGCATGCAGCTTCCTTGCAGCTATCACCAAGGCATATGCTATTTTTTCAGCATTGAAGTATCTACTCTCGGTGTCCGACAATGCTTTGCTGATATAGTAGACCGGCTTCTGGATCCCATTATCTTCTCGTACTAACACGGCCGCCACGGCTCTGTCTGTTGCTGCAAGGAATACAGAGAGCGTCTCTCTCATAATTGGACTGCTGAGTAGTGGAGGAGAACCCAAGTATTCTTTCAATTGCTGGAATGATGTCGAACACTCTGGGGTCCAGGCGAAGTCCTTAGTTCCCTTCAAAGATTTGAAGAACGGTAGTGACATTTCTGCTGACTTGGCGATAAACCTTCCCAGGGCGGCCACCCTTCCATTCAACCTTTGAACCTCTTTTACACATGTCGGCTCTTTCATGTCGACTAGGGCCTGGATCTTCTCCGGATTTGCCTCGATGCCTCGCTGAGACACCATGAAACCGAGGAACTTGCCTGCCATGACCCCGAAAACACATTTACTTGGGTTGAGCTTCATGTCGTTAGCCTTTAAGTTGTTTATAGTCTCCGTCAGATCTGGGACGTGACTTCCTGACTTCGTCTTTATTACCATATCATCAATATAGGCCTCCATGTTTCTGCCGATCTGGGATTTGAACACCTTGTTCACCATCCTCTGATAAGTTTCTCCGGCATTTTTGAGACCGAAAGACATCATTACGTAACAGTTCATACCTCTTGCCGCTTGGAAGGCTGTTCTTTCAATGTCGTCCTCAGCCATCTTAACTTGATGATAACCAGAATAGGCATCCAGGAAACTCAGAGTTTAGTGCCCAGCAATGGAGTCGACCAACTTGTCGATCCTGGGGGGGTAGCTATCTTTTGGCCAGGCTTTGTTGAGATCTGTGAAGTCAACACACATCCTCCACTTGCCGTTTTGTTTCTTAACCATGACGATGTTAGCTATCCATTCGGGGTACGTTGCTTCTCGGATGATTCCGGCCTTCAGCAACTTATCTACCTCGACCTCGATTGCCTTTTCTTTATCTGTGGAGAAGGCCCTTCTTCCCTGTTTGACCGGTTTGAAAAACTTATCGACCTCCAGTTTGTGGAGAGCTATGGACTCTTTGACCCCAACCATATCTTCTACCCTCCATGCAAATACATCCAAATTGTTTTTTAGCAGGCTGATGAGCTCCTCTCTTTCTTCTTGGGGGAATTGCTTCCAAATTTTTATCTTCTGCTCTGGGTAGTCGGGGTTGATAATGACCTCGTCTAGCTGGTCGACTGGTTTTAGTTCAGGACCGTCTCTGAACTCCAAGGTTTCCACGATGATCTGGTTGACTCTTTCCTTGTCTTTGCCTTATAGGCTCAAATTCTCCATGTCTAGGAGTCTATCTATCTCGGTATCTATGTCGGTAGGTATTGTGGCCCCCAAGCTAGGGACGAGAGCATAGGTTGAGCCACTCGGTTCGTCCGGAGCTGTACTCATGGAGATAGAGCTAAATCCATTTATCCCATAGATTACTTCGATCTCGGTCTCGGTCATCGTATTGTCGCCGTCTAGCGCCACCCATTCCTCAGGTATGTCCACTGTTATCATGCCGATATGAGGTGTTGACGTTGTGACCGTGGTCAACTTGGATATGGTAATGTTCCTCTATGGAGTGTCAATCTCCATTTTGGCCTTTTCTTTCCTGGACTTCATCACGTGCTCTAAAAAGTGTTTGGGATTGCCGAGTACACAACCTATGCCTTCTGGGGTCGGGAACTTCACCCTTTGGTGAGGGAGGGAAGCAAAAATTCCTAATTTTCCTTGACTAGGGGAGCCGAGGATGGCGTGGTAATCACTTGATAAGTCCATAAAGATGAATGTGATCGTTGCCGATGTCTTATAGGGGAACTCGCCGACTTCCAGTACGAGGTCCACGGTTCCTTTTGCCTCGGCTTTATGATCTGTCTTCCGTTGTACGGGGTCAGCATGGTATACGGCAGTTCCATATCCTTGAAGGTTCTGTAGTAGAGCACATCCTTTGAAACTCCTGAATCAATTAAGAGCCTTTCTGACTCACAGTTGTCTATTTTACCCGTGATGACCAACGGTTGTTCCCTCATTGCCCTGTTTCCGGCTAGCTCATTTGGAGAGAAACTGATCACTTCTTCCCCTTTATGAATCCAAGGGGGGATGTGATAGACCTTGCTTAGTTCGTAAATCTGTTCCTTTAGCCTGGTGTTGGAAGGAATCTCCTCCCTGATTACACCGACTAGCTTTGTCCGAGGTGGTTTATCTTCTCGACCATCTCCCCTCTCGTCTTCTCTCGGGCGCTTGTTGTCTTTCTTCACTATGAATTCATTCATCTTTCCCTGATCAGGCCATCTCTGCAATATTTTCTTTAGGGCATAGCAATTGTCGGTCTCGTGCCCGTTATCTCGGTGATAGGCGCAGTATTTGCTTATATCCCTAGGGAATTTTGGGTTGTCTTTGAGGGGTTTTGGATTAGAAAGATTCACCACATTCATTATCTTGGAAATCGGTTTTGTGAGGGGGGTGAATACCTCTGTCCCTCTCGTTCTATTCATTCCTCGGTTTCCCCCTCCGTTGGTACCTTGTGCCGAGTCGGAAGTAGGCGGTTTGCTTTCTCGTCCTCGTTCCTGATCTCGGTATCCGTACATTAACTTCTTTTTCTCCTCTGCAGTGGCTGTTGCATAGGCCACATGGTATAACTCGGACTTTGTTAGAGGTTCTCTTACCGACAATTCATAAGTGAGATCGTCTGATCTTTGCCCATTAATGAAGCACATTATGACCTCCCGGTCGGTGAGTCGCTCCTCAATCGAGTCAGCCAAGTCTCTGAACCTGTTGTAAAAGCTCATAGTCGACTCGTTTTTCCCTTGGACTATGTTTGCTAGGTCCGACAACCTTTTCTTTCTTGCCCCTGCAGTGGCGAAATATTCTAAGAATTTTGACCTTAATTTAGAGAAGCAATCAATGCTTTTTCTTTCTAGGTCCATGAACCAAGACCTGGCTGATCCGGTCAGTGTACTAGCAAAGGCCTTGCAAAGTACGTCGTCTTTGTTTGACACTAAGGCTATCATACCCTCGAATGATTGGAGGTGATCCATGGCGTCAGAGTTTCCAGAGTATTTATCCAGGTGAGGGAGCTTCAATTGAGGATTAGGTGGATAATCCTTGATCCATTGAGAAAAAGGACGCATCGCGTTATAGTCAGTCCTGGGCTTTCTCTGTCCCTGGTTCATTTCTACATTCTCGAGCCTCTCCTGTAGATCCATTATGATCTGATCACTGAATCCTGAGCTGCAGTGGGAACTTCTCGTCCTATCCCTCTCCTTGTCACGGCCTCTCCCAGCGACTCGGCTTATCTCTGGATCATTCTGAGGTCATCTCGGTGGGGTACGGCGAGGTGGTGCCTGCCTTGGTGGGACTTGATCTTGGTTTTCCCATCGTCGCCTCTCCCCTAGGATTCTCACGTCTGGAGATTCCACCTCTTGTTCCCTTCTCTGATTTATCTAATTTCTCAGATCCCTTTCCCCGAGATTGACTGGGCCGAGTCGGCCTTCTAGTCGGCTTGGTGGAGCAGCACGGTTTCCTGGGGGTGCATCGCGGGGATCCTGATGACGTATGTCGTCAGTTCGTGGGTTTCCCCTACGATTGCTTCTTTCCTCGTCTTCCGGCTGGTACTAGGGCGCCAAAGAGTGATCCGGGTCATATTCCAGGAGTGGCCTTTGGGCGTCGACTAGCTGTTGGAGGGTCGAGAGGTTTTGTTGTAGTAACACCCTTCGATCAATTGGGGAGGGCCTAGAAGGGCTAGCCCCGGTATTCTGAGGGCGTGAGGTTGTTCGCCTCCTCCGTCCGTAGTGGTTAGTAATCTCGGGTGGAGGCCCTTTAGACCGAGTGCGCATACCACCTCCTTGAGGTGGAGGCGGTAGAGGGAACCCTTGATTCAAAGCATTATTATTCGCACCGTTGGGTGGTGGCGGATTAAGATTAGCATCGGGGGTAACGCTAGCTTGTGCGCCGTCAGCCAGAATTTCGGCCATGAGGATATTGCGATTATTCGGACAAAAGTTCCCCGATCAACGTCTCCCGGCAATGGAACCAAACTGATGCTGCCAAAAAATGTGTCGGATCAGCCCTTCGCCTAGCGGTTCGGATAAATCCAGCAATGAGAACTTCCTCGCTCGGATCTGCGCACAATGAATAAACGTGAACTAGCCGGGGCTTCACCGGCGAAGGCCCTCCGGTGTGAGAGTAAGAAAACGGTTGAATATCGAGAAATCAATTGACTAGTATTAAGAGCCAAAAAAATTCATTACCCGTATCCTGTTATGAGGACCTGTTTATATAGGCGTGGGTGAATGAGTCCTGACTTGTCTGGAAAGCCAGGGAGCCCGTGTATGGGTGTGACTCGTATTCCTTTGAGGTAGACTCCTGATAAGGATGAGTGTTGTCCTATTTGTATGGCAATAGGAATCTCCTTGTTCAGATAAGGACTCAAGTGTTCGAGTTGTAGTATAACTTTGTAAAGGGAACTCCTGTCGGTAGGAGTTTAATAATACTCCGAGGTATGTCGGCCCGTCATCTAGATCGGCCTCGTCATAGACGTCGACTAGGGATCGAGCTTTTGACTTCGACCTAGGCATGGCCTGCCTGTTCGGCCTAGTCAGTGTCTCCATGTATAATTGTGGGCTTCTTGTGATGGGCCATTTGGTGTGTGAGCCCAGAGTTTATGGGTCCTATTTAACCAAGTCGGTTTATATCATTCAGAAAATAAAAATACAATGTGTATCTAAAGCAAATAAGCACCAAGAATTATGGAAAAGTCAGGTCCTTACTGTAAATCAAACCAAACTTCAAAAAAAAAAATCAAAGTCTGAAATATTACAAAAATAAGACGAACAAATTATAATAATAAAAACAAACTCTTTCGTAAGGTTCGAGACGGAAAATACGTTAAATGAAAAATCATTAGGCCAAGTCCAATGATTAGGGATGGCAATTTGTCCGAACCCGCTCCGTATCCGGGACGATCCGCTCCGCAGCGGGGCGGGTTTGGTAGCCTTTTTTCAAAACCCGGCGGGTCACGGGGCGGGTTCGGTTTCTCATCTCAACCCGCGGGGCCCCGCCCCGCCCCGCCCCGTATACTAATATATATATAAAATTACCATAATATCCCTATCCCATTTCAATTATTACCCACACACTATAGAGAGTCAGAGACCCACGGCTTATCTCTCTCATTCTCAAATCGATTTCCTAGGTTAGAAGAACAGAAGCGGAGTGAGATGCGGCGCTAGAGAGACTGGGAGACATCGACCTCGGCGACTTCCACTCCGCCGCTTCCAGGTCTTCCTCCGACTTCCACTCCGCCGCTAGAGAGACAGAGACACCCACGGCTTCTCTCTCTCTCAAATCGATTCCTAGGGTTAGAACAGAAGCGAAGTGTGAGATGCGGCGCTAGAGTCAGAGACATCGACATCCCATTCAGGCGACAGAGAGAGAGAGAAGCGAGAGATCGACGATGGCGGCAGAGACACTAGCTTCGTTGAGGTCGTTAATGGCTTCTCACTCTCCACCTCTCGATGCTTTAGTCGTACCTTCTGAAGATTACCACCAGGTCCCCTTCTCTTCCTAAAATTAACATTCTACTCTCTTTGTTGTTATTAGATTCATGATTTTGAATATCTATTTTTCATCTTCAATTGCATTGGTGTTTGAATTACCGTCTAATTTCCTTGAAAAGCTTTTCAATTTCAATTCCGACTGTTTAATACAATCTCAAGCTCAAGGAGAATTTTAATTTTCTTTCCCTTTTTGAAGTTTGATTCCCCCAAAAAATTGATTTTGGACCATACGGGGCGGGGCAGGCTGCGGGTTAACTAGTTGGCGGGGCGGGGCGGGTTCGGTACTAAGGGGGTTCTTTGAGGGGCGGGTACGGTTTTGGTCAAACCCGCCCCTTATCCGCCCCGTTGCCATCCCTACCAATGATACTCCAAATCTCCAGCTTTGGCGCAAAAGCAAAGTCAAATGTATGCGCTATCTGTGTCTTCAAAATAGCGCAGGCCTCAACTTGCTCCATACATAGCGCTAACCTTAAAGCTGCGCTAAACTATCTCCTCTACTTTTTCATTTTTTTTTTCTTTTTGTATATTACTCTTCCGCCTCAAAATAATTACTCCCCATATTTTAAAATACATATCGTTTTAAACTTTTTTACACATATTAAGGAATGCAATTAATACATATAAAAAAGAATTATATACCCCTAAAAGAATCCAACTACATAGATAATTAAATGCTTAAACAAGAGATAGTTCGTAATTAATAAATGAGGGTATAATTGAAAAACAAGAGCAAAGATGTCTTCGAAATAGTAAAACGTCAAATATATTGAAACAAAATTAACTCCTAAAACTTCATGTATTTTGAAACGGAATGAGTAATTTTTAGTTTATACGTTTTTCATCTTAAATTATAAATATATTGTGTTATGTACTTCTTCCACCTTAAAATAAGATAAGTATTTTTTACCATATACTTCCTCTACCCAAAATTTCTCTCGCTTGTACATTTATAAAATACAATAATTAATTATAAATTTTTTCTTTTAAATAATAACTTTTAGTTAAAATGCAAAGTTACATCTTTTCAGTTTAAATAAATAATTCTATTTTATTTTATTTGTTTGTCTAATATATTACTTGTACATTTATAAAATACAATAATTAATTATAACTTTTTTCTTTTAAAAAATAACTTTTAGTTAAAATGCAAAGTTACATCTTTTCAGTTTAAATAAATTATTTTATTTTATTTTATTTGTTTGTCTAATATAATTATATAATTTTAAGTCTTATTTATTAATTTATTATAATGTAATAATAATATACTATTTAGTAGAAACATATTAAATGAAATGCAATAATAAAGAATATTCTAAGAATATGTTTTTTTGTGCAAGATTTGAAGCGTGATTGTTGGAGATGATAGTATATATTTGGTGCAAAATTTGCACCATTTTAGAGGAATAGTGCAATTTTTGCACCAAACCATTGGAGATGGTCTTAGTAATTATATAAATATTACTCCCTCCATCCCAGAAAGATAGTCCACTTTTTTTCATTGTTACTACGAGGGAACTTTGAGCAGTTATAAATGCTACTTATAATTATGTTAATGTGAATCTAAAAATTTATATTAATAGTATTTATAATGGTGTATCAAGAACAATTTCAAAAATTTCATTACAATAATTAAAAGTAGCCTTAATTATTACTCAAAGTTCTTTCGTAAAACCCATAAAAATAGGAGGACTATTATTCTGGGGACAGAGTGAGTAATATTTTTAATATATCGTGGTAAGATTGCTTAACATTATTTGAGGCATGATGACTGTTTCTAATAATTTCATCTTTGAAAATTTTCCTTCAGCTGATGCCATGATCACAGACATAATTAACAAAATTTAATAAGCAATTGTAACATTGAGATATTAGTCAATATCTTTGACAAATTCAAATATTTTAAGATAAAAGTTGACATTGATCTATTTGACAGAGTCATACGTAGTAGTACTTTCAATTCAGAAAATAAATCGCTTAAACTAATATTTGACCCATGAAAAAACAAGTAGGGTGCGCTTCCTAGTTTTTAAAATGAGAGAAAGGAAAGGAAAGGGAGAGGAAATGTGATATATTTTCCTTCTTGGTTGCTCCCAAGATTTTTTTATTTAAGAAGAAAGTAGAAAGAAGGGAAAGTAAAATTAATAAGATTTTCTTTCCTACATAATCTTTCCAAAAGTGGGAGGAATTGGAAGGAAATAAAGTTTTATAAACAAACTTTTATGATTGAACATATATTACCCCTCAAATATAACCTTCTATTTCTTTCATTAAGGGTACAATATTAATTCAAAGTATTTTCCTTCCCTTTCTTTCATAAACTAAGGAGCACCCCCATAACAAATCTCATTCCCTACCCTCCCCTTCCTTCCCCTCCCCTTCCATCCCTTTCCTTTCCTTTCTCTCCATTAAAAACTCGGGAGCGGACCCTTAAAGGGAAAGAAAGAATGAAATCACTTAAATCTCCTTTTTTTTTCTTTTTTTTTTTTAAGAAGCCTTGTTTGTTTGTGTGAGACGTCTCACGATCTCAATTTTGAGGGAAAATGGGCTTGTCCCACCCCCACCTATAAGCGGAAAATCATTTACTCTCTCAACAAGACCTGTCTCGTCTCATGTGTAAGATTGTTTCAAGTTTTTTTTTTTTTTTTTTTTAGGAAGGAAAGAATCCTGAGAATCGGGTGAAGTTGAAACCTAATCAAACAAGGGGAACAAACCTCAACGAAGAACCCTGTTAATTACCCTAACAGCCAAGAGTTGCAATTTTCAACAATCCACTCCCCCCTAAAGGCTCCGTTTGTTTCGCCGTAAAATGTTTTAAGGAAAACATTTTACATGTTTTCCTGTGTTTGGTAACCAAAAGAGAAAAAAAATCAATGTAAAATATTTTACGGTCAATGAAAATAAGCTATGTTTTCCGTAAAACAACTTACGGATTTCTCCTCCATAAGTCATTTTACGGAAAATGTTAACTCCCTTACTCACACACCCAACTCCCCCATACAACCCCACGCCACCTCCACCTCCAACCCCACCCTCCAACCTTACCTTCACTCCCCCACCCCGCCCCCACCCCAACCACCCATATGGGGTAGAATGTTGGTTTTTAATTTGGGTTTGAAATGTGGGGTAGAATGTAGGTTTTACAATTGAATTTAGATTGGTGTTTGGATTTTGAATCTTTGATTAGGAGGAGGTTGAACATGATTTTGATTTTGTGACATTTGTGTTAAGACTTGGGATATGGATATGTTGTGGGGTTTCCTTATTACTGTGATGTTGGTTGTTGGAGGTTGCTGGTTCAATGGCAGTGATGGTAGAAGGTGGTGGTGGTGGTGGTGGTGTGGCTGGGTTCAAACGCAGTGGCGGTGGAGCTCGGTTCCATCTCTCGTCTTATGTCTTATGAACGTACAATTATTTGGAAATATACTCTTGATGATAAAGAAAGGGCTTAAATACGTTTACCCCCCTCAAGTATATACCGAATCCCACTTTGCACCCCAGCGTGAAATTTGTGTCTAAGTGGTACCCAATGTTAAAATTATCCCACTTTGCCCCCTGGGTCCTAGCGATGGAAATTTGACCGAACCCGATCCGTACCGAAGAGAAATCGATCCGAAAATTTCGGATATGGTTTGCATTTTTTAAGATCCGATCGGGTTCGGATCGGTTTCAGTAGTACCCCTGACCCGATCTAAGGCCCGACCCGATTCGACCCAAATCTATTAAGTTTATAAAATTTTACTACTACCCCTCTCATGTTATAAAAATATACACATAACCCTCCTTATATAAGAAAAAAATCTAAGGTTTGGATGTTTATTTTCTTTCTCAGTCGAGACAAGGCCGGCGAGTCCCCCATTTCTCTCTCATCGCAATCGCAATCGTCGCTCCCTACTCTCTCTCACACACACTCATCGCAATCGACATTCCCTACTCTCTCACTCTCTATGCACCGTTCCGACTCTCTCTCTCTCTCTCTCTCTGTCTGCACCGTTCACAACTCTCTCTCTATGCCCCGTTCCCGTTGCCGGTGCCGGTGCCCGTGGCTCGCCGCCCGTTCTTCTCTTGGCTCTCCTCCTCAATTTCCATCGAGCTACTACATCTCCAACGAATTTCAGCTCTATTGAGGTAATTTATCAATTCTTAGCCATTGAATTTCAGTTTTTTTTTTTTTTTTTTTTGGATCGATCGATTAGTTTAGCTTCCCCAGTTCCCCCAAATCTGTCAAACCTAGGGTTTTCTGTGAAGAGATTCGGATCAGTTCGGATCTCGGATCGGAGCGCGGATAGGAAATATTCGGATCAGATCGGATTCGGTAGAGGGGTTCTGATGTTCGGATCGGATTCAGATCAGGTCTGACCCGATCCGAACCCGACCCGTTGCCATCCCTACTGGGTCCTAACAAACGTTAGAAATTTAACGGAATTGATCATGTGTATGTCACATGATGTGTATTTTCATCATTTTAACTCTCAATATTCCTTTAATTTTTTTTTCCACTCCTCTCACTTATTATAAGTTTTAAAAAATATTTTTAAACTATATATTACATAAAAAATTATAATACTAATAAAAAATAAATAAAATCAAACAAATGACTCATGTAAAAAATATTAATTTTATATTTGGATTATAAATTATAGTTGGTGGGTTTTAGTTTGATATGATTTACTTTTTCTTTTTTAGGTTTAATTATTTGTATACTTTTTATTTTTTACTAATATTTGAAAATCCAAATATAAATTTTTTATTTACTACATGAGTCATTTGTTTGATTTAATTTTTTTATTAGTATCATTAAAACAAAGAAATTAATTAAATAATATGTTTGTAATTTATATTGATATTATAAATTTTTATGTAATAAATAGTGCCTTTCTTTTAATTTATCATATATGAGAGAAGTGGAAAATTAAATTGAAGGAAGGTTGAGAGTAAAAATAACGGAATACCCATCATGTGACATGCACATGATCAATTTCGTTAAATTTCTAACATTTGTTAGGATCCATGGGGCAAAGTGGGATAATTTTAACATTGGGTACCACTTAGACACAAATTTCGCGCTGGAGTGCAAAGTGGGATTCGGTGTATACTTGAGGGGGGTAAACGTATTTAAGCCTAAAGAAAGTCTTTGAAAAATAATTTGATATTTATTTTGGGACGGATATAGTATTACATAAATATTTAATCAGAAAGTTTAAAAACGAATTGATTTGTTATTTTTTAAGACTCAAAAAATTTGTGAGCACGAGAATTAAGGAAATAATATTTGTACTATAAAATATTTTATTATTATAAAATATAGATAGTGGTGTGGGGTGGGGTGGAGTGGTGTGAGTATAAATGTATGAGAGAAAAAGTGTGGTGTGAAATAGTTAGTGGAGTTGTTGTGAGTATTGTTAAGGATATTCCGGAATCTTCTATTTAATTCCTTTTCTATATAGAAGTGTTATCTAGATTTCTATTATGTTAGAGTTATTCCTGTAGTAGGATTTAGTTTACTTTCTCTCCAAGTTTTGTACTTGCATGTTATAATACTCTTCTAATTATCAATAACAATTGAGGTTTTGATTCACATTCTTACAAGTATGATATGTGGGACTAGACGTGACCAAAAAAAACCGGTAACCGGCTAACCGCCGGTTTCTAACCGGTCAAAACCGGGAAACCGGTTAACCGGCAACCGGCTCACCCGTCAACCGTAATTCCCCGGTCCGGTTTCGGTTAGGCCTTTCTCAAAACCGGTAAACCGCCGGTTATAAACCGGTTAGTAACCGTTACACAAACCGGCGGTTAAACCGTTTATAAAACCGGCGGTTAACCGCCTAACGGCTACTTTTCAAAAAATTGCACCGGGCTCCCCCCCCCCCCCCCCATTTCCCCATGTCTGACTGACCACCACCACTGTCCAAAAACGGCTAGTTTTCAAACTAGCCGTTAGTTCAGTTAACTTTCGGCCTTAAATGAAAAAAAAAAAAAAAAAAAAAAAAAAACCAAAAATTGCTTACATATAAATACCCCCTCCCTCCTACCATTTTAGTTCCACATCTTCTCTATACTCTTTCTCTCTCTACTAATTCCTAAGTCTCTCGCACTCTCTCATATTTCCAGTTAGATTGCATAATTCCAGTCAGTTTTTTAACGCTTTCCAGTTAGTTTTTTAACGAAATCACTTTTTTAATTTATTTAGAAAATTCCAGTCACTTTGTTAACCATTTCCAGTCAGTTTCAAATCGTTTTCCAGTTAGTTTTCAGAATTCCAGTCAGTTTTTGAGAGTTTCAGTCAGTTTTTTGACAGTTTCAGTCAGTTTTTTAACAAAATCTGTGTTTTTCATCATTTTCAGTCAGTTTTTTAGCGAGTTTCAGTCAGTTTCTAAACAGTTTCAGTTAGTTTGTTAACAAAATGGCCTCATCTCGAAGGAGCGGCAAGGAACATGTTGATTCTTCCTCACTTAACCCGGAAATTGAGTCACATTTTGAGGAAAGTGAGCAAAATGTTGAAGAAAATGTTCCTCAAAGTGGTAGGGCCGGGGCCGGCCGAGCTCGGGGCGTGGGAAGAGGTGGTCGGGGGCAACGTCAAGCACGAGAATCCAAATCCGACACTTTCACGATCCATTTCCGAAAAGTACAAATTGACCCCAACGACTTTGTACATTTTCGAGCTGTTGCAACTATTGCACCAAATCTTACCCGTTCGCAAAAGGTAATGGGCATGGAACATTGAACCATCACTTGAAATCAACACATCCTGAAAAACTTGGGATTGATAGTGATCAAGCTCAATTACAATTTGCTCAACCTAACACCCAAGGTACGTCTTCGGTTTTATTTAAGTTTAATAATGTCGTTTATAGGAAAGAATTGTGCAAATTTGTGTGTGTTAAAGGGCTTGCTTTTAACTTTGCGGATGATGAATTTTATGAACGGTTTATTAGACTTTCTTTAAATCCGGCCGCCTCCAAAGTACCACGTACGACTCTCGTACGCGATATTAAAAAAGTGGTTTTGGAATATAAACATTTTTTAATTGATGTTTTATCAAAATTAGATCAAAGAGTTTCAATTTGTGCCGATGGTTGGAGTGATCATTGGCAAAGAAATAGTTATTTGGGTGTTACATGCCATTGAATCGATAATTCATTGACTTTACAAAAAAGATTACTTGCATATGATAGTTTTGAACCACCTCATTCCGCGGAAAATATTTGTAGAAAGTTGCACGCCATTTTGGCAAAATATGGTCTTTTGCAAAAAATATTTTCTATTTCATTCGACAATGCTAGTGCTAATACCGCTAGTATACCGGAATTGATGCTCATTTGTCAACCGTCACTTGGGGGTAAGTATTTTCATATTAGATGTTTATGTCATATCATAAATTTATGTGTTAAAGATGGTTTGGATGCTTTAGATCAATATGTTAAACCCATTAGAGAGGCTCTTTATTTTATTGCAAAAAAATATATAATTACAAGAAAATGGATAAAATATTTACTAAATAAGGGTCTTCCCGAAAAATATTTTTCTATGGATGTTCCGACTAGGTGGAATTCTACCTACAAAATGTTAATTGATGGTTTTGAGTATAAAGAGCATATCATGGATTTTTTTATTAGTATGGGCTATGAAATTCCTTTATTTGCGTATCAATGGAACGCTTGCACTAATTTATGTCAATTATTAAAGATTTTCAATACCGCTACTTTGGCTTTGTCGGGAGTTTATTATCCAACTTCCGTTTTGGTACTTGATCAATGTATTGCAATAGTTCTAAGTTTTAAAATTTTGCAAAATTGCACCATTTTAAACGAAAGCATTGCTTCCATGAGGCAAAAGTGGGTCAAATATTTTGATAACATTCCGTCTCTATTTTTGCTTGCAAAGATGTTGGATCCCCGTATTAAATTGAAAGATCTAGTCCGCATAATAACGTTTTATTATGCAAATTTATACCCCAATGGGGACGGATTACACGAAAACCCGGCGATTATTGTTGAAAATACAAAAAAAAAATTTGGTGACTCTTTATAATGAGTATAGTACAATTCATGGAAATGTTTCTCAATATGGCTCAAGTCCTAATGAAGAAGATATTGGTATTGATACACATTATGATGTGAATAACGATCCATATAGTTTTGTTAATGATATTTATTTTTCAAAACGTCCTAGAACGTCTCCTTCTTCTTCTTCTACCTCTAGCATTCCGTACGAGTTGGAAGCATATTTCTCTACTAGACATGAAGTTGTACGAAACACTTCAAATTCAATTTCTTTTGATATTTTGAGGTGGTGGTCACAAAGGCAAGAAACTTATCCCATACTCTCTTTAATTGCAAAAGAAGTCTTAGCTTCTCCCGCTTCAACCGTGGCCGTCGAATCGGCATTTAGTGTGGGAGAAAATGTTTTGGATGCAAGACGTTCCCAACTAACTTGTGAAAATTTGGAAAATCAACTCTTGCTTGGTGATTGGGTTAGAGCGGAAAAGAGGGAGCAAGATATGCCTTATGAAGAGGATTTAGTAAATGTAGATCCACAATATCAATACGACTTGGAAGATTCTACGGGAAGTTCGGAAGGGGACGGAATGTAGATAGTTTTTATTTTAATTTTTAGAATAGGTTTATTTTTATTTCATTGTAATAGTTTAGTTGAGGTAATAAGGCTCCATTTTTTCCTCCCTTAATTATAAAAGGGCAAGGATTGGTTGCCCCCCTCTTTGTAATTTTAATTTTAATTAATAAAATTTAAGGGTACCGTCCCTTTCTTTACTTAAAAAATTTGTGTTATACATTATAGTTATACACTTATACATTTTAAGTTTTTAACTTAAAAACAAAAAAAACAAAAGAAAACTGTTTAAAAAAAGGGGGTCATACATATACTCCCGTTTTTTTTTTTATAAAAACTGTTTAAAAAAAAAAAAAAAAAGTTAAAAAAATCTGTTAATAAAACTGTTAAAAAAATCTGTTAAGAAAACTGTTTAAAAAAACAGTTTAAAAATTTTTTTTTACTTGAAAAAAAAAACTTTACTTGAAAAAAAAAACCCTTTAAAAAAATGAAGTGTTTTTTTATTTTATTTTTTTTTTAAGAAAAAACTGTTAATAAAACTGTTTTGAAAAAAAAAAAAAAAAAAAAGGTAACCGGTTTAACCGCATTAACCGGTAAACCGTAACCGGACATCATGGTTAGACGGTTAGGTTACGGTTAGCATTTAACGAAAAACATAACCGGCGCTTATAACCGTCAACCGCCGGTTTTAACCGGATGGACACGTGTGGGACCAATTAAATAAGGAGTGTTACAAACCTTTTTTTTTTGGCATTTTTATTCTTAAATTGAGACATGTACTTGAATATTTTTTACCCTTAAAATGGGACGGAGGGAGTATGCCATTTTGTTAAAATTGGAGTATCATTTGTTAAATTTTGACTCTTAAAGTTGTTTGGGGACGGAGAGTATATTCGTTATCCACCCAGAAAGCTATTTGTCTCATGATTGACATTGAACATTCACATTCCTTATTTTCCTATATTATGTTTTAAATATGTCAAATAATCACTTTAAAAAAACAAAAATAAAAGACTTAAAACAATTGGGAACTTAACTATAAAATGCGTACAATAAAGGGCGACATTTATTCTATTTGTCGATAACCTTAAGCCGGTTTGTTTACTAAGTTCACAATTGTTTCTATAAACAATTGTGAATTTTTTTCTTGTCATTAATTATGAACTTTTCATTAGTTCTTTGAATAACTATGAACTTGTTCTTACAACTTGTTTTTGGATTCTTGGAACTTGTTCTTGAACCAACTATGAATTTGTTTCTGGAATACATGTGAACTTGTTGTTGAAACAACTATGAACTTGTTCTTTAGATTCTTGGAACTTGTTTTTAGAACAACTGTGAATTTGTTCTTGGTAAAACCATAAAGTTCTTGGACAACTGTGAACTTCTTAGTTGTTGGTTGCCGAACAGAGTTCCTGGTCGACTTTTGTTTCTTTGAACAACTATAAACTTCTCAGTTATAATTGTGAATAAACTTTAATTCTCAGTTATTCTTGTAACTCAGTTGTTCCTGGAACAATTGTGAAGTTTTTTCTAGGAACAATTGTGACTTTTATTGTTAAAACTTATTTAACGTATAAGTCATGTGGGACACTTTAATAAATATTCTAATGAAATATTCTTGTATTCACTTTCAAACTTTACATTTGCAAAACTAAAATGAACCGTGGAAAAAATGGGAAAAAAAAAATCGAACAAGGGCTCGGCATAACAACAGTTTATAACTAACGTAACTAATATAGTGTATATATTTCATTCTTTCGAAAGAAAAAAAATGTACTACCTCTGTCTCTAAATGAGTGTCCAAATTTCATTTTAAGGGACACTGAAAATCGCAACTTTTTGAACAATTTGGTAACAACGATTCATATATAATCTTGTAATCTCCTTTCCAAACTTTTAGTTTTGCACATATAAAGAAACCGGTGAAAAAAATTTCGAAAAAAAACGTTTAGGGAGAAAGTTATGTTCAAAAAAGACACTCATTTAGGAACAAAAATTTCTTGAAAATGGACACTCATTTACGGACAGAGGGAGTAACAAATATTTGAGCAACTAAGATAAATAGAAGAGGTCCGAGTTTCATCAACAAATAGCCGGCAGGCCATGTTTACGTACCTGGATACATGAAAAGACAAATAATTCTATTACAATGAGTATTTGAGAAAGAACTCAAATATTGTTGATCAAGCACAATGTGATAAAAGGTGCCGGAAATAAACTAAAAAAACTCTTTTGAATCCAAATGCCTTGTACCCTTCTCTATCCCTAAATGAGTATCCAAATTTCATTTTAAGAGACATTTGAAAATGTCAACTTTTTGTACACTTTGGTGGCAAAGATTCATATATAATCTTGTAATCTCCTTTCCAAACATTTAGTTTTGCACGTATAAAGAGACCGGTGAAAAAAAAAATCGAAAAAAAAAACATTTAGGGACAAAGTTATGCTAAAAAAAGACACTCAATTTGGGACAAAGATTTCTTGAAAATTGACACTCATTTAAGGACAGATGGAGTACAATATTGTGTAACACTCCCCCTTTATGCAACACTCATGATCAGACCACTTTGAAACATTTATAACATTATCAAGGTGTAATATGATATCAGCACTAATAATTACGAATAATACTAGAGGCACAAAAATTTGGTCACAAATCCAAGGTGTAAGATGTTATCGGTGTTTTTAATTAGATTTTCAATAAAATATCGCCACCTCATCTTGTGCCCCTTCATTAATTAATTTACGATTGCCAATTTGGGGTGGTTCATAATATGTGTGGAGTTTATTGCCAATTTGACCTGCGTACTATCAAAATCTTGACGATTTGCCCTCGTACTAAAGAAACTCACACTATGACCTGCGTACTATTGTTTTAATAAAAAAGTGGCCAAGGATAACGATGACCCGTTAAAAATCTAACGGGCTGTCAGCATATGTTAAGAATTTAACAGATTTGCAATAAAAAAAATTTAAATGTGACCCTAATAATGATATTAATGTTGTAATGGTCCAAAATTTATTTATATTTTTAACTTTTTTTATTTTTATATATTAATAAAAAAATGATCTTCTCATTTGACATTTTTAATTGTCCCAAAAAATTCTTCACATTTCTACAACCTAGAGAAAAAAAAAACCCCACTTAAACAAAAACTTCAAAAGAGGAGCAGAGAACCCGGCTCATTTTGCTTGCTACTCTTCGCCGGCGACTTTCATCTCCGGTCAAAACTCCGACAACAGAAACATAAAAGGGACACCAGATCTGGATTCCCCTCGAGGAGACGAAGTCATTGCCACCAAAACCATCGTCATCTGCCTGAAGGTGCGCCGCCAAACACCGCCGCAGGGGTACGACCGCCGCCGTCAAGATTCCGGCGAGATCTACACAATCTTCACAATAAAAACGAGACCCCTCGCCAAAACGAGTCAACCGACGTGAAAAACCCCCTTTTACGGCAATGCCCTCTCTGTCACCGCCGGAATCAGCGATTCTTGCTCCGGTAGCGGCGGCGGTTGTTTGATTTCAACTGGGGTTTTGATTACTGGGGAGGAAACGATGCTTTCTTTTCAATCGGAGGATGAAAATGAGTTGTTGTTGTTGGATTCTAAACAGCCTGATGATCTTTTGCTTGGTAATTGATCATCTTCAATGCTTGAAACTCCTGAATGTGGAGGTGCTGTTTGAGATTGATTTTGATTTTGAAATTGATTTTGATTTTGAAATTGTTGTTGGAGGAGGAGTTTATCTAGGAGGAGGGATTGGCATTTGGGACAATTAAAAATGTCAAATGAGAAGATCATTTTTTTATTAATATAAAAAAATTTAAAAAAAAAATTAAAAAAAAATATAAATAAATTTTGGACCATCACAACATTAATATCATTATTAGGGTCACATTTAATTTTCTTTTATTGCAAATCTATTAAATTCTTAACATATGCTGACATCCCGTTAGATTTCTAACGGGTCATCGTTATCCTTGGCCACTTTTTTATTAAAACAATAGTACGCAGGTCATATTGTGAGTTTCTTTAGTATGAGGGCAAATTGTCAAGATTTTGATAGTACGCGGGTCAAATTGGCAATAAACTCTATGTTAACACAAAAGTGGTATAGAATATTTGAGGGGCTTAATGCCTTGACATTGCTAAGGTTCTTATCCATGTTTTTATCTGACCATTTTCCAGCTGCTTGTTTTCTAGCACTGAATATCCTTTTCTACTTGTTACAAATTGCTTTTCAGAGAAGAACCACTGTGAACACGACAGAAAAATTATTCTAATCTTGGAAAATACAATGACTATAAATAACAAATATTTAATTCCAATTAAAATTGTTAATGTCAGAAGTTTGAGGGGCAAAAAAAAGTAAATTTCCATTTGACGTTATCGTTATCAAAACCTAGTCCTTCAAATCAATTTCAACTCACCAATGTTACAACATTGTTTACTATCCCCTACAGGTGCATGTAGTATAATCTAACAACTATATGCTGCAATATTTGGCGGAAATTGTAAGAAAGTATTGTTACCTCCATATAAATTAACTTCATATGTTCACCCCCTTCCTCTTCCACGTCCTCTACCACCACCTCTCCCTCTTCCTCTCCCGCCACCACCACGACCCCCACCTCTCCCACCACGGCCTTGAAAACCTGATGATCTATCCCCCTTCAGCTTCAGTGATTGGACTCCTCTTCTCTTTCCATGGTGTGTATCCTCATCCCCCTCGTCTTCCTTGTACCTTGCATTGCTTCTAGGATTGAAGGATATCTCTCTTGACCCACCGGGTCCCAACTTAACATCATTGAATTTACGTGAATTTCTTTCGTTATTACTCAACGCTGCTGCCCTCTCTCCTAGTGGAAGTGCATCCTCTTTGGCTAGTGATTTGTTCTTCCAAAAGGCTTCAGCGTGCCGTTGATCCTTCACTTCGTATAATCTGCAGGTTTCAGTGTAAAGTACGCATTATTTGCTTTGCTCGTCTCTTGTATTGTACATTTCAACATGTGGAAACAATAAAAAGTAGGCCTGATATCGCATGTAGATACTAATTCAGCTCATCGTTGGAAAACAGATTTAAATACTCCCTACATCCCAAATGAGTATCCACTTTCGTCTTTGAGAGACATTTGAAGCGAGTTGATTTTTTAGTACTCCCTCCATCCCGATGTAAAGTTCTTAGTTTGACTTTGAACGCTTATTAAGGAACCAATGCAAAATGAGTCGAGAAAAGTAGTGAGTTGAGGATATAATTGTCCAAAACACTATTCATAATGCAAGCGGGTGAAAAGTAGGTTAGGTAAGTAATGGTTTTTTTCTAATTCTATGAAAAGATTGTCCAAAAAGATTGATCATACTTCTTCATATATGGAATAACGCAGTGGCAGAGCCAGGATTCTTTCTTAAACGGGGGCAAAATTAATTTGCATATAGAATATTATGGTATAATACTTAAATTTAGTTTAAAGGGCGGCAAAATTATAATCTTGTGTCCATTTTCTCTCATCAATACAAAGGGGGCCAAAAATATACTATTTGTTAAACTATAAAGCAATTTCTTTTAAAAAAAATAATAAAAATAAAAATACTCCCTCTGTCCTTTAATGAATGTCCAAATTTCAAATCAAGGGACGTTTAAAAATCTCGACTTTTTGTACAATTTAGTGGCAAAGATCTATTTTATATGATTGAAATCTTCTTTCGAAACATTTAGTATTGCAATTATAAAGAGACTAGTGAAAAAAATCAGAAAAAAAAACCACTTAGGGAGAAAGTTATTCTAAAAAAAAGACACTCATTTTGGGACGAGAATTTCTTGAAAATGGACATTCATTTAGGGAAAGAGAGAGTAGTAGGGAAAGAGAGAGTAGTACAGAATTGTTGCATTTTAAATATGAAATAGGGGATCAAATGCTCCCTTTGCACCAGGGCTGGCTCCACCAATGGAATAAAGTAAATTGAAAACCTTAAACTAGGACAGACCAAAAAGGAAAGTAAGAACCTTAAACTGGGACGGAGGTTGTAGTTTACTAACAAAAATACACTAAGTACATTTACTATCCACCTTGTAGACTAGTTTGGTACGAGAGAATTTCTATTCCTCGTCATACTATTGACACTATCATGCAAAGAGATTTGTAGTAAACCATCACTGAATGGAATATTATTCTAACACACCAAATGAGCAAAAAATACTGAATTTCAAGTATCACTAGAACATGCTACTCCATATTTGTCAATGTGAATTTATAACTTCCTTAAAAATGAATGCTCATTTAGGGACTTTTTTTTTTTGAAAAATTTCTAACACCAAATAGGCAAAACTTACAGAATTTGAAGTATCATTAGAACATGATACTCGTATTTGTTAATGTGAATTATTTAGGAACAACCTTCTTCTTCTTCTTCTTCTTTTTTTTTTTTTTTTTGGAAAATGGACAATCATTCAGGGATGGATGGATTCATAGAAACAAAACAAAGACAATCAAATGTGCAAAATTTGACGTGTATCATATTACTTATTTTTAGTAAAAACAAGGAATGTAAATCTTACCTCGGAGCTCGAGACTTCTTTTCTTTATTGTTCTCGTGATCAGCATCGGATGCATCAGAATCACTTGCGCTCAGCTCCTCATCATCCATAGCTGGCTCAAAATGTTCCTCCACCAAAGATGGTTGAGCATTGGAAGCAACAGGGTGCAATGCCAGATATTCTGGAGAAAAC
Organism: Campanula takesimana; assembly: GCA_026119855.1. Classification (NCBI taxonomy): domain Eukaryota; kingdom Viridiplantae; phylum Streptophyta; class Magnoliopsida; order Asterales; family Campanulaceae; genus Campanula; species Campanula takesimana. Next base: position 194,739 of record JAOWBW010001123.1, read on the forward strand.
TCGTCCACTTCATAGTCCTACAGGGCAAGAATTATGAAAAATTACTCTTACGATAAGCTGACTCTTAAAGAGTTACAAGAATGGAAGATTCAACTGCAATGTATAGGGAAACCCAAGCTTCTATATTGAAACACAAAGCAGGCAAAGCACCAATTAATCAAAGAGGGGAGAGGGGAGGAATTGAATACCTAGTTACACAACTAAGACCAATGAGTCATTGATTCATACTAAACTCTTTAAAGTTAATTACTCCCTCCGTCCCAAAATGATCTTCCCATTTTTTTGCCGTTATTACGAGTGAACTTTGAGCAATAATTTTAGGTTTATTAAACTATCCTAATGAAAATCTAAAACTTGTTATTGATAGTATTGTTGATGGTGTATCAATAACAAGTTTTGGATTTTCATTAGTATAATTAAATCAACCTAAAATTATGCTCGAAGTTCATTCGTAGTAACGGACGAAAAAGTGGCAAGATCATTTTGGGACGGAGGGAGTATCTAAATAAGTGGAAAGTCCAGGGGGTATATCTGAGATGGAACTTTAAAATCCTCGGGATATACATGCCTTTTACACATCATATCATACAACTTGTCAAAATTATTCTACTTCGTCTATTAGCGGGAAAAAAAAAGGGATTGAAGGATCACACACATAAATGTTTCATATGTGTGTGTGTGTATACATACATACTCCCTCCGTCCCACCTCACTTGAGACCTAAGAGGTGGGCACAATAACCAAGGAAAAAGAATAAAATAAGAAAAATGTGTGGTAGAAAATGAAGATAGAGAATGAGTGGGGTTAATAGTAGGTTGGTTTAATGGATTGTGTGGTGGAAAATGAAGAGAGAGAATAAGTGGGTGGGGTAGATTGAATATAAAATTATAAAAAGATTACCATTTTGGGGAGTCTCAAGTGAAGTGGGACGGAGCAAAATGGAAATAAGTCTCAAGTGAGGTCCAAGTGAGGTGGGACGGAGGGAGTACATATTTAGACACACACACACATTAATTATAGCAAACAATGAAAAATCATAACATTATGTACCTTGTCATTGAACATTGGCCTGAACCGTTCATCTTTCAGATCTTCATTAGTTAGTCCCTTCTTTTTCTTCGTTTTTTTCTTCGTATCACCACCATCAGTATCTTTCTTCTCTGTTTCCGCTTCTTCTTCAAGAAGACGTGCAGCAAGAGTGCGATTATATTTTGGCAGTTTCTTCAAAATCTACAAGATAAAACAAAAAAGAGAACAGAGACAGTTTAAACATCAAAACATAAAAAAGCTCAATTATATATTCAGTAATGTAAACATGATAAAAAATGGAGAGTTTGATGTGGCTTCGAACATATGTTAACGAGATCTCAAATTACAAGAATAGCAAGTACATTCAGAGCAAACCCCATTTTTTAAGCAAAATGGAAAATTCCAGCATTTACAAGTAAAACAAGGAATATGATGCCTTTTACATAGGTGGAGAAATGATGCAGAAACTTAACCGTAATTTGAGATTGGCGTAAAGCTTCAAGCTTCTCCTTTTTACGCTGTTCTATATATTCATCATACGCGAACGGATTAGCCATCGCTTGAGCCTGCAAAGACACAATAATCAACTAGTTAAAGCAGATGTAATAGAAGACACCTTCACCATCAAAATTTCATCTCTCTTCTGAAAACCCACAAAGTTGTGTGCCTTAGATGGGGATGATACTAAACCCAACATTTCTTCAAAATAATACAAGCCTCATTAATAAGTAAGGACCATAATGGTGCATCTCACAGAAAAAATATGTATAACAAAAAAACTGGTCACCTTTTTATACAATCGGTGATCAATAAAGAAACCATGCATGGAGGCTCTTAGAAGATTGGTGCCAATCAAATTTGTCAAATTCAACTTCTCAAGGTCCTCTTTTGTCAAAAACTTGAAATGATCATAAATGGCTGTTTCTGCATCCTCCTCCAGCTCTTCCTACAAACAGAAGCAACAAAGTAAACACTGCCACCTGTCATTATAGAACAACATAGACGCCCAAGTATGAGGTTACAAGTGGTAAGTGTAAATCATACTGTAAGGTTTTCCAAGTAAGAACACCACTTGGGAGCAGGTCCAAGGGCAGGTATAAAATAAGATGGGATCTGGCTGTTGTCCAGCGCCAACAACATCAACCCACTGTCTCCGTACACACACAGGTCGTTTATGGATCCACCAGTTGGCTGAATGCTAGTCATTCGATCTCCCTGAAAGCATGAAATAACTTAATTAAAAACTGAAGGTGATATAGATTCATAAAGATTCAGAATCGATATCCTGGAATAACCCAGTAGAATCAGAGATACATAGCAGCTTTACCGAAACTATAGACCTATCAAACGTAATAAAATGCCAAATATGTACTGAATGCAACTCTGTTAACATAAAATTCTATGTTTTGCCGCACCCTTTAAAGACCATAATCAAGAAGCGTATCTTGAAACTTTAACAACCATTTATTATATATAATTTGCTTCAGATACCATGTTGCTGGATCCAAAAGGACAGAAACCCTAGAGATTTGATCGCAGTGGACTAACACACACGTAACATCAATTAACTGATAACTCTTTCGTTTTTACAAACTACATGTCTTATGAAATGAGACTAACAAGTGGGGAGCATTCTTTGTCTGAGTGTGTAACTAAACAAAATAAGACAATCCCACTAACGTAAATCATCAAGATCTCATACAAAGAAGTTCTGTAAACAATCTCTATGAACCAAGAAGATGCATGACTTGACTTCCAAAAAAAACGAGTATCTAAGCATCATAGTTAGTAGCTCCTTCATAATCCTAGTTACCGCATCTGGTCAGCATGCACATTAGAAAAATCAAATACTGCACACGGAATACAAATGGCAATACAACATCATCAACAACAAAGCCTTCTAATCCCTGTAAACAGGGTATGCTACATGAACCAAAAGTAGAATCAGTTTCTTACTGTATCAGGGTCCCAAATCCTGACAATATGCTTATCTGTAGTAATCAGCTTTGCTCGCTCAGAATTCAAAGTCTTATGCCACTTGATGTTCAATATCGGGCTCCCATACCTGCAATGCAGAAATGAAATGGGAAAGTCAATAAGCAAAGATGAAAAGTTGTCATTATATCATCATCAAAAACAACAGCAATAGTATGAAGAACCATCTAAAATAGAACTCACTTGTGATCCTCTACCCTTAAAGGAGATGAAGATCGCAAATCATATATCAATATCTGCACAGTAGCAGTAATGAGTCTTTCATTCTGAAGTAGATATTGCTAAGGACATGCACTTACGATGGATCAGAAAATGGGTGACTGAAACTAAATGCAGATAAGACATAAATGATATAAACTTGATAGGCCATAGAGATCCATGTGCTTTGCATACCATGCAAACTTAACTGTATAGGAAGTAAAAAAGAAATTCCAACAGTAATTTTCATGACCATTAGCCAACATGAAAAATCTTGCACCTATACTAGAGCATAATTGGCTTAAGTCTGCACCTTTCATCTGATTAAAACTAAAATCTCTTCTATTGAGAAATTACATCTAAAACCAGGTGTTGTGGAAAACAAATAGAGTAAGAAAATATGTAAGCGGCATTATGAGTATGAAATAGAAAATCCAGTTTAATATACCTTTCCAGCACTACATCCAACCGCCATATGGTAGCCTCCATCTCCATCAAATTCCAGAGCAGTTACCTCCTGCAGTTTATGTATGGTGTTAAGAATTGCAATTCCATGTGAACTCATATAGACTAATGCCACTCATGAACCAACAACCCAAAAAACTTGTGTGCCTGAATTTGCCAACTTAGAAGAAAAAGAATTTGAGGTTCCTACTTTTCTTTACAATGAGAAGAAATTTACCTTGGTTAATCAAGAATATCCACCATTATAGTACGTGGAAAAATAATAGGACCATGAAACAGTGAAGAGTACAACGCAAGTTGTACAGAAACGATGACCTTCTTCCAGTAATTGGAATTACCAAATTAAAAAGTACTTTATAAGGAAGAAGATTTAGCAACTACCAGTCTGCCTGAATCAACAACAAGATGGAAAGAAGGGAAAATGAGATTTGTAGGAATTCATCGTAGCGACGTGAAATGGGATATGAAATATATCTTAAGGGCTTTCAAGGACCGAGTGCACGAATATTAATGGCCTTCATGCTTAACATGCTTCACTTCATGAAACAGCTTCCCTTTTGTTTCCCCAAATGAAATCCATGAATCAAGCAGATGGTTAGGGTTTCCTAGACCACATACTAATATAAAGGCCCAGCACAAGACTGAATAATTTCAACAAGATATGCCTTGGACTCGATGATCATAAAACCTCAGGCATCTGATAAAAACAGATGAGGTAATAGTGATAGCATATCTTTAATTTTATGGCAGTTCATATCTATAGCCTCGAAAGGGGTATCAGGAAGCAAACAAACTACCTCGTCACTGCCACCAGCAGGTTCAACGGCATTAAGCCTGCCAACTGAAGCTCTTGTTCTCATGTCAAAGCATTCAACAGCACCATCATCACCACCACAAGCAACTAGGCCATGAAGCTTGCTGAGTTGCAAATAGAATTTATTACTAGCTATCAGATAAGCAAGGATATCGAAACTAAAGCAAGCAAATGATCTCACCAACCTTCTAGAGACAACATTTAGTGCTGGGGATTGTGTGTTAAGTGAAGATAGGAACCGCCCCTGTTCAAAACAAATGTAATTATAAACAAATAAACAAATTTTCAATGCTCAAGTATAGCAGTTGTATGAAAATATAATTCTGAAACATAGCCTGACCTAATAAGGCCAATTCACCCACCACTAGCTTAAGTAAATTCAAACTAATGCAAACTGAGAAGAAATTCAGGCATTTAATTAGACAGATGGAAGATAAAACATGAGCTTAAATCACGGTATTATTAAGAAGCTGCAACCAAGAAGTAGGTACAGCACGTCAATCAGGGAAAGAATGGCCCAGAAAGAGAGGAGGTGTCAACTACAAAGGCGGAATCCTCCTTGTTTATTGTATCATCATCTAAATAAAACTGGTCTAGCCGAGTACACAAAATATAATGATGTCAAGGATGTCTCATCTATGGATTAACATGCATCTCAATTCCAGTTTGTGGGGGCTAAACCTGAACCATGTCCAAATCTTTTAAGAATCAAGCTGTTAATAATCATAACCAAAAACACAAACATAGAAATCTTTTGAAACCACATAATAAACCTAGACATTGGAAGCTCAAGATTAATTAAGCTAGCACAATAGCTCAAATTTGTTGTAAGAAAAAGAACAGCGGGATTCTAGAATCTAGCCAGCTCAACAATCAATAATTTGGACTTCGTCCCAACTACTTGGGACTGGATACATGATCCTTTTCACCATCTGAAGACTTCTTTGTCAAGTTACCATATGCTTCGTGTACGAGTTATATGTTAGTAAGAGCTAAATGGCAAATGTATGCTTTTTATCCAGGCCGAGAGAGAGAGAGAGAGAGAAGTTTATGAATGAAATACAAAGAGTTCACAGAATCATTAATACTGAAAAGGAAGTTAAAATACCTGTTCTAAGTTAATTCTATATAGATCTGGAGAAGAGGCTGCACAAATCAAGTCACAGGACCAGCAATCATATGCAATATCCCTTCCCACCCTGTCAAAGAAACAAATCTCAAAACTACAGAAGCAACCTCAACAATAACACTAGCCAAGTTGTATGAATACTTGAAAAGACCAGTAAAAGTCATGAAAGTCCAAGATACACTCCAAAATAAGAACTTGCTAAAGTAACTGGCACGTCTTAAAGTAAACTACCAATACTGCAAAGGTAACTACATCAATATACTGGATTTCTCTAGTCCAAACATGAAGAAACTTTCCAGATGGTCACCAACATATGAGCCAGTACCTCTGTAATTATACAAAAGGCAGGACCATGCAATGAGAGGAAAAACATGAAAACTCATGTCATATAATATTTACACATAATTGACAATTGTGTCCTGCCCAATCTTTTTATGCATGTGCTAAACCACTACAGAGGCTTGAACGAAGGTCAAAAAAAAAATGTGTAGTAAGATAAAAATAGGAAAGGGAACAAAAATAAATCTTCACAATCCCAACTAACCCAAGAAGCAAAAGTAATCAATTAGGTGTTTGCATAGCATCTTGGCTAAAACCATGAACAATATCTGCAACTATAGCTTTAAGGCATGAAATACCACCATGGGGCCAAATGAGAATTGAGGCTCAAAAACAGTTTGAATCAAATCTGTGCAAAAGTAACTGAACTCCTTGAAATTGTCTTGTAATCCTCTCTATAAGGCAAATGGGAGCAATTTTCTTGAAAGCACTCACTACTCAGCATTTAGGAAGACTAAAGCCCTCAGCATAACACAGCTCACTCAAATTATGAAAAATGATGTTTCAACAACCATAGGTCACATACCGCAAAAGAGAGTAATTAACTGTCTCCTAGCCCTCATACAAACGAGACTTGGTCAACCATAATGCATAAATGAAGCTCTCTCTGTCAACATTCTGACATGCTCAAGAGTCAAACCTCATGCTCACATGAATAAGACGTTAGATAAGCTGCCACTTAATAATAAAAATTAGAACTGCAATCCACACCATAAACTGCACTTTCACAGCTTAATTTTTATGTTACTACTTATTTCTCGATTTCTTGAAGAACTCATCTTCAACATGTAAAATTGTGACTTCCCCCCTGCTCCTGGGGGGGGGGGCTTTAATTCACTCATGCAAACATAATGTCGCATCAAGTCCTGCTTACTGTTAGATCTGATGCAAGACTTTAAAATCAACATTTTGATACATTCAGATGAAAATAGATAAAAGATAACCATCATGAAAAATCATCAACTTTGTACAGAGAGTAGGCTCCGCTTTTTATTCTATGTAGGCATTGTTATGTAAGAGGGCAGAAACCCTGGCGTAAAATAAAACGAGTGTGGGGAAGGGATCAACATTGACAAAATATTTAGATTGTGGTAGAAGATAAATAGATACAAGAATCACTACATATAGAAAGTGATGATCGTAATACCTTGGAATTCGCAAACTGTAGTGACTTCCATATTTGGCATGTAGGCGAATAGAGCGATCAGCACAAAGGAATGCCAGCTTTGAATAGTCATCGCCCAACACCTAATTATGCAACAGACATTCAGTTATCAGTTTGCCTTGTATATAAGAAGTATAAGATATAATCAAACCAATAAAATAACAACACTATAGTGTCCTGAAAGGATAACTGTCCTTGAGGAAAGGAAACATGAGCTTAAGAATAATATATATATAAATCAAGACTCTATAATCCAAGGCAAACAAGTTCATATCTTTACTGATAGTGAGATTGAAGCCTAGCATACAAGAATGCCATCTTTCCAAATCATATCAAACCCATTGCAAACACTAAAGAAACTACTGCAAGTGGGTAACAGGTCAGTTGGGGTTACCGCTTAATATATACGGAGTATATGGGTAGACCATTTTCTTAATAATCACATGAGCAAACAGAAGGACATTAATATTGACATTACGAATAACTGTACCTTAGTCATCACATTATTAATCAAAAAGACGATTAATATCAATATTATGAACTGCTCTCGTTTAAGCTGACGGAACAAAAACATGATGAGGCAGAACTTTCTAGAAGAGAATCCCGGTTAGAAGCATACCACTTTCTTAGTAAAAAATATAGCAGAAATCACATACGTTGTTTTATAGATACACTAACAACAAACTCAAATGACTGGGCACATACTGTTTCAATCTGACTGGAAAATGTGCCTTATTGAAATCAAGTTTTAAGCTAGATTTCCAGAGTTTTCATATATTTCTATTCAATATTGCACAGGTCTCTGTATTGACTACTCCTTCTAGTTGCCTTTAGAATAAGGTTGTAAGTTTGGGAGCATAAGCAGGGAACACAGTGTTCACAGAACAAGAGTGCAATACCACAATGAGAGGCATTCTGCTATCTGATCCTTCCACAGACCTTAAATGTATACACCAGCATGACATATCACATGTCAATTGCCTAGCATAAAAGCCTTCAGCAATTCCAAAAGAAAGCAGCTACTAAGATCCTAGACTGAACGAAATGTAGAGGTATATGACAACTGGTGCTGATTTGCATTTTACTAACAGGGTACGGGAAAAAGTACCTGAAAATTAATTATCTCTGACACCAAAGTCCTTTCAAACTTCAATGACAGTTCCCTCAGTTCATATACTTTGACTTGTGGCGGGTATATACCTGAAATCCATCATTACATCTGCAAGGTTAGAATTTTGCAACACAAAAATTGCATAGACAGGCCAAGTTTCAGAACACCTGTTGCGAGAAGAAACTCCCCATCAGGAGTTGCTTTAATTTTAGTTGTTGCTGTTTCAAACCTCAAATCCTGGATCAATTCCACACTTCGCGAATAATCTACATTACACAAAAAGAACAAAGTTACTTATGGGTTCAAAGGGGGAATACCAAACAAAAAAACAATACAAATTTTTTTAATACCTAAAATCGCGTCTAGGGATATGCCCATCATACCTTTTTCAAGTTAGTTGCAGTATAAATTAAAATTAAGTAATCAGTTTTTGAACATATAGGCGGTTATCACCCTTCGTCCTAAAAATATACTCCCTCCGTCCCAAAATGATCTTCATGTTTGACTATTCAAACTTTTTAAGGATATGAACACTTGAGAAGAATTTTTTGGGACAATGAAACATGGCAAATGAGAAGATCATTTTGGGACGGAGGGAGTAAAAAACTTGATGTGACGAGGACAGCTTTCACTAGACTTCCTTAGAAGAGACTCTTTTGGGCACAAACAGAAAAAGGAAGTCTGCTTTCTTTTCTTTTTTCGAGAAGTAATAAACAGAATTTGAGGTTGAAAAATTAAAATAAGCACATGAAGTATAACAATAAAGCTCATCAGTTTGTATGCCTATAGATCTAGTCAGTATTGAGCAAAAAGCAAAATTAGGGTTTGAGAAAAGGGTTATATGATTCTAAACTCAAGATTCTTAACCATACTAGTTAATAATTAAAACTCACTCCGTCCTCCCAAAATGAATATCCATTCTCATCCGTTCAGAAACACTGATTTTCATAATATTTCACTGAAATTTTACTACAAAATCGTTACTTAATAGTTCAAATAGCCAAAAAAAAGAATCAAAATAAATGAAAAAAAAAATTGTTTCTTAACAGAATTTGATGGTACCTTTGTCTTTGCTAGAAGCTTTGCGTCTTTTCTGAGGAAGCCAGGTCGCCGGACGGTGCTGCCCAGAGACTGTATACACCTTAACTCCGTTAATTGAGTTGGACCTTAGGGTACCTCCCTGGTTCGCCATTGATTTTTATTCCCTGCTTCTTTAGAGAGAGGGGGAGATAACTGGATTCAGTTTGTGAGGCCACCGGAGCGGTTGAGTTAACAAGAGAAGCAACCAGTGGCGGACCTCGACTTTTCAACCACCGGGTGCACAATTTACACTACATAAGTTCAAACTAAAAAATTCGTGACGCAATTATATTACATTACATAAGTTCAAATACAATTGTCTCATAAGGGAAAAAAAATACAATTATCTAGGATCCGAAAGAAGAGTACTCAAATCAACAAATTCTTTAATAGCAGAAGCCATCACGGGGACGGGGACCGATTGTTGACTAGGACTACTAGATGAATTACCCACCCCAAAACTAGTTTCACCATCCCCAATTTTTTTTCTTTTGATAATAAACTTGTCCATATTCAATAATCAACAAAACACCACAAATCCTACAAAAAAATCAATGAAATAACCATTCAAACACATATACATTTATAATCAAACATTTAATTAACACATACTACCTCCGTCCCAGCTCAATACGCATCTTTACTGTTTGGCACAATATTTAAGGAGAGATTATTTATATTCAAAAGTATTGTGAGTGGAGAATAATGAGTGGTTGGGAGGAAGAAAGAGAATGAGTGGAGAATAATGAGTGGTTGAGAGGAAGAAAGAGAATGAGTGGAGAATAATGAGTGGTTGGGTGGAAGAGAGAGAATGAGTGGAAGATTATAAAAATAATAAAAAACTTTCCTTTTTTGGATTGTGCACATATCAACAACACCCACTTAAAAGGTAAGTGTGCACATTGAGCTGGGACGGAGGTAGTATATTGCAATCACCCATGAAATTAGAAGAAAAAATCAAAGCCCCAAAATTTATTTCAAACCCTAGATTTCTATTTATTTCAATTTGGAGAGAGGGAGACTTGAGAACTTACAAGAGGGCGGAGGATTGAGATTAAGAATCGATGTCCGCCGATGCCGATCTACAGTCTACTCCGAGTCTCTCTCCGATCAAAGCCCCTTTTTTTCCTCTTTCTCTTCTTCTCTGCGTTGGTCACTGGTGCGGCTTCTCAGTCTTGCGTTTTTTTTTTTTGAAATCAGGAAACGCCAAGAGATTAAAGTTAAAGTCTTTTGCGAGAACTGGCGAGAGAAACGACATATGAAGCGGCGTGTTATATGAAGCGGCGTGTTATATGAAGCGGCGTGTTCAACCCTAACTTTAGTATATATTGGTAGGAGGAAAGTGTAAATGTTTAAAGTAGGAGGGGCAGTACTAAAAAATGAAAGAAACAAATATTTCGGATCGGGTTGGGTTCGGTCGGATCGGAAGTGCTGACCGAATCCGAACCCGAACCCGCTCTGATCATAAAATTGCAAATTGAACCCTAACTTTTCGGATCGAAATGCCTTCGGAACGGATCGGGTTCGGACAAATTGTCATCCCTAAATAGAGCCGTCAATTCGGGATAACGGGACGGGACAAAACTATGGTGTCCCGCTATCTATACGGGACGGGACGGGCCTAATTTTACGCGGGACGGAAATTCCCCGTCCCATCCCATATCACCTCGGGACGCGGGACAATACGGGACGAACACGGGATAAGTTAACGCAATCACCAATCACAAAAAAATACGATTTTTCAAGTTAACATGACCAAAAAGTCCACTGTCCACCATTTTTCCAAGCAGTCCATCCAGCCAGCAGCAACAGCAACAAATGTGAGTTTACACAAATGAAAACCAACAACAACAAGATTCTAAAACAGACAGTACATACATGATACACCTTCACAGGATTATGGCCCCAAATTCATAGTAACATATTAAGCACAGTAAAGCCCTAAACAGAAAGTAAAATTGATTTTCTTGTAATTTTACAACACTGCATTCCAATTTTCAAACCAGAAAATCTACAAACTCTGTAATGATATTCTATTGTAGAGAAGAGGAGAATCGTACCTGAGTAACGATTGCCGTCGCCGGGATGACCAGAGGAAAAGATGTCGCCGGAAAAAGAGGAGAAGATGTCGCCGGTGTGAGACTGTCGGAGAGAGAAACCAGTGCCTTCGCCGGTGTGGGAGTGAGCCGGAGTGTCGATTGTCGAGGTGAGAAGTCGCCGTGGTGTGGGAATCGTCGAAATTCAAAGGCGCCGTGGTGTGGGTGTGGGAATCGTGGGATTAGGGCATACTGACCCGAGCTAGGTGTGGTGGACTGGACTGGTGGTGGGTGGATATTTTGGGCCTTGGCCCAATAAAGATGGAAATTGGGATGGGCCTAAGTCCAATCAAAATGCGGGACGTCCCGTCCCGTCTCATCCCGTTTTTGTCCCGTCCCGAATAGTCCCGCATTTTTTCGGGACAAGAAAATGCTGTCCCGTCCCATATATATAGCGGGACGGTCCCGAATTGACGGCTCTATCCCTAAATAAGGGTAAGTGAGAGAGGGTGTGTTTTTCAATTACTAAGTTCACACATCTCCAACTAATTCTAATACCTTTACATATTTTTTTTGGGGGTGCGCTTAGTAAAACAAATGAAATTTGGGGTTGACCAGGTGCACGTGCACCCCCTCCCACTATGGGAGGTCCTCCCCTAGAAGCAACTGGCGGTGAATGAAGACAAAGCCCATGGTTGTGACGATGGGTGTGGTCGGCTGCGACGGCGACGATCAAGGGTTTGAGTGAAGGCGCTGAATGAATGAACTTAGGGCAATATGGGTTTAAGACCGGTTTTCAAGTTTAATGCGTAGAAATTTTATACTAAGCCCATCATATATTTATTGAAGCTGTTTTGGGTCCAATACTTTTAACATTATGCAATTTACACCCATTTTATTTACATGTGGACAAATGAACATAATTTCTTCTAGTGCCAAATCTATATACATAAAAGTCGAGGAAGACCCATATAGAGTCGCCACGTGGACAAAGCTTTATTTACATGAAGCCACATCATCACCTCTCAAATTAATAATTGACTTTTGGAATTCTTACTATTAGTTAATATTATTAGTTATTATATAGGTTAACTAATACTATTAATAGTAATAGTTAATAGTTAATACTATTAGTTATTATATAGGTTAACTATTACTATTAATAGTATTAATTAACCATTATAGTAACTATTATGGTTAACTAATACTATTAAGAGTAATAGTTAACCATAATAGTTACTATATAGGTTAACTACTACTGTTAATAGTATTAGTTAACCATAATAGTTACAATATAGGTTAACTTTTACTATTAATAGTAATTATTAATCATAATAGTTACAATATAGGTTAACTTTTACTATTAATAGTAATTGTTAACTATAATAGTTACTATATATATTAATTATTACTATTAATAGTATTAATTAATTATAATAGTTACTATACAAATTAATTATTATTATTATTAATCATATTAGTTAATCATAATAGTTACTCTCTTCGTCTCAAATTGAATGTTCTGTGTTCTCTCAAAATGAATGATCTTTTGAAATTTACCTTCACATAACTTTTTTTTTAAAAAAAAATCATTATATTTTTACAAAACTAAAATTTTAAATTTGAATAATAAGAATATTTATGATTTTTCTATTAATATTTTTTTTTCAAAATGATCCTTAAATCCCAAATGTACATTCACTTGAGGAAGGATGTAGTACTATATAAGGTAACTATTACCATTTAGCTCACTATGAGCTAATAATATGAGTCGGTCGTATGAAAAACATGTTTTACATTAAGAGATGTGTAAAACCTATTTTACATTAAGAAATTATGTTTACATTAAGGAATGGAAACAAGTTTTAAACTAAAGTTAAGTAAAAAAAATTCTCAATATTTTCACTAATAATATTAGTTAACTAGAACAGTTACTATATATTATAACTATTACATTTGTTGGGTTTTTAAGAGACATGCACAGCGGAATAAAACATTAAAAATTTTATGAAACCCAAAGCCCATAGATCCATTCATATGATTAAATCAAATACATCTACAATGAATACTAGAACACTAACCATTGATGCGTTTGTTTAACAACCTTGATTTCGGTGTAGCTTTTCGAACTTGATCACGAACAAGATCACGAACTTGGAGATGATAAGATTCACCCTCTAACGGTATCCACACCACGAACGAATATCAAGACGCCTCTTGATCTTGGTTGCTAGACCAAATTGTGAAACACGCTTTCACAATATTATGAACTATATGGAATATATGTAAATTCTTGTTCTTCACTTTTTGATCTTAGAACAAGAAATAATCCTCTCAAACTCTTTAGAGGCACTCACAATGTTATGAACTGAATAGGGCTGTTAAAGAGGGGTTTTATACTTGTTAGACCTATTCCAACTAGGTAACTAGTGACCAAACCCGCAAGAAAACGGACTAAGGAAAGTTCCATCACGGAGCTTAGGTCCGATCGGGTCACCAAAGGGGTCCGGCCGGATCCCTCAAGGTCTGACCGGGTCCTTAGGGAGGTCCGACCGGACCTTTCCCTTTTTCCCGACTTTCTTGTTTTCTCCTCTAAATTCCTAAATCCCTTAAAGGTCCTTCGACCCAATATTCCAATTAAGTCCATTTAGATTCGTTCTAATGTGTGTGACTCTTTAGGATTACACTAAGTTGGCAATGGGTGTAAACCCATAAGATATGATTAGGTTCTAGCAAACCGCCATACCTACCCAATTAGTGTAACTATATAAGTTCGTATCCTTTATAGAATATATCACAATCCTTTTGTCCTACGATGTCATTGAAAGTAAGTGTAGACACCCCGATCTCGCACCCCTAAAACCAAACCCTTAAATTGGTCTAAGTGCAATAATTGACCTAAAACCCCAGATTTGGCAGTTCGGGATTACCGTACGCCTTATCGGTGCATTGAATGGAAAAATCATGTCCGGATTCATGATCAGGGCTCAAAACCGAGCAAACATGTGTATTCTCCGAAAATCAAGCGTCGGGACCCTACGATGGGCCCCGCACCCCTAGAACGCCTTTTGCCGATCATCCTTTGCATTTAAAATTATATTATGTTATTTCCTTACTTATTAAAATATTTTAGATATACCGGCGTGACCATAAAAATATTCCGAGCAACTTTCATGTTGGGCCCGCGGACAACCGGGACACCGGAGCGCGCACGACGGAGCAGTTACGGAGCGAAAAGACGGAGCCGGGAAAAATGCACAAAACGAGTGGGCTGATGGAATTCAAAGCAATGGATGAGTCATGGAGATGGACCAATCCCAAGGCAAGAAAAAATAAAGGAAAAAATCAAAAGGCAAGCCACATCTTTTGGCTAATTTTTCCACATCTTTCCCATCATCTTCACCTCCCATCACCCATGCTTTGGCCAATTTTTCCATACCTTTTCCATGAATTTCGGGCAAGCAACCACCGCCCCCCATACTACCCCTACTCTAGGGGCATTTTGGTCAAAAAACTTACCTCCCTCCTCCATATACTCCCTTTGTTGATCCAAAAAAGGGGACTCATTCAACACACACATTACACTACACACATTCATTCAACACACACATTACACTACACACTCCCTCCATACACTTTCACTCTTGCTCTTATTACCACCATTCCACCACCACTACCACCACTCCTCCACCACATCTCCACTACTAAACCACCACCCAATCACCTCAAACAACCCCTTCAAATCTCAAGCAACAACAACAACAAGCAACAACAACAACTACAACCACAACAACAACTTCAATCAAACAAAAAAAAAAGTCTTCCCTTGGAGACAAAGGAAGCACACCACCCTCTCTCAATCTAGGTAAGTTTCCTTTTTATATATCATAGATTTGATAAAATGTAAGTCTAAATGAGTTGTTCGGAAATCTAGTCAACTAGTGACTAGATTCCCCTTATTATCTATGTAATCTATGTTTTTACTTTGTAAATAAACATGTTCTATATATTCTAAATGTCCATGATTCAGTCCTAGCATGTGTACATATGTGTTGAGTTCATTTTGGTGTTGATTTCATGCTCCAAGTCTTAAATCCCAACTAGTTATAGATCATATACCCAGCATGTATACAATCTGTCCCCTTCCCCTTCTTTCTTATTTATTCTCATTTTTGTTGATGTTTGTACATAAATAGACCTATGATAATGTTTATAATACATCAATAAACAAGTTCCCTAAGTTCCATGGGTTTGTTCCAAGTTTATGCCACGTTTTGACCTCCATCTTCATGCCATATATAATATGTCCAGCATGTTTAGTTTCAACCAAGGATTTTGATGTGCTGTTTTCTCTATCATAACTTTGTTTATAGATCTAGATCAAAACACAAAGGTTGTTCATAATGTGTTAAAGTACATTCTTGTGAAGTTTCATGTTCATATTACATGTTTAGAATAGGTTTTCATGCTAATATTTGAGTCCCAGACATGCTGTCCAGTGTGTATTTCTTTGTACCATGTTGTGTTCTTGCATCTAAAACTCTGTCAAAACCTGGTTTTTTGGCTTACGTCAAAACACAAATTTTGTTCCCAACGAACCCAGAAAAGTGTACATATTTTTACATATTTTTTAGATCTCCAAAAGTC
Source organism: Campanula takesimana (assembly GCA_026119855.1). NCBI lineage: Eukaryota > Viridiplantae > Streptophyta > Magnoliopsida > Asterales > Campanulaceae > Campanula > Campanula takesimana. The sequence goes on from JAOWBW010001123.1 coordinate 210,747, forward strand.
CCCTTTTTCGTCCCTCCTTCAGACTTCCAAATTCCAGAATTGGCATTCCCAGCTTCTGACACAAAAATGTCAGAGATTATTTGAACCACTTAACTCATCATCTGAACCTAATATTTGGGTTACTTCATGTATCGAATGTGGTGTTCAACTTTCATTCTTTGTGTTTTCCAAGATTCCTGAGTCTCGATGCAGTAAATTGGTTCTGAATGTATGAAGGTCATGACTTTCCTGTGCTGAATGCTTTTTGTGATTATTGTTCTTATTATCATTTGAGCTCAAAGAACTAATCAATGATCTCTAACAATCTGGGAGTAAATCCCAATTTCTAGTTTTGGATTTGAATAAGTCTAAGCCAGGTACATAAGCTCGGGGACGGAGAATGGCGTCGTATCCAATGGTCGAAACCGCGACGTGGACATTTATTCTTTCATGGGATTTATCCCACTCTTTTCATATACATGTATTATTTGTACAATATTCCCCCTTTCCCCTTTAATTGTCTTGCTTGTCTATTTGATTCAAAACCCTTTTCGAAAACCAATCGGGAATCCACCCAAACCGATTCCCGGTTGCGATCAAGTAAATCGACCTAGACTAGGAAGACTCCTTGTACATACAAAACACATTTTTCTCAACGTTAGGATATAAAATACATTTTTAAAAGGCAAACTAAAGTGAAGCGTAGGCGGAAGCATGCTAGAGACCGAAAGGGCGAGCGGAGTGCCTAACACCTTCTCCTCTCGTAACATAGCCCCCGAACCCACTTTTCAATCAAAAAGGTTTTATCTCTATTTTCCTAAATAAAATGAGGTGGCGACTCTTCTTTTCAAAACCAAAGTAGGGTACCCATTTTGAGAAACCGAGCGGATTCCAGCCGCGTTTCGCACGGATCCCCACGCGGGTACGGGCGCGGGCTCTCACAGTGGCGACTCTGTTGGGGATGTTTTTTTCAAAAAAGTGGGCTAGACTCAATTTTGTGTGCTTTCGCCATTATTTGCTTTTGCCTTGTACATATATATATATATATGCATATATGTCCTAACTTTGTTTTGCAGGTTTTTCCTTATATTTGTGTAAATAATAATACAAAAAACGAAAACAAAAAATATGTGCTTTTCTTTCTTTTTTTTTAAAAAATCATTTTTTCAAAATAGAGACCTCACACACATTCACATTTTCGAACTTGCGACTTAGCAACCGTACAAACCTTAGGGGGTGTTACCCGGTGAGTGAAGGGGGGTCACCGATCCTCCGATAGGGCTCCCGGTTGACATTCCCCCCCAAAGCGCGGCTACTAGTCGTCGCTGCGGGTGTAAGCCACATGCAAGCCATCCATCAAAAGCCTCGATGTCAGAATTTTCAAAATGACACGTCCTCGACTTTAAGCCGGTTTTTGTCTAATAATTTCTCTTCAACCCTATGCATTCCTAAAAGGTTATAAACAACCTAAAGTGTGGATATTTTGGAACGATTGGGTTGACGCGAAATTATCAAGACCTTCACATAGACCGTAACACGAATGGTGGATCCCAGAAAGAGTATAGGCCCTTCGCTAGGGGTTTCGGACGGCCATTAGTACAGGTGAAAAACGTTGGTCCTATACTTTGGAGACGGTATCCACTATTCCAGGATTTAATCATTGAACGTGTCAAAACAAAGCGAGGTGCTTGTCCGGCTTCCTAGGTTTTTGTGCGTTGCTTGCGCTTCAACTTTTTCGAAAACAATGTTGTTTCAAAGTCTTATACTTTTCTTCTCTTTGTGCTTCTATTCTTGTACATAAAAGAAAGCCCATTTGAAAAATTTAAAACATTCTTTTTCCAATCCATTTTTGTATAGGGAGAATCTCGCTTCTTTTTCTAGAGCGACATTCAAGGCCCGTTCCAAGCATCACTTTGATCAAGATCAACTCCGGTTTCTCTCATCAAGCATGGCCAACAGCGAACATAAATCAGTAAATAGAACCAGGGGCTCATCCAAGTTTAGACCAAGCCCAGAGTTTGAAGAGTGGTTCGATAAGCGACTAGAAGCCCATATAAAAGTTCTGCTGCAAAACCTACACATGTTCCAACAAGGGGTGTTTGATTGCATGGATGCTTTCATGACGAATCAATCAAATCAAAATCAAATTTGGGCAGCAAAGCTGTATGGACCAATTGAAGCAACTCCACCTGGAAATCTCTATCCAAGTTCTCCTATTTTTCAGACCCCGGCACGTATGTCCACTCACCCTAATGTCACAGTTGAAGATGACTGTCCAGAGCTCCCTACTACCTGGGATGAGATTATGGCTCTAGAACTTGCTCGGCAATTGAAAGTCTCCCACAGGGAAGACCTTTCACCTGAAGAAATGAATCCCAAGAACTTTCCACGCCGTGACCCAAGAAAGGGGGAAGATCCGCTAGTCGACGATTCATCCACAATCAAGATCGATGCTATAGAGGTTCCTGTCATGAACAACGTCGAACATTCTGTACCAATGGTGGAAGGTTATACCCCCAAACATCAAAAGGAAGTTAGGAACTTCGACAATTTATGATATCCCCCAATCTGGAATGTTCCATCACTTGGTTGAATGTGGAATGTTAAGCCCCCTCGAGGATTATCAGCCACCACATGTATTGCCCGAAGATTGGGACCATTCTAAGTCTTGCAACTATCACAAGTTTACGGGGCATACCACAGATGAATGTTTCTCACTCCGTCATGCTATACAGGATCTCTTCGACCTAGGGGTAATCAAGAAACCCCTAAACCAGTCTCAGTGACGTGTTGTGAAGGTTATCCTAGGGGCTCACTGAGCCCCAAGGAAGGAGTTCTCTTTTGTTAGATGATGACCACAGTTTATCAACTCGAGGAAATGTTTTGCTAATAATGGAAGTTTACCGACCCGAGGGATTATGTCTCCTTTTGCTGTGAATAGGGCACACCGCCCAACTCTAATCCCTTTTGCTTTCGGGCCCTTCCTAAAATGCGCTCACACTTCTTTTGCTTTCCAACTCCATGCTTGCGTGTCATCTTTTCTGTAATATATTTATTTGCTTGCTTGTCTTGTAAATATGTTTTCAGTTAATGAACTTGCGTTATAATCAAGTGCCTTCATAATCACATATTTTATAAATTTGGTCCCACAAATGATTAATCGCACTTAATTAAAAGCAAACGATAATAAACGGGACTAATTTTAGACTGCGATTAATTGAGGTGAGAACTAGGGTTGACAGTGCTCAACGGAATTCACAAACGAAGGCAATCAACGAAGTTCACGAAGGCGATCGACAAAGTCATCCGACGAACGAAGATTTCAGGGTGCAATCAAGGGCATAATCAAAGAGGCCAATCAAATGGTAAAGGCCGAAGATTATCACAGTCATGCCAACTCAAGTGTCGGCGATTTTCCTTTAATGTATGATGCATTGTAAATTCTCGCATATTGTATGTTTATGTTTTTGTAAAAATTGTTGTATTCCGCACGCTATGATGTTTCTTCTTGAGTGCAAAAAAAAAAAAAAAAAATCGAAAGAGAGCAAAAAAAGGGGAGGTAAAAAAAAAAAAAAAAAGAAGAAGCATTATTCATTTATTTTGGTACATATTCCATTCGCTTTGTTATTTAATTCAATTGTTTTAGAAAGGATATTGCGACACTACAAATTCATGTGTGTGCCGTCAACGATGGCAATTGGCATTTCATTATGAAGATTTCATCACTTGTTGCACAAAGGCAAGGCATGGACCGAGGGTCCGACAACCTCATGTGACGTCATCAATTTCAAGGAGCACCGCGTATGCGAGGCCAATCTGCACTAAAGAAGAGCTCAATCTTTCAACTTTGGGCAAGCACCATCAACGACGACAACTGGTGCCTTTTGTTGGAGACCAACATGCTCTGCCAAACCCTTACACTGAGGGAGCCCTGCGGCCAAAGGTCATACAACCTCTAATCAATCTCAAAAAGTGCGACAACGACGACAAGGACCTGCCACCCACGAGGTCAACAGGCGGTGCTAATTACAATTGTTTGGTGGTGTTCTCATCTCGATTTGTCACGGTCTAATTTGAGTCCAAATAAATCTTTTCTAAAAAATAGAAATTAACTTTTTGATTTTGAAGCACTTGACCATTAATGCGAATTCTAATCTTGAGTCAATGATTTCGAATGTGAGCAATTTCCTCGAGTCTAGGGGCTTCCCCCTACTCTCGTCCTCCCGTCAATTTTTTCTGCGCAAACACAATGTCAAAGATCCCACGGGATCTTTCTTTGCTTTCCCAAAACACTGGCCTTGTGCCTTCCCCAGTCAATTCCTGTAATTTGTCACAGCAAGGGAGGCGAGGGAATGTGATCCTCTGACTCTCAAAATCCAAAATCGGGAAGTATGCTCAAATGAATGAATGTGAACTGGGGCTGCGCGTCAGGATTCAGAAATGATAGATGGGTTCCCCGTTAATGCAAAACGTCTCAGGGGTAGGACAACTCTCACAGATAGTTGGTCCTTGGAAGTTTTAACATAAAAAATCATCAGAATTTGTGAGACAACCGTCACAGATGGTTAGGTCCCTTTCAAGAGAATCATCGGAGGGAAGTTTTTCAGATTAGCAGTTTGGGCCACAGGTCACAAAGCTCAATCACCGGCAATACTGGGGGCTGTGTATAATTGGTTAATTCTCGAAGGCAGTTGATTTCCCCATCAAAGCGTCGAATGGAAATGTGACTATCACAATGTGTGAGTTACTCCCAGCAGCGAAACATCAAATCTGCAACAACTCTCAACGACAGTTAGGTCCCAAAGCAGTATGAGTATCAAGGCATGGAGCTGCCTCGAACCGATGAACAATACAATAATCACCTTGGGATAGCAGTAGGGGCTTCAGAACTTATGACCGCTTTTACAAACAGCGAGGTCCTCAGAAAATGAGTCGTCAAATGTGGGGCTGATCCTTGACAAAGTGGGGGCTTTCATGATTGAATATCTTGGGGATAATTCTGAAAAGGCACTGGGCTTCCGCAACCGACATCTGGGGGGCAAGGCAAAGTAATCCACCAGGAGAGACACAGTCGAGTAAACTTGATCAAATGGGTGTAGAGAATTGACCTTTCGAGTACTCGCGCTAGGCCTCCAACCTCGCTCCACCATATGTCTCCACCTCGACTCCCATTCCTCGCAAAGTTTTCAAAAGAAAAATGCACAGTTCATTCCTTTCCCGATTTTACCTCTTTGCACATAAACATTTTGTTCATTTTATAAAAAGCAAAGGCTGAAATGCAAGCAATGCACATGTGTCAAAAAAAAAAAAAAAAAAAAAAAAGTGTTTTCAATTCTGAAAGAAAGATGGCAAGATTTAAATTTCAAAATCATTTGCAAAGGAAATCCTCGTTTGAAGTCCTTCAATCATCAATGACAATGAGAAGTTTTTGAAGTGAAAAATGCGCGCTATGATATTGCATACTTGTGAAAATCTTTTGCAGGTGTCCAAATCTAATCCCATGCAGGTACCCCATCGCAAGAAGGGTCATCTCCAACAAATCGTCTTTCAAACAAAATGTGTTTTTCGAGTTTTTCACAAACTCGAACTACGTAAGGTCTGATTTCCGAAAGGGATACGTAGGCAGCTTGCTTCAGCGAGTCCGACCACAAACACATCGAAATGATGGAAAGCGAGCAGTTCTCAACGTGATATGTTCTTTATCTCTCGATCTTTTAATCATGATGATTTGGTTGCGTGTATGACACACTCTCTGCACATGAATGTCACTATATCACTTGTATATTGCATACTTGTGAAATTTTCTGCAGGAATATTTTTAACACCCATTGCATCTCATGCACACGGGAACTCTGCTCGTTCCATTCCACTTACCAAGAAATCCATCGACATGTTTCTGCTTAGGGAATTCAGTTTTTCGATGTTCCAAACTCCAATCAAAATGTGTTTTTCGAGTTTTTCACAAACTCGAACTACGTAAGGTCTGATTCCCGAAAGGGATACGTAGGCAGCTTGCTTCGGGGAGTCCGACCACAAACACATCAAAATGATGGAAAGGGAGCTTGACCACAACCGCATCAAAATGCTGAACAGAGAGGCTTTGTCCACGCACACATCGAAGCAATCCACAGAAACTCGAGATGGCCTCCCGTCAAATCCAAAAAGGTCCCAACATGAAAGCATGGTAATTGGATTGTTCTCCTCAAGCCAAGAATCAAAAATCTCATCACACAGCAACTACAAAGCCAGAGGATCCGCACATGGTAGCAGCTTGCAGCGTATCCTTGATCTATCAAATTTGAATTGGTTCATTGTAAGGCGAAGCTCAAAAACTCATCACGCAACAATCTCAAAGCTAAAGGATCGGAGAAAAATCACAACGTGCAGCGTATCCTTGAATTTGCTTTCATGATGTTTCTCTTGATTGTTGAAATGTCTTGAATTTCAAAAAATTTGGTTACTTCCGGTCTATTCGGGCACCCGAATTTGACCTTTTCAAAAAATTTGGTTACTTCCGGTCTATTCGGTTACACCCGAATTTGACCTTTTCAAAAAATTTGGTTACTTCCGGTCTATTCGGGCACCTGAATTTGACCTTTTCAAAACATTTGGTTACTTCCGGTCTATGTACACTTTTCTGGGTTCGTTGGGAACAAAATTTGTGTTTTGACGTAAGCCAAAAAACCAGGTTTTGACAGAGTTTTAGATGCAAGAACACAACATGGTACAAAGAAATACACACTGGACAGCATGTCTGGGACTCAAATATTAGCATCAAAACCTATTCTAAACATGTAATATGAACATGAAACTACACAAGAATGTACTTTAACACATTATGAACAACCTTTGTGTTTTGATCTAGATCTATAAACAAAGTTATGATAGAGAAAACAGCACATCAAAATCCTTGGTTGAAACTAAACATGCTGGACAGATTATATATGGCATGAAGATGGAGGTCAAAACGTGGCATAAACTTGGAACAAACCCATGGAACTTAGGGAACTTGTTTATTGATGTATTATAAACATTATCATAGGTCTATTTATGTACAAACATCAACAAAAATGAGAATAAATAAGAAAGAAGGGGAAGGGGACATATTGTATACATGCTGGGTATATGATCTATAACTAGTTGGGATTTAAGACTTGGAGCATGAAATCAACACCAAAATGAACTCAACACATATGTACACATGCTAGGACTGAATCATGGACATTTAGAATATATAGAACATGTTTATTTACAAAGTAAAAACATAGATTACATAGATAATAAGGGGAATCTAGTCACTAGTTGACTAGATTTCCGAACAACTCATTTAGACTTACATTTTATCAAATCTATGATATATAAAAAGGAAACTTACCTAGATTGAGAGAGGGTGGTGTGCTTCCTTTGTCTCCAAGGGAAGACTTTTTTTTTTGTTTGATTGAAGTTGTTGTTGTGGTTGTGGTTGTTGTTGTTGTTGTTGCTTGTTGTTGTTGTTGCTTGAGATTTGAAGGGGTTGTTTGAGGTGTTTGGGTGATGGTTTAGTAATGGAGATGTGGTGGAGGAGTGGTGGTAGTGGTGGTGGAATGGTGGTAATAAGAGCAAGAGTGAAAGTGTATGGAGGGAGTGTGTAGTGTAATGTGTGTGTTGAATGAATGTGTGTAGTGTAATGTGTGTGTTGAATGAGTCCCCTTTTTTGGATCAACAAAGGGAGTATATGGAGGAGGGAGGTAAGTTTTTTGACCAAAATGCCCCTAGAGTAGGGGTAGTATGGGGGGTGGTGGTTGCTTGCCCGAAATTCATGGAAAAGGTATGGAAAAATTGGCCAAAGCATGGGTGATGGGAGGTGAAGATGATGGGAAAGATGTGGAAAAATTAGCCAAAAGATGTGGCTTGCCTTTTGATTTTTTCTTTTATTTTTTCTTGCCTTGTGATTGGTCCATCTCCATGACTCATCCATTGCTTTGAATACCATCAGCCCACTCGTTTTGTGCATTTTTCCCGGCTCCGTCTTTTCGCTCCGTAACTGCTCCGTCGTGCGCGCTCCGGTGTCCCGGTTGTCCGCGGGCCCAACATGAAAGTTGCTCGGAATATTTTTATGGTCACGCCGGTATATCTAAAATATTTTAATAAGAAAGGAAATAACATAATATAATTTTAAATGCAAAGGATGATCGGCAAAAGGCGTTCTAGGGGTGCGGGGCCCACCGTAGGGTCCCGACGCTCGATTTTCGGAGAATACACTGTTTACTCGGTTTTGAGCCCTGATCATGAATCCGGACATGGTTTTTCCATCCGATGCACCGATAAGGCGTACGGTAATCCCGAACTGCCAAATCTGGGGTTTTAGGTCAATTATTGCACTTAGACCAATTTAAGGGTTTGGTTTTAGGGGTGCGAGATCGGGGTGTCTACAGAGACCCTCGTCGAATTCACTTGTGATGTAAAGGGGATTCGACGATCCAATATAGACAACCGATCTCGTCTAGGGTTCGACGGCTGAGCCCAAAGTAGGGCTTCCTACGTATCCCTTGCGGGAATCAAGCCTCCGTAGTTCTACTCAAGCAAGCAAGCAAACACAATCACATGGTCGAACTCGGGAACCCGAGATTCCTACGTATCTCTTGCGAGAATCAGACCAATCGTAGTTCGGATGGATGCTGGGGATGCATTGAGAAACTGAATTCTCTTTGCTGGGGATTGGAATGGGTGAACGGCTTATGGGTTGGTGAGATCACATACATCTCTGAGCCGGGGTTGTGGTAACATCAATTCGATAGAACGTCCGACTGAAACTCTTGTTATCGAGCTGCCTACATATCCCTTTCGGGAATCAAGTCGGGGCATAGTTCTGAGGGAGGTCCAACCCGAGCGCTCGAGTGGACCAGAGAGTAACCAAATATTCGAGGGGGTCAGATTCAGATAAATCCGAAAGGACCAGGGTAACCAAGCATTTCGAAAAGAAGGGGTGGTCGTGCCTGAGGTGACAGGCTGCCTACGTATCCCGCATGGGAATCAGACCAGTCACGTAGTTCAACGGGGAGATTCAACTCGAGCCTTCGAGTGAACCAAGAGGTAACCAAACATAATTCGAGGGGGTCGAATTCGGGGGTCACCGAACAGACCTGGGCAAACAAATCATTGAAATGGAGGGTGATGACTTCTAGGGGGTTGGTCAGCCTATCAGTCAATGATATTGATGGGACTCTAGAGGGTTCGTCAGCCTATAGGTCAAAGATATTGAAGGGACTTCTAGGGGGTTCGTCGGCCTATCAGTCGAAGAGATGTCATTAGAGGGGTCTAATTCGGGGGTGCCAAACAGACCAAAGTAACTGAATGTTTTGAAAAGGTCAATTTCGGGTGTAACCGAATAGACCGGAGGTAACCAAATGCTTTGAAAAGGTCAAATTCGGGTGCCCGAATATATTTTTACATATTTTTTAGATCTCCAAAAGTCCCCTTTTTCGTCCCTCCTTCAGACTTCCAAATTCCAGAATTGGCATTCCCAGCTTCTGACACAAAAATGTCAGAGATTATTTGAACCACTTAAACTCATCATCTGAACCTAATATTTGGGTTAATTCATGTATCGAATGTGGTGTTCAACTTTCATTCTTTGTGTTTTCCAAGATTCCTGAGTCTCGATGCAGTAAATTGGTTCTGAATGTATGAAGGTCATGACTTTCTTGTGCTGAATGCTTTTTGTGATTATTGTTCTTATTATCATTTGAGCTCAAAGAACTAATCAATGATCTCTAACAATCTGGGAGTAAATCCCAATTTCTATTTTTTGATTTGAATAAGTCTAAGCCAGGTACATAAGCTCGGGGACGGAGAATGGCGTCGTATCCAATGGTCGAAACCGCGACGTGGACATTTATTCTTTCATGGGATTTATCCCACTCTTTTCATATACATGTATTATTTGTACAATATTCCCCCTTTCCCCTTTAATTGTCTTGCTTGTCTATTTGATTCAAAACCCTTTTCGAAAACCAATCGAGAATCCACCCAAACCGATTCCCGGTTGCGATCAAGTAAATCGACCTAGACTAGGAAGACTCCTTGTACATACAAAACACATTTTTCTCAACGTTAGGATATAAAATACATTTTAAAAAGGCAAACTAAAGTGAAGCGTAGGCGGAAGCATGCTAGAGACCGAAAGGGCGAGCGGAGTGCCTAACACCTTCTCCTCTCGTAACATAACCCCCGAACCCACTTTTCAATCAAAAAGGTTTTATATCTATTTTCCTAAATAAAATGAGGTGGCGCCTCTTCTTTTCAAAACCAAAGTAGGGTACCCATTTTGAGAAACCGAGCGGATTCCAGCCGCGTTTTGCACGGATCCCCACGCGGGTACGGGCGCGGGCTCTCACAGTAAGCCATGGTCAATGGTCAACTTACAATGTTCAATACTTTTCTCGATCCAAAATAGTTTGATAGTTCAAATGATATCGATCTCATCAATTCATTTTGAGCAAGGCCATGCATTTCATCACAACTATTCATCGAGGGGCCTAAGCCTAACATCTCTCATATTGAGGCACAAATCCTATCTTGACTTATTACACTTCCTTACATAACTTCGATCATGCCAATCATATCCTTTATAATTACTTGGTTAAGAGTAGCGTTTGAATATTTCAAACATGATCTCCATTATGTGGAAGATCGTAATAATCTCAAGTCTAAGGATTCCAATGATATAACTATTAGAGATTTAATTATGACATTATAACCATGACATAAACCTCATCGTTGGGTCCTGTTCAGTATATGTTCACCAACATATACCCATAAGTTTAACTTGTATCTAATACACATAATCATCAAATGACTATCTAATTAAACTTATACTAGTTCTTCATAAATACTAGGGACGAAGATTATTATAACAAAACATGTAACAACAAATAATAATCCAAAACATCTCTTTATATATATGAAAAAGTAATAACAAACATTGTCAAACAACGTGCCAAATTACATGCCTAGGGCATACACACCAACAATCTCCCACTTGCACTAGGCCCAATCATTAATGTATCTAATACCCATGGACCTAACATGACCATCATGTTTAGCTTGAGGAAGACCCTTTGTTAGCAGATCAGCAATATTATCATCTGTTGGTACTCTGCATATCTTTACGTCCCCCCTCTCTACGATTTCTCGAATGAGATGAAAACGCCTAAGTATGTGTTTGGATCTTTGATGTGCTCTTGGTTCCTTTGCTTGAGCAATAGCACCATTATTGTCGCAATAAAGTTCTATTGGATTAGCAATGATAGGAACCACTCCCAATCCAGTTATGAATTTCTTGATCCAAACCGTCTCCATAGCAGCATCCGATGCAGCTAAATACTCAGCTTCCGTTGTAGAATCAGCTAATGTACTCTGCTTGGAACTCTTCCAACTTACAGCACCACCATTTAGCATAAACACAAAACCAGATTGCGATCTAAAATCATCCTTGTCAGTTTGGAAACTTGCATCTGTGTAACCCCTTACAACAAGATTATCTTCCAAACCTCCATAGATCAATAACGAATCTTTAGTCATTCTCAAGTACTTAAGAATCGCATTGACTGCTATCCAGTGACTCTCATCGGGATCTGACTGGTATCTGCTCGTCATGCTCAAAGCATACGAGACATCCGGTCTAGTACAAACCATGGCATACATAATGGATCTAATTACCGAAGCATATGGGATTCCATTCATGCGCTCCCACTCATCAGTTGCATGGGACACTGAGTCTTGCTAAGACTCTTACCATGTAACACTGGCAGGTTACCTCTCTTAGAGTTCTCCATACTGAATCTTTTAAGAACCTTGTCAATGTATGTACTTTGACTTAAACCAATCAGTCTTTTAGATCGATCACGATAGATCTTAATTCCAAGGATGTATGCGGCTTCGCCCATATCTTTCATTGAAAAGTATTTTCGTAACCAAGTCTTTACAGACTGAAGTGCAGGAACATCGTTTCCCATGATTAATATGTCATCGACATATAGCACTAGAAATAGTACTACGCTCCCACTAATTTTCTTGTATACACAAGGTTCATCTTTCTTCTTGATGAAGCCAAACTCTTTGACCGATTCATCAAATCGCAGATTCCAACTCCGTGAGGCTTGCTTCAATCCATAGATGGATTTCTGCAACTTGCATATCTTATTAGAATTTTCTGGATTTACAAAACCTTCAGGTTATGTCATATACACATCCTTAAGAAGATTCTCGTTAAGGAACGCAGTTTTGACATCCATTTGCCATATCTCATAGTCAAAATATGCGGCTATGGCAATTAAAATTCTTATAGATTTGATCATTGCTACGGGTGAAAAGGTTTCATCATAGTCAATACCATGAATCTGCCCATAACCTTTCGCTACAAGTCTAGCTTTATAAGTATGCACATTTCCATCCATGACAGTTTTCTTTTTGAAAACCCATTTGCATCCTATAGTTTTTACACCTTCGGGTGCATCTATCAAGTTCCAAACTTGATTATCATACATGGATTGGATCTCGGACTCCATGGCTCCATGCCATTTATCCGAGTCAGGAGATGAGATCGCTTCTTGGTAGGAAGTAGGTTCATCATTCTCAATGATTTCTACTTCATTACTATTCGTTACGAGAAATCCATATCTCTCGGGCTCGGTTCGTAACGTACTAGATCTGCGAGGAGCTTGTGTATCTTGAACGGGTTCCACAACTCCTTGTGAAACTTGTTCAGATTCCACCATCGGTTCAATGTTACTTTCGGGTTCTCGAACCTCTTCGAGATTAATTTTACTCTCACTAATTCCTTTGGAGAGAAACTCTTTCTCTAGAAAGGTACCATCCTGAGCAACAAACACTTTGTTGTCCGTGTGGTTGTAAAAATAATATCATTTGGTTTCCTTAGGATAACCTACGAAAAAACATTTATCAGATTTGTGTGCAAGTTTGTCAGAGACAAGTCTCTTGACATAAGCCTCACAACCCCAAATCTTCATGAAAGAAAAACAAGGCTTCTTTCCGATCCATATCTCATATGGTGTCTTTTGAACCGATTTAGTTGGAACTCTATTTAGTGTGAACGCAGCGGTTTCTATTGCATGTCCCCAAAAGGATAGTGGAAGATCAGTTTGACTCATCATATATCGAACCATTTCTAATAAAGTCTGATTTCTCCTCTCAGACACACCATTCCATTGTGGTGTTCCGGGTGGAGTTAGTTGTGGAACAATTCCACAATCTTTAAGATGATCATCAAACTCTTGGCTTAAATATTCTCCACCACAATTGGATCGAAGTGCTTTAATAGTTTTGCCAAGTTGGTTTTGTATTTCATTTTGAAATATTCTAAATATCTCAAAAGCTTCACTCTTGTTTTTCATCAAGTAGACATAGCCATATCTACTAAAATCATCAGTGAATGTTATGAAGTATTGAAATCCTCCCCTAGCACTGCTGTTTAAAGGTCCGCATACATCAATATGTATTAAGCCCAATAAGTCACTAGCCCTTTCACTACTCTTAGTAAAAGGTGTCTTAGTCATTTTTCCAAGTAAACATGACTCACAAGTATCATATGATTCAAAATCATTTGATCCTAAAAGTCCGTCCCCATGGAGTTTAGAGATACGCTTCTCATTAATATGACCAAGACGGTAGTGCCACAAATAAGTATGATTTACATCATTAGGTTTAGATATCTTATTTATGTTATAGACATCATCATTATTTCCATTCTCAACATCCAAGACATAAAGGCCATTAAATGAACATGCAGTACAATAAAGCATATCATTTAAATAAATAGAAAACCTCTTATTCTCAATAAGAAATCTATAACCTTCATTATCCAAACAAGAAATTGAAATAATATTTCTACTCAAATCCGAAACGTAATAACAATTGTTCAAAACAAGAATTAATCCGCTAGGTAAAATGACTTCATAGGTTCCTACGGCTAATGCTGCAACTCTTGCTCAATTTCCCACTCGTAGGTCTATTTCGCCATCTTTGAGTAGCCTTCTATTCTTTGGTGCCTGCACATTTAAACAAATGTGAGATCCACATCCGGTATCTAAAACCCAGGAACTAGAAGCAGAAAGGAGAATATCTATAACATAAATACATGAAGTAGAAGCAGTCTCACTGCCCTTCTTCTTCTTCTTCTTTTCTTCCATAAAAGCCTTGCAATTTCGCTTCCAATGACCAATCTCATCGTAGTGGAAACAAACTGCATCCTTTTGAGTGTCTACTTTAGCCTCTACAGGAGCATTGGTAACCTTTGCCTTGCTTATCTTGGGTTTAACAACCTTTGCCTTACCCTTACCTTTAGCTTTAGAGCCTTTTCCTTCCTTAGACACCACAAGCACAAGAGAAGCTTTTTTAATGATTTTCTTTTCAGCTGTCTTTAGCATCCCATGCAACTCAGGCAGTGTCTTATCCATACCATGCATATTATAGTTCATGACGAACTGATTATAGCTCTTTGGTAATGAATTAAGAATAAAATCAGTGGCCAACTCAACAGAGATGGGATGGACAAGCCTCTCAAGATTCTCAAAGTAAGCCTTCATCTCCAAAACATGAGGGCTCACGGGCTGTCCACCACTCATCTTACATGAGGTCAGTGTAGCTATGTTGTCGAACATTTCCTGTCTTGCTTGCTCTTGAAACATATCTTTCAACTCAATGTTCAAGTCATAGGCTTCCAAGTGTTCCAGCGTCTTCTGAAGAGCTGAACACATGGCAGCAAGCAGAAGACAACCGACCTCACGAGAATCACTTTTGTGTTTCTTGTAGGCGTCTCTCTCTGCCCTAGGGGCAGTGGCAGCAGGTTCCTCTTCAGGAACAGGCTCATCGAGAATGTACAGCTTATCTTCATGCTTTAGAACAATTCTAAAGCTTCGGATCCAATCCGTGAAGTTAGCACCATTCTCTTGAAGCTTTTCCTTCTCAAGGATAGATCGCAATGATAAGTTGTTTGTGTTTTGAGCCATTTATCTACATTTTATGCAAATATATAAATATGTATTAGTACCAATTTTCATAAAGAGATTTTCATTTATTGTATTTCACAAATACTCCTACTAAATTATATAACCTTCTTATACACCCAATAAATAATATAATTTAAATGGGCTAAGATCCAACTTTTATTTAATTTTAAATCCGCTTTGGCGATACTGCTCAAAATCAAATTAATTAGGTAGATAACTTTTATCAATCATATCATATATGACTCTTAGATCTTTTTATGAGATTCTTCAAGACATCATATGTCAAGAAGCATGTTTTAATCTCATCTCGTGCCTTAAACCCAAAACCCCTTTGATAGCTTAATTAAGTCAAACCATGATAGACATATAGGAATTACTCTTTCACTCATCTTGTTCACACATGGATAGAATCAATGCACATACGCTTTGGCGTAACCCACACAAAACTACCCGTGTAATCCCAAGTGTCTATCATGGATTGGCACGTAACTTAAGTTTTTACATGAAGGTTCATTACATATAGCATATAACACATTTATGAGCACATAAGATAAACATGTTACACATCAAGTTTAGTCATTAAATTAATCTCTATTAATTTAAGCATGATATTTATGTGTCATTAGTTTCTCTATAATTATGTGGATGAGACTCTTTGAACTTTGGTTTTCATCTCCAAATCAAGACAACAAGAAGTGCGGCTGAAACTAAGCCATAGTCGACGTCAAGTCAGCATTTTTCACATTAACCATCCACAATTCCGCACTAATTCAAGAAACCAAGAAAGTAGTCCATGTGGTTGAAACTAAGCAATAGATGGTCTCGATAAACGTAGGCCAATTGCATCCACAATTCCACATGGATCTCCAAACTTTAGAATCAAGAACTTTGTTTCTCAATTTTAGCAATTATGAACTCTTCATAATTCTAACTTCGTTTTATATTTGAATCTTTGATTGCGATCAAGTTTGGAAAACACTGTCTCGAGAACGTAGGCTAGCCATCCAAACCTTGAACCAATCTCAGAATTCAATAGACTAAAACAAATAGAAGTTTCGAACCACAAGGCCAACCTTAAAACCCCAGTCATAATATCAAGATGCCTCTTGATCTTGGTTGCTAGACCAAATTGTGAAACACGCTTTCACAATATTATGAAATATATGGAATATATGTGAATTCTTGTTCTTCACTTTTTGATCTTAGAACAAGAAATAATCCTCTCAAACTCTTTGGAGGCACTCACAATGTTATGAACTGAATAGGGCTGTTAGAGAGGGTTTTTATACTTGTTAGACCTATTCCAAATAGGTAACTAATGACCAAACCCGCAAGAAAACGGACTAAGGAAAGTTCCAGCACAGTGCTTAGGTCCTACCGGGTCACCAAAGGGGTCCGGCCGGATCCCTCAAGGTCCGACCGGGTCCTTGGGGAGGTCCGACCGGACCTTTCCCTTTTTCCCGACTTTCTTGTTTTCTCCTCTAAATTCCTAAAATCCCTTAAAGATCCTTCGACCCAATATTCCAATTAAGTCCATTTAGATTCGTTCTAATGTGTGTGACCCTTTAGGATTACACTAAGTTGGCAATGGGTATAAACCCATAAGATATGATTAGGTTCTAGCAAACCGTCATACCTACCCAATTAGTGTAACTATATAAGTTCGTATCCTTTATAGAATATATCACAATCCTTTTGTCCTACGATGTCATTGAACGTAAGCCATGGTCAATGGTCAACTTATAATGTTCAATACTTTTCTCGATCCCGAATAGTTTGATAGTTCAAATGATATCGATCTCATCAATTCATTTTGAGCATGACCATGCATTTCATCACAATTATTCATCGAGGGGCCCAAGCCTGACATCTCTCATATTGAGGGACAAATCCTATCTTGACTTATTACACTTCTTTACATAGCTTCGATCATGCCAATCATATCCTTTATAATTACTTAGTTAAGAGTAACGTTTAAATATGTCAAACATGATTTCCATTATGTGGAAGATCGTAATAACCTCAAGTCTAAGGATTCCAATGATATAACTATTAGATGTTTAATTATGACCATGACATAAACCTCATTTTTGGTTCATGTCCAGTATATGTTCACCAACATATACCCATAATGTTAGAGCAATAACAAGACTTGATTAGAAAAGTAAGCGATCACAAGAACACAAATATACGTGGTTCACCAACTTGGCTATGTCCACGGGGAGGGGAGAGAATATTATTATCAATCTGGAGAAACGATTACAAGATCACACTATTACTGCTACACGAATTATTGATCACAATAATTTCTGACTGTGTAACTGTAGAATTCAGACCTCTCTGAGCACTCTCTAATAATCTGTCTATGACAATCTGGGGCTTATTTTGATCTAAACTAATGGCCTCTATTTATATCAGTAAAGTCTATCTCAAAATATGCTAGGAACTTGGAATCCTAGTCTAAAACTGACTCGAAAACCTTCTTTCTGCGGAACTGCGAAAATCGATCGAAACTGGGATTTATGGCCTTGGTCCGCCCGGGTATACAATATGGTCCGGTCGGACCCATTACTAGTCCGGTCGGATCCCTCCTAATACCCAGTCGGACCTACCCCCTTGTTTAATCCTTGATTTCCGACATAAGTCTGGTGCACCCGGGTCTTCAACATGGTGCGCCCGGACCCCCTCTGGTCCACCCGGGTCCATCCCCAGGTCCGGCCGGATCTCTGCTTCTGTGCTCTGTCCCGAAATTACGAAATCTTCCTGTTTTTTAATCCTTTAACTCGGCGTCCCAAATTCAAAGGCATTAACCCAACAATCTCCACCTTGACTTTGAATCTCTATGACCACAAACCTTTTCTCCCCCCTCGCCTCTTCTGCTATCTAATAGCTGCGAACATTCAGCAAGTCCAAACAATGTTGGAACTTGTTTCCCGTCACGGGTTTTGTGAACATATCTGCAGGGTTGTCCGCCATCCCTACCTTCACCTTTACGCATTTCTCATCCCTTAGGAAATGAGAACTTGATCCTTGGCCAAACAAATTGCGCTCAAACTATCGCAATAAATAATAGCCTGATCCTGATGTATCCCAAGATTGCTGATCAATCCCTTCAACCATATTCCTTCATTAGCGGACTCTGTCAATGCCACGTATTTTGCCTCTGTTGTAGACAACCTTACTGTCACCTGAAATGTAGCCTTCCAACTGACAACTGACCCACCAAGCGTGAACACATATCCGGTCTTCGATCTTCTTGAGTCAACATTACCCGAATCTGAGAAACCTTCTGCTGCACATGCTGTCCCATCTCCATAGACGAGTCTGACGTCGCTAGTGCTCACTGTAGCATACATCAAACTACCATCTGCACTAGCATAGGATACTGGAGCCATATACTCTTTCTCCTCAGCCGATTTGGGCCCAAACACGACTGTCTGTGCATTCACTGCACCTGGAGTATCTATTGCCTTAGCTGTTGACCTACCAAACCGCTCTGAAACTTTCTTGATGTATCTTTTCTGGGATAAGAACAGTTTTCGTTTGGCTCTGTCTCTATAGATCTCCATACCCAGAATTCTCTTCGCGTTACCCAAACCCTTCATCTCTGCGACCAATAAGCCTTTCAGCTTCTGAATCTCTGACTTCTTGACTGCTGCTATCATATAGCTGTCAAATCTCTTGTACCACTGCCTAGGCAATTTCTTCCTCCTATAAACCTGACCTTCCTTACCAGGAACTTGGAATCCTTCCGGCTCTGTCATGTATATCTCTCCCTCTATTACTAGCAACACTCTGATCGAAGTGTGTCTAACCACTGCTGAGAAGGTCCCATTGTAGTCCACCACCTCTCTCTGTGTGAAACCCCTTGCAACAACGAAAGCTTTATACTTGACCCCTTCTGCCGGTGACATCCCTTCCTTTTTCTTGAAGATCCACTTGCTAGTCACAATCTTACTGCCTTCTGGCCTTGTAGTCAATTCCCAAGTCCGATTCCTGTGAAGAGACTCCATCTCATCACCCATAGCCGCATACCACTGAGATGACTCTGAACATGTATCTGCTTTATTGAAAGTAGAAGGTTCCGTAAGAACGGGATCCACTTCATCAGCAACCAGCAGTGCATAAGACACCAAGTCTTCAAATCCATTCCTCTTCGGAGGCTTCCCAAAATTAGATCTTCTAGACCTTCCTTGTGCTAACCCATGTTCCTCGGGAACTGAACTTGAACTTTCTGGTGCTTCAGTTTGTTGGTGGATCCTGATCAACATCTGACTGTGGGACAACTAACTCTTCAGTATCTTGTTGCTCCACCTGTTTTTCAACATCTGATTGTGGGACAACTAACTCTCCAGTATCTTGTTGCTCCACCTATTTATCAATACCGCCAACACTTGAAACAATCATGGTTTTACCAGTCCATACCTCATAGGGAACTCTGAGGCCAATAATAGCGTAAGGTCCATGATTAATCAAGTAACATGTTGTACTAATCGCTTCTGCCCAGAAACGCTTAGACAACTCTGCATTAGAGAGCATGCACAACGCTCCCCCAAGTAATGTCTGATTTATTCGTTCTGCTACACCATTCTGCTGTGGCGTGCCTCTGCTGGTGAGACGTCTAGAAATCTCCACCTGTCTGCAAAACGAATCGAACTCAGTACTGCAGAACTCCAAACCATTATCTGCCCGGAGCTTCTTGATCTTCTTCTCTGTCTGGTTCTCCACTACCGTCTTCCAGTCCTTGAAATTCCTTAGAGCCCCATTCTTGTGCCTCATGATAACCACCCAAGTCCTCCTCGAATAATCATCAACCATATACAAGAAATATTTGTGCCCCCTTAGCAATTCCTGACGTGAAGGTCCCCAACACTCTGAGTGGATGCAATCCAGAACTCCTTTAAGATCCTTGATCTTATGGCCATGAAGAATATCTCTGTTAGTCAACTCATGCATCTCTCGAGTGACCATGTGACCGAGCCTGATGTGCCACAGCTTAGACATATCTCCCTCGTTCACCTCTTCTGATGCAGCCATAGTCGACTCAGCAAGCGTCTTTCCTAGGAGGAAATACATGGAGCCCCGCTTAAGGCCTTTCAGCACCACTTCTGAACCATTCCAGACACTGACTGCTCTACCTTTACCTCTGAAACTGAGCCCTTTGCTGTCTAACTGACTAAGAGAAATCAGATTCGTCGTCATAAGCGGAACGTGTCGAACCTCGTTCAAAGTGACAATCCTACCATCATGAGTCCTGACCTTGATCGAACCAATACCGACAACCTTGCAGATTGCACTATTAGCCATGCTTATATCACCGCCAACTATCTGCCTATAACCGGTAAACCATTCTCTCCTAGGACTGATATGGTAAGAAGCTCCTGAATCAAGAATCCACGCAACAGATGCGCATGCTGATTCTAATGTTACTAGAGCATAATCCTCTTCTGAACTGCAATCCCTGGCCGTCATGGCCTCTGCTGTGACTAGTGCCTTGCCTTGCTTCTTTCTAGGACAATCGAACTTCCAGTGTCTTTTCTCTTGGCAGAAATTACAGATATCCCAGGTTTCAGACCCTTCTTGTGTGAAGAATTACCTTGATTGTTCTTCCTCCTACTAGAACCCCTGTTACTGCTACTAGCAACCAAACCTGATGACTGGGTACCTGCCTCATTCACACTCGCCTTTCGGTGCAATTCCCTCGTCTTGAGAGAAGTTTTCACTTCCTCTAGAGAGATCCCATCTTTACGGTTTATGCACGAATCGACATAATGTTCATAAGACATAGGTAAAGATGCTAAAAGTTGCAAGGCTGCATCCTCGTCATCCACAACTACTCCTATATTATGCAGTTCAAGTAATGCAGAAGTAAATCTGTCAAGATGATCAATTATGAGCGTACCTTCGGTCATACGACAATCATACAGCTTCTTCTTCAGGTATAGCTTGTTGGTTAATGAACGTGTCATGTACATGTCTTCCAACATAAACCAAAGATCGCTTTCGGAGTCTGTTCCTGCAACATTGGTTAGGATCTCATCATCCAACTGTCTGATGATCTTGGCCTGAGCCTTCTGATCTAACTTCTTTAATGCAACCACCTCCTTCGCTGCTGCTAGCTTGTCATTCTCTGACTGTTCTGCGGTACCCTCTGTGGTGGTTGCCTTACCCTTGGGATCCCTGCGATCCCTGATTGCAATCTCCAACGGTTCCCATAAATCTTTGTCAATTAACAAAGCCTTCATCTTGATCCGCCAGAGAGAAAAACTGTTCTTCCCATTGAACTTGTCGATCGAATCTGCTCCTTGACCCATCTTCTTGTTCTCTGCAGCGGAATCCCTGAACCTCTAACCATGAACCAAAGCTCTGATAAAACCAGAGCTCTGATACCACTTGTTAGAGCAATAACAAGACTTGATAAGAAAAGCGAGCGATCACAAGAACACATATATACGTGGTTCACCGACTTGGCTACGTCCACGGGGAGGGGAGAGAATATTATTATCAATCTAGAAAAACGATTACAAGATCACACTATTACTGCTACACGAATTATTGATCACAATAATTTCTGACTGTGTAACTGTAGAATTACAGACCTCTCTGAGCACTCTCTAATAATTTGTCTATGACAATCTGAGGCTTATTTTGATCTAAAATAATGGCCTCTATTTATACTAGTAAAGTCTATCTCAAAATATGATAGGAACTTGGAATCCTAGCCTAAAACTAACTCGGAAACCTTCCTTCTGCGGAACTGCGAAAATCTGATCGAAACTGGGATTTATGGCCTTGGTCCGCCCGGGTATACAATCTGGTCCGGTCGGACCCATCACTAGTCCGGCCGGATCCCTCCTAATACCCGGTCAGACCTACCTCCTTGTTTAATCCTTGATTTCCGACGTAAGTCTGGTGCGCCCGGGTCTTCAACATGGTGCGTCCGGACCCCCTCTGGTCCGCCCGGGTCCTTCCCCAGGTCCGGTCGGACCTCTGCTTCTGTGCTCTATCCTGGAATTACGAAATCTTCCTGTTGTTTAATCATTTGACTCGGCGTCCCAAATTCAAAGGCATTAACCCAACACATAAGTTTAACTTGTATCCAATACACATAATCATCAAATGACTATCTAATTAAACTTATAGTAGTTCTTCATAAGTACTAGGGACGAAGATTATTATAACAAAACATGTAACAACAAATAATAATCCAAAACATCTCTTTATATATATGAAAAAGTGATAACAAACATTGTCAAACAACGTGCCTAGGGCATACACACCAACAACATTTACAATCTAAAAATAGATACTATTATAATAAATTATAATTAAAAACATCATTCTACTAATACATTAGAATATTTTAAGTAATAATAAAATATTAGTTACTCATCATTGTTACTATATTGGTAAATATTTAATTTTTTATATAAATAAGATTACTATTACTATTACTAGCTAATATTATATTTAAAATGATGATTACTATATAAAAAGCAATCACCTTCTATAGAATAATATCAGTAAATTTCTACCGTGCAGAGCACGAGCTCTTTACTAGTAAGTAATGATGTCAAAATTATTTATAGTATTATCGATAGTGCCCTAATAATAGAAAATAAAACTTCGTGACAATTGATTTTTTTGTCAAAATTCAAGTATTTTAAATTGAAGTATGAATTTTAAAATTTTGAATAAAGGTTCAATTGAGAATATTGAGTGCTCAGTCAATGATCAAGGAATAAATTTTTACATGTGAATTCTTTTACAAGAACAACATAGTTAGACGTGTCCATGCCGGTTAACCGCCGGTTAGCCGGTTATAACCGCCGGTTAATTTTACCGGTAATCCCTAACCGTGGAGTAACCTTCTAACCGCCACATCCGGTTACGGTTATCCGGTTAACGGTTAAACCGGTAAGCCGGTTTTGCCGGTTAACCCGGTTATGAGACTTTTTCAATTATTTATTTATTTTTATTTTAAAAAGAAACAGTTTTTTAGGATTTTGTTAGAAAACTGACTAAAAATCATTAAGAAACTAACTGAAAATGAAATAAAAACACCAATTTTGTTAGAAAACTAACTGAAATCGTTAAAAAACTGACTGAAATTGTTAAAAAAACTGACTGTAATTCTTAAAACTAACTCAAAAATGGTAAGAAACTGACGGTTAGTATAGACGGTTGAACCGTCGGTTAGCTTCCCGGTTATAACCGCCGGTTGACGGTTATCAAAATGGACTAACCTTAACCGAACCTTGAAAATACGGTTGACGGTTGAGACGGTTCACGGTTAACCGGTTAGCCGGGTTTGACCGGTTTTGACCGGTTAAAAAACCTCCGGTTAGCCGGTTCCGGTTAGATTTTGGACACGTCTAAACATAGTGCGTAAAAAAGATTGTGGCTAGACGAAATAAAAGAGAACTAAAGAGGAAAAACAAATGCCGTATTTACAACTCAGATCACTTCTCATTAGGATTGAATAAAAGTACAAGAAGCCATACGAAAAGATTACAACCAAAAAGAAAAGTAGAGGCTCACAGGCAAGATGTCAGGTTATTTTGGGAGATTTTTTTTTCACTATTTTTATGTACTACTTCTATCCCTAAATGAATGTCCAAATTTCATTTTAAGGTACATAATTTTATAATTTTATGTGCAATTTGGTGGCAAAATTCATATATATTCTTGTAATCCTCTTCACAAACATTTAGTTTTTGCAAGTATAAAGAGACCGGTGAAATTTTTTTTGAAAAAAAACATTTAGGGAAAAAGTTATGATAAAAATGGACACTCATTTAGGGACAAAGGGAGTATCATAATTAATTCAACGGTAGTGTATTATAAGAGTTGACAACCGATAATGTCATGAATTATACATAATCGTTAAATCACTAGTAATATACCACTTAGCACACATAAAGGGACTCGAGAGCATTTGGATTGTACATGCTCAATCCCTATCAAATAGTCAATAGAATAGCAAATACTTTTGAAGGCATCCAAGTTTTCTTGGTGCAGAAATGCGAAAGCATCGACGCTTCCATCCTTCGAAATTGTTGGCTCAATGAACAACAGTCCCTCGATTGGGGAGCTATATGAAGGCATAAATATGAAAATCAACTTCATAGATTCTATGGGAACTTTAACCAACTATCGACATCCACATTAGGGCACAAAAACTTCATGACACCAAAAAAATTAGTCCTAGATTTGGCATCACAAACATGATGCTGGATCATAACTCCCACCACCAATGACCCGCTGTTGGGTATGCCTACTTATATCTCAGTTTCAATGTAATATGATTGATTAGATTTGATTGATCCATCACTTAAGTTTTATTTAGTGGACTTTAGGCCCATATGTAAGAAGTATTTATACTTCATTTTTTAGGTAGTCCATTTGAATAGAATAGGCTTAGGAAGAGGGCAAGAATATCAAGATTCAAGAAAATCATCAGTTTGAGCCAAGCTGCGCGCCACGCGCCTCTCATTGCGCCTATGCGCCTCTTTTAGGCGCGCGCCATGTTACGCGCCTCCTTGATTCAAACACGCCACTTTAGTAATGTTTTAAACACTCCGTGATTTATTGAAGACTTGAAGAGATTCAAACTACGCAAATAATCCAACGGTGGTTAAATAACACGTATGCGCTCAGATTTGAGGACACCTGTCCACAACGGTCATATTTGTGTTATGTGTCTAACGGCTATTAAAGGACACGTGCTCCACTCAATGAGCTCCAGCACATCAGTCCTTTGATCTTATCCACAAGGGATTTCCAACGGCTAGTTTTTGGGACTCTACTATAAATACCCTTAACTTCAACCATTTGAAGTTGCTAAGATTTTCAGAATTTCCCTCTCAAGCATTTGTTGAAGATTTGAAGATTGCCATTTGATTTCCCAGAATTCTCAAGAACATCTTCATACCTTCATCCTTAGCCCAGATCCTCAAGCAAAAACACTTTAGTTTTATTGTGCTCTCAATCTTAAAGATCTAAAGAGCCTTGAATCTAAAATCACACACGCACCTCTTTGAGTTTGATCACTTAGATCTTTCTCAACGAGATACACCGGTTTTGTCTAGGATTTGTTTTTTAATAGATTATAGATCTTGAGTTAGTATTGAGCTCAAAAGTTGTAATTTGTAATACTCACTCATATTATAAGATCTCCATTAGAAATCAAAGACTAACAATCTTGGTAGAGGACGTAGATCTTTCCTTGATCGAACCTCTCCAAATAGCGCGTATTTACTTTTTGCTATTTACTTTCAAGTTTATATCTTATCTCACTATTTGCTTGTTTAATCATTGCAGATTGATTGGATTGAATTGTGTTGTGTTTGTTATATCATTTGCCTTAGTTTCATCTTTCACTCACTTTGAGCCAAAATACTTAGAGTGTGTGTGCGCCCCCTTTATCATTCTTTGCGCCTATTTACATTACTAAATTCCGCTGTGCATTTCACTCACTCACTTAGGCGCATTTCATTACGCTTATTTGATAAAGTGCGCATTTGCAATTGAGTTTATCAAGGGTACGAAAAGAATTTCAAAACAGCTATTCACCCCCCTCTAGCTATTTTTCATACCCTTGTTGCCCTTTGGGACCAACACCCGCAATGAATTGAACTTGCAGCAACTCGTCTATTACCTCGGTATGAGGGTGCAGACCTAGAACCGATACTTTTGATGGCTCGTGCGGCATGATCTCGCGATTACCAAAATCCTTGGTAAATCTCACACCTTGGTCGTTTAGAAAAATTGAATTATACAGCACAAAAATTTGCAGTTCGCCTTAAGTTTATTATGTTAGGATGATGTTTATTTATCTGACATTGTAGATTTATGCAAGTCAACAACGCAAGCAGTTTTTTATAAGACACCAGGAAACTCCTAGTATTTCTATGATGCTGCAATGCAGGTGACCTCTTACATGGATCTTTGCTGATACACTCCTTTATCAACCTGCACAACCATCATAATAACCATATCTGAATCATCAACAACACATTAAGAATAATACTTATATCTAAACATGATGAGAATATTATCTAAGAAAAAAAAAATCAAACTATAGTGAGTTGTTTTCTGTATTTATTCATATGCCCAAGTAAGAACTGAATACTCCATCCATCTCAAAATGATCTTCGCATTTGACTATTCAAACTTTTTAAGGATATAAACACTTGCTACACGATCCATGCTATGTTTATGAACTTTTAAGCCTAAATTATGAAAATGAGAAGAATTTTTTGGGATAATGAAAAATGACAAATAGGAAGATCATTTTGGGACGGAGGGAGTATTAGCATGAAAATTCGATGATAATTTATCTTCCAAAAGAGCATAAAATATGAACGAAGATCTTCGGAATAAGGAGTGACGTACTATTGGATTTTTCCTGGACATTTAAGAGGAATTTCATTTCTAAATCCATGGCTTTGAGACGTTTTAACTTTTAAGCTTCACTACTGAAAAACATAGTAATTGAGACGGAAAGTGGTTTCATTAAGTAGGCTTTACTATCATCTACTACCGTCCCTATTTGAATTTAGGATAGAACAGGGATAGGGGCTTCTTAAGTCAAACTTCACATCAGTAAGGTTCTTCCATCAAGCATATGCAGTACATTATGTCCATAGCATATAAAAGCCTCCTAAACATAATCATTATCTGCCGAAAATGCCACTACGAGTATGTCATATTGGCTAGAGTATTGTATCAAATTTCCGAATAAAATATGAGTCCAGTTGAAAGGATATCTTTCTTTCTTTCTGTCTGTCAAACTGTCAATTGATGCACTCCCTCCGTCCCAAAATGATCTTCTCATTTGAAATTTTTCATTGTCCCAAAAAATTCTTCACATTTCTACAACCTAGGCTTAGAATTGCCCAAACAAAACATGACTATTGAATCAAGTGTTCATATCCTTAAAAGGTTTGAATAGTCAAATGTGAGATCATTTTAGGGCGGAGGGAGTATTTCATTAATTTCATAACTTTGACCGGAGAAACCAAGGTAAAGAAAATGAAAGTAGTTGATCAACTATGGTAAACATGAACTCAGCTTTAGACTTGAGGTGTATTATCACATTGTCTTGATTTAGATGTATCTGCTCCTACAACATAGGCACCCAATATTAACCAATGTTCAGGTGACCACCATCATCTTGCATTATGTTTTGAACAAAAACTAACGAAAAATGCGTACGGATTAAGGAACCTCATGAATTACGTATTCTTAGTTGCATAAGGAGGTTAAGCCAACAATCTACATGTAAATATAATTTCATGAAAAGTATAAGTGAGAGAATTCGGATTTGAGAGTTTCGTTAAGGCAGATACCATGCTAAAAGATGAATAAACGGCTCATCTCAGATCCAAATGTTTGTGAATGTGCTGACGAAGGTAAATTCATTCCCATGTATAACCAAATATTACCAATAAGTATTTCAAGTTTACATAAGAGTAAGGGAAAATGACAATTTAGGGTCCAAGGTTTTGGGGGGGGGGGGGGGGGGTCAATAGGAGTCTGATGTATCAATTTTGTCAATTTAAGGTCCCAAGTTGCAAAAGTTGTGCAGGTTAGGGTTTTTTAACGATTCTGTTAACGGAATCCATTTAAGTCACACGTGTTTTGACATGGACTTAACTGGAGTTTGTTTTGATTATTTGCATGTACATATCGTCATTTCAGACGAAGAAAATTAATAAAAAAATTGAAATATTAAATTTTACTTTCTTATATTAAATTAACTAATAATTAAGACGTCATTTATCGAAAATATTATTTCAAGAAATACAATAAAAATATTTTTTTTTTCATTTAGAACCACTATAAAATAAAAAGTATAATCTTTAAAAAGGAAAAGTGTAAAAAATTTATATTAAAAAAACCACTTTATTATTTTAGAAAGAAGAAAGTGGGGATTTGGACAATTCCTTTTTTTTTTTTTTTTTTTTGGGCAGTAGTGGTTAGTATTGTTTCATTATTAATATTAGTATTCCAATTATTTTATTTTCTTCATAAAATTAATTTTTATTTTTATTATTAATTTCCCTTGTTTATAACTTCATTTTTTGCGGTTTCAAAAAACAACAACTTTATTTTATTTAGTTATTATTTTTGATTAATTAAAATTATTCAAAAATATAATAATAAGAGTGATTTTTTTTAGGGTTCATTGTATAAGGGGTGTGTGAAATGACATAAAGCCCAGACGAACGTCCAAAACTAACTCCAGTTAAATTTTTCTGTTACTTAACTGGATTTTCTTTGCAACTTAGTCCAAAAACCCTTAATTGACTAACGTTGTTAACTTTGGACCATAAATTGACAAAATTGATACACCAGACCCCTATTGGCACCCCCCCAAACTTTGGACCCTAAATTGTCATTACCCCTAAGAGTAATAGATTCATAATACCCCCTCCGTCCCAAAATGACCTTCACGCTTTTTTCGCCGTTACTACGAAAAAACTTTGAGCAATATTTTTAGGTTGATATAATTATTCATGAGGCTTTGACCAATAAGTCACTCGGCTAAAAAAAAAACTACCAATAAGGACAGACATTTTGGAGACTCGCCAATAAGTCCCTCGAATTTTTGCTGGACCGAAATGCCCCCAAACAAGCCATGCGCTACCAGCCTTCTGCGCTTGATGATGTGTGGAGGTTAGGAACCGCTGCTTCGCACACTCTACACACTCCATTCTCCCTGCCCAATCTCTCTCTCTTTCTCACTCTTCCTTTTTTTTTTTCCATCAATTTTTTTGTTTAAAATACAATATCTCAAAATCAAAAAATCAAAAAAATAATCCTAAACCACCATTTTATTCGTATCGTCAAGACGAATCAAGTAAGTACACTCAACTGATTTCACAGTTGTATGATTTCACAGTTGTGTCATTTTTTCATTTTTCACTTATAAAATCATTCCTTAATTGATTTCTCAGTTTTTTCATTTTTTTTTCATTTTTCACTTATAAACAATTGATAAATTAATTTACGTGTTGTTTAAATAAATGATAACCCAATTTATCACTTATTTCTCATTTGTGAACGATTAAAAACTTTTTTTTTTCTTAATTTTTCACGTTAAAAACTGATAAATGAATCTCTCAATTATTCTCATTTGTTCATATTTAATATAAAACTGAGTTATTTATTTCTCATTTGTTCATAATGTTGGGTTTCGGAGTAACAAGCGCAGTGGAATAAAGCATTTAAAATTTTCATGAAACCCAAAGTCATAGATCCATTCATATGATTAAGTCAAATACAACATAATAAATACTAGAATACTAACCCTTGATGCCTTTGATTTTGCAACCTTGAATTCGATGGAGGCTTGAAATCTTGATCACGAACAAAGCAAGAATCACGAACTATGAAGATGATAAGTTTCACCCTCTAGCGGTATCCACACCACGAACGAATATCAAGAACACTTGATCTTGGTTGCTAGACCAAATCATGAAACACGCTTTCATGATGTATAGAACTATATGGAATTATTATGTATATGATATTCTTGTTCTTCAATCTAGGGATGTCTTAGAACAAGAAATAAACTCTCTCAAACCCTTGGAGGCTCTCACAAACATATCATAATGCTTAGGACTGATTAGGGCAACTAAAGGGGAGTTTTATACTTGTTTCACCTATTCCAAATAGGTAACAAGTGACCAAACCCGCAAGAAAACGGAACATGAAAATTCTGATCAGAAACCCTAGAGGTCCGCCCGGGTCTTATAGGAGGTCCGCCCGGGTCCTTTAATGGGTCCGTCCGGACCCTCCAGAAAATCCCACTTTCTTGTTTTCTCCTCTAAAGTCCTAAAATCTCTCAAAGGTCCTTCGACCCATAATTCTATTTAAGTCCTTTTAGATTCATTCTATTGTGTGTGACCGTCTAGGATTATACTAAGTTGGCAATGGGTTCAAACATGAACTCATAAGATATGATTAGGTTCTAGCAAACCGTCATACCTACCCAAATAGTATAACTAGATACAAGTTCGCATTCCTTTTAGAACATGTCATAATCCCTTTGTCCATGATGTCATTGAACACAAGTCATGGTCAACAAGTCAACTTGCATTGTTCAATACTTTTCTCGATCCCGAATATATGTTGATAATCCAAATGACATTGATCCAATCAATCCATTTGAGTTTGGCCAAACATTTCATCAACATCATTCCTACGAGGGGCCCAAGCTTGACATC
This sequence comes from Campanula takesimana, assembly GCA_026119855.1. NCBI lineage: Eukaryota > Viridiplantae > Streptophyta > Magnoliopsida > Asterales > Campanulaceae > Campanula > Campanula takesimana. The sequence continues at coordinate 240,970 of JAOWBW010001123.1, forward strand.
TCTCCGAAGAGGGACAAATACATTTAGCTTATTATTCTTCCCTACGTGAATCCGATTATGCCAATCATACCCTTTATAACTACCTAGTTAAAGGTAGCGTTTGAATATGTCAAACATAATCTTCATCAAGTGGAAGACTATAATAACTTCATGTCTAAGGATTCAAATGACATAACTAATATGAGATATATGTACGACATAGACCATGACATAAATCTCATACAGCGGGTCATGTCCAGTACCTTGTTCCAAACAAGTACCCATAAATCTAACATGATCACCCCATGATCATTTAGCCTTTATACTAGTGCTTAACAAGCTCTAGGGACGGAGATTATTATAAGCAAACATGAGCAACAACAATAATATTCATATCTCTTTATTATCATGAATATAATGATAACTTATACAACGTTTAACAAACATGCCTAGGGCACCAACACCAACTGATTTCACAGTTGTATGATTTCACAGTTGTGTCATTTTTTCATTTTTCACTTATAAAATCATTCCTTAATTGATTTCTCAGTTGTTTCATTTTTTTCATTTTTCACTTATAAACAATTGATGAATTAATTTACGTGTTTTTTAAATAAATGATAACCCAATTTATCACTTATTTCTCATTTGTGAACGATTAAAAACTTTTTTTTTTCTCAATTTTTCACGTTAAAAACTGATAAATGAATCTCTCAATTATTCTCATTTGTTCATATTAAATATAAAACCGAGTTATTTATTTCTCATTTGTTCATAATTGAGTATAAAACTGATAAATTAATCTTTCAATTTCATAACTCATAGTCAAATTTTGCAGATGTTTAAATTTAGAAATCGAGACATTCATTTCTCATATTTTTTTCATAATTGAGTATAAAAATGATTAATTTATCTCTCAATTTTCACAAATGATAGTCCATTTCACAATTACGCAAAAAGTCATTTTTCAATTGTAAAATTGATAAATTCATTTCTCAATTATTCACAAAAGATAATAAAATTTTGTTTCTCACTTATAAGAAAAATCAATCTTTATAAAATTGAAGCAATATTGCAAAATTCCAATCAACTAGCAGTTTAACAAATTAAAAGCTCCACAACATAAAATATAAAACCAGAACCACGAAAACATGCAAGTTGAGAATCCTTTTTATCAATTTCTACAATAATTTTACCAACATTGAAACTCCAAAACCTAAAAATTGCAGCAAAATTGTGAGGCATTCACCAGAGAATAGACCAAAAAACGTGGTTGGAATTCAAAAATCCCAACCCATTGCTAAGCTGGAAAACGACGAATTTGGGAAATGGCTCGAAACAGCTAGCAAATCTTTGACAAAACCTTCTAGATCTAGCCAAAATTCGACGTTGGTGATGATCGTTGTACGGAGAAATTGAAAAACACATATCATAAGAAAATCACAAATTTGAAGCCGCTAAGCCTGCAAATCAGCGAAAGGGAGAGAGAGGGGGTTTCTCGGATAAACGAAGTCGGATATAGCTGGAAAGGTTAGATCTATGACTGGCCGGAGGTGGGGGAGGTGAGGAGAGGGGTGTGGTGGCGGGATCTGCAAACGGCCGTTTTTGGATAGGGGAAGAAGACGGTAGGAGTAGGATTGGCGGAGATGGCGATGGGAAGGATGGTCGGAGGTGGAGAGTTCACCGGAGGTGAGAGAGATGCCGGAGTGCTTCGCCGTAGGTGGGGGAGGGGATCGCCGGAGGTGTGGGGGGTCGCTGGAGATTGGAACGTGAGTGCGCCTGTTGTAGAGAGAGAAAGTGACTTGTGGGTAAGTGTGAGTTGAATGAGTGGAGAGGGGAGGGGAGCTGGTTTTATTAGGTTATGGGTATTTTTGTCATTTAAAAACTGTGAGGGATTTATTGGCAAAATCGATTTCAACACAGGGACCCTATGGTAGAATATGAAAATGTTTGTTTTTATTGGCAAATTCCATCTTGTATGAGGGACTTATTGGTAAAAATCCCATTATTCAAATGAAAATCTAAAAACTTGTAATTGATACACTATCAATAATACTATCACTAACAAGTTTTAGATTTTCATTTGGATAATTAATTTCACTTAAAATTATTGCTCAAAGTTCATTCGTAGTAATGGCGAAAAAAATGTGAAGATCATTTTGGGACTGAGGGGGTATTAACAATAGAGTAAACGACCAAAATGACCCGCGTACTATATGAATCTAACCAAAATGACTCGCGTACTATCTAAACTACCAAATCAACATGCGTACTATGCATAAATCAACCAAATCAACCCAAATCGTTAGCATATGTTAATAAATATTAACGAATATTAAATATTTAACGGATATTCGGATCAAAAGGGTCCAAATGTAAATAATTGAACTAAAAACCACAATTTTTTTCTTCTAAAATAGAATATCAAGAAGGTAGATTGGTAGAGTAATATAATTATATTTATCTAAACTTTTATTGCTTTCTATCAGTTAAAGCCCCACGATCCAGCCACCCAATTTTATCATGTTCCAGCCACCCAATTATATCATGTAGGCACCACCATCAACAGCACTATCGTCACCATCAAAACCATTTGTATTACTTTTCATGTTCTACAAAATGCAAACTTGGATTTTACCACCACCACCGTTTTCCCCTACTTTCCATTACCAACAAAGAACATAAAAATTAACCCAACTTTAATCGAACCGAATCTACAGCCATAGCCATACCCCGCACCAAACCATCATCAACATCCACAGTTTCTTCAAAATCTAAAAATGAACCAAAATCTAAGAAGCTTCTTTGAACTTAGAAATGTCCAACATATCTTCTGTCTTTTAATTATTTCTTTTGGAAAGCAAGATTCCCATGGAATACTTGAATCCTCATTCTAGTACATTAACAATTCAATTCAATACACCAACAACTTTCACTAAAATCAAAACCCAAACCTTCGAAATCTCAAGCACGGTCCCGCTGAACCCATGCTCTTTAACCCACGACAATTTTAACAAATCTAGATCCAAATTAAACTCATCCCTTCCTTTCTCAATTAATCAACCCAATTCAACGCCGTCTCTGCCGGAGAGAAGAAGAATACCAACTGATTTCATTATCGTGGCCTTGGATATTCATTGCCTGAATGTGTGACCTAATTTTAGGCAGACGAACAAAGAGGATGAAGAACTAGGGGTCGGCGGCTATGACGAACTTAAGATCAACGGGGATGTCGAATCGGAGAAGGAGACGTTGGGGAAGTGAAAAGATGGGGTAGGGGGAGGCGGGTTTGAGAGGAAATCGGGGAGTGGGTGATGTGTAGGGAGGAAGAGGCGGCCATGGTTGTGGGGGATTGATGAAAGAGGGAGAATCGATCCAGAAGGATGTTGCCGGAGAAGAAGCTCGTTGCCGGAGGAGAAGCCGTTGCCAGAGGAGCAGCCGGTGGAAAGAAAAGGAAAGGGAAGGGGTGCAGGCTGGGTACGGGGAAGCTATTGAATTAAGGTTTTTCTTTTTTCCTTTTTTTGAGAAGTGAAAGTGAAAGGGGAACGGAGGAATTTGTAAGTTTAAAAGGGATGAGGGGGTCTGGTTGTAGATTATATTTCAATTTTCAATATCTTTAGATTAATAATTTACATATAAACCCCTTTTGGTTGTAATTGCTGTTAAGTTTTTAACATTCGTTAACATTTATTAACACATACTAACGATTTGGGCTGTTTTGGTTGATTTATGCATAGAACGCAGGTTGATTTGGTAGTTTAGATAGTACGCGGGTCATTTTGGTTGTATTCGTATAGTACGCGGGTCATTTTGGTCGTTTACTCATTAACAATAGGCTAAAAATAAAATGCACCAATATATAAGCTACCTTGCAATATCAAGTGTGTAGCGGAGAGGTTAGCAGATCAAAGCCGATATTGTTCGTCTAAATAGCATCCAAGTACCCCTACACAATGCAGCAACATTGAAATGTACTCTCTCTGTCCCAATATAAAAGTTACTAATTTCATTTTTTGGCGTCCCGTTATACTCCCTCCGTCCCAGAGTATATGTTCACCTTTCCTTTTTAGTCCGTCCCAGAGTATATGTCCACTTCTTAAAATGGCAAAAAATCTTTACTATTCCTCCCACTCACTCTCTCTCTTACTTTACTTTTATACTCACAACACTAATCAACTTACTATTCACTCCCACTCATTCTCTCTCCTACTTTACTTTTATAATCACAACACTTACACCCTTTCTTAATCTCTGTATAAATGGGAGGATGGACGTATACTCTGGGATGGAGGGAGTAGAAGTTACTTACCTAAAATAGTCAATGGAACCCACTTACAACAAAAACTCACTACCCTAGTTTCTCTCCAACTTTACTTTTTATAATCACAAGACTTATTTTTTCTTAATCTCCGTGCATTCACATTTGATTGCCCAATAGTGACTACCAAAGCAAAACAGCAATCAGACTTACCCTTTAGCACTATTACTTAAACAGACAAGTGAAACTTCCAAAACATACTTTTATGAATGCATATACACTCTTGGCAAAAGCTGTCTTGTTCAAGTAATAGCCTAGAAGCAAAATAGAAATAATTTTATCCCTCTAAATTACAAATCTAATACGGAGGACTACGTAAATCAGAAAAAGTAAAAAAGAACAGATGAAGGAAAGGGAGGGAAGCAATAGAGACAATATATTTCCTGTATGTATTAGAAAATAACAAATTCTCACCTTTGATGTATATTTATCATCTACTAATAGGTTTAGGGATTTGAGGTCATGGTGAACAATGGGAGGTTAAAGCAGATGAACGTAATTCATTCACTTTGCCTGAAAGATGAAACAACAGACTTTAGAACATCTCAAGTTTAAAAAAAAAAAAAAATGTTACACAATGACATACTCCCTCCGTCCAAAAATGAATGACCATTTTTTTTATTTTCTTTTAAATTGTCAGCTGTCTATAGCTCAAACAGCTTAGCATCTCAGATATAGCAATAGGGTTTCATAGGATAGAGAGTGAGAGAGAACTGACCTGTGAACTTTAGTGGCTTCTTCACTATCAAGCGCCAAGGCACAATGGTAAAGTACTCTCAACGACATTTTTTTTTTCAAAAAGCCAACAATTTCAGATATTTTTCCCACTCAACATAACCATTGACCCTATGCAGCTTAAACTAATAAGGGATACAGGTAGGGATGGCAACAGGTCGGGTTCGAGTCGGATCAGGACCGATCCGAACTATACACATGCATGGCCGAACCCGATCCGACCCGAACGGTCATGATCCGACCCACGGCCCGATCCGACCCGCGACCCGATCTCTGCTCCGACCCGAGACCCGATCTGAATCCGTGACCCAAGAACAAGAACATTTCCCAGAACAAGAACAAGAACCAGAAACAGAACCAGAACAAGAGCAACATCAAGTCAACTAGGATTAAACCCTAATTTGAGAGTGTTGGACTGAATTGTACAAGTAACATCACAGATTCACAGTACAAAAAAGGAAAATTAAACCCCTATTTGACCTTCACACAACATTGAGTAATCTATACGAATTGGATCCCTAAATTTGAAACAAATTAAACCCTAATTTGAGGGGTGAGAGCTGACAGTAACTTACCTTGGTAAAGAGCAGGTGAGGATGCTGTAGTGGACGGCGACGGAGACGAGGGCGGCGACGGAGACGGCAGCGTCGAATAGAGAAAGACGAGGAGAAGGAGAGCCAAGAGAAGAGCGAACGGCGTCACCGTCACAGAAACCGGCACGGGCAACGGCAACTGTGCATAGAGAGAGAGAGTCATGAACGTCGCATAGAGAGAGAGAGAGAGAGAGTAGGGAACGGCGTTGCTGGGAGAGAGAGGGGGGGTCGGCGAGACTGAGGGAAATAAAAAACAAAACCTAGATTTTTTCTTATATAGGGAGGGTGTGTGTGTATTTTCTATAACATGAGGGGGGTAGTAGTAAAATTTATAAATTTAACATGTTCGGGTCGGATCGGATCAGGGGGTTCTACCGAACCCGATCCGAACCCGACCGGATCTTTAAAAATGCAAACCATATCCGAAATTTTCGGATCGATTTCCCTTCGGTACGGATCGGGTTCGGTCAAATTGCCATCCCTAGATACAGGGTATACAAGCTTATTAAGCAAAGTAAGAAAATCTAAGCGATGGTAGGGGAACCAAAATATTTGATAGATAAAGCCATCCCTCTATCACAATATTATTACAAGAATATATATTATCCTGATTTATTTCCCCATATAATTTGTATCAACTTCGCCCCTTTACACACTTAATATTCCGATCGAGTCTATTTAGCTTGGTTTCAATACTGGGATCAAAATAATGTGAACAAAAATTGACAATTTCCTCGATCCAACATGCTTGTGCAATTGATCCTTCTGGACATGCTTTATTCCGCACTTTTCTTTTAAGGTGTTGCATACACCTTCAAATACAAATGATATACATGTTACATATGAAATATAACCTATTAGGAAAGTGATGATGTCAACAAAAAATTAGGAGATTACCTTTCAAATGGATACATCCAACGATATTGGACAGGACCCCCAACCTTAGCCTCATATGCTAAGTGAATCGGTAGATGCTCCATTGAATCAAAGAAGGAAGGAGGAAAAATCATTTCAAGCCTACACAAAGTTTCAATGATTCCTAATTCAAGCTTCTCTAACTCCTCTTCTTTGTATACCTTTGAGCATATATCCTTAAAAAACTTACTCAGTGCATTTAAAGGTTCCCACACATCCTTGGGCAAAAATTCACGCAAGGCAAGAGGTAGAAATATTTCCATTAAAATATGACAATCATGTGTTTTAAGCCCCAATATCTTGCACTCTTTAGGATTAACACACCGAGAAATGTTACCAGCATATCCATCTGGTACTTTAAGAGACTGGAGCCATTCGTACACTTGTTTGATTTGTTCATTGGTTAAAGTATACTTGGCTTTTGACATCTGGGGTTTCCCATTGTTACCTAGTTTCACATGTAATGCAGGTCTTATCCCAAGAGTTTCCAAATCCAAGCGAGCTTTATGGTTATCTTTGGTTTTCCCGTTGACATTCATAACTGTATTAAATACATTATCAAAAACATTCTTTTCAATATGCATCACATCCAAGTAATGTCGAATCAAGAGTTTATGCCAATATGGCAACTGAAAAAATATACTCTTTTTTGTCCAATTATGCTCAACCCCAAACCCTGGAATGCTTTCATCACTATTTTTTGCCTTTCCAAAAGTAACTGAATCAAATTGATTAAGATTATCTAAAACCCGATCCCCCGTTTTTCTTTGTGGAGCCAACTTTCTTTCAGTCTTGTTGTTGAAATTATTCTTGTCGGATCGAAATCTATGACCAGGTTTTAACCATCTACGATGACAACCAAAGTAACATGGCTTCTTACCTTGTTTAAGAGTAAAAGCTATAGAATTGTCCATACAAAAAGGGCATGATAACTTTCCATGTGTGCTCCAACCAGACAACATACCATAGGCAGGGAAGTCACTTATAGTCCACATCAACGCAGCTCTCATACTAAAGTTTTGTTTGAGAGAAATGTCATAACTATCAATATAACGACCCAAACTTTTCAATAATAATAATTATCCATAAACTGGGAAATCCCAAACGTCAAACACAAATTCAAATCTAACGTTCACTTGTAACGGCTAGTATATCTAACCACCCTTCAAAACAGTGCGGAAGCATAACTATAATTCAAACTTCAATGGCTAGTACAACCCACTAGCTCTAACATAAAACAAAACAATTGACTTAAAACTCTTCAATTGAACCACGGACTGTCCTTCCTTGCGATCCAATCATTCCCTCTACTCTTTACCTGGGGGGAAATAATATAAGAAGGGGTGAGCGAACAATGCTCAGTAAGGTCCTATGCCGCCCCTTCGGTTTCTAAGAAGGGGTGACCTCAAAGAGTGTATCAATAATCAATTTTCAATGAAAAGGACTTATTAAAAATCCAACAATATTTTCCAATGTAAAGAAAGGAATTATGGCTCAATTCGATATTCAATGATACCAATGCCAAATATGATCACTTAATATTATTCTTGTCAAATTAAATGTTTCAATATATAACCCTAATAAGGGTTTCAATGGTCAATGTATCAATATTTCGGTATATCCGGATAACCTGTATAACCACAATTTTCAGTGGTGTCGATATCGATGGTTAATGTCACATAGACATGTCATGATCTAACCCTCATGATTAGGTGTCAATGGTATATCAACTATAACCCATGAATAAATGGGTGTCATTAATTGATCATTCTTTTATCAATGAGGTTCTTTAATTGACCAAGAAATCAATGTCAATTTAAGTTTAGATAGTTTCAATGACGAAAGCACTTGGAGTGAATTCCAATCAAAAGTTACCGGCCATATCGGTAATACAATAATTACTCTAGGAATGGAAGGGCAATCGATAACGATATACAATAGGACTAAGAGACGTAAATCCCTTACCTTAATTGTGCTTGAACAATGCCTCAAATACGCGAGCAACGAGTACACCTAGTACTGTGCCACAAATCTACCAATAATAGAAACACTAACATTAACCATGATAATCTTTATCCCATCCATTCATGAAAAACAAATATTTTATTTTTAATTAGTTTAACCTCACCAAAACATACTGCCTCACTTGTCCTACTCTATTAATTGTGAAACAGAAACTCTTAACCCACACCACAATTTCGGTTACCTCCACCCAGTTTCCTCTAAGTCAAATGGCCACCATGTCAAACTAACACCATGTTAGTCAACTTCTTTCAATTGAAATGCACCCCAACTAATATAATCATACATATATATATTAAAATAATTAACCCCATAACACTCACACTACAATAAAATCATCAAACAATACTCACAAGATTGCTACTATGGCCGCCGCACCTCCTCTTGTGGCCGACGACGCTGCCATCTCCCTTCTCCGCATCCCGATTACGGCTCCTTTCAACTTCCGTTATATGGAAAAATTGTTACATTCATTTATATGGAAAAATTATAATCATATATGTAATCTATTACACTTCAATCGTTACTTTTGTCATAAAAGATTGTTATATCTCAGCTGACGAGCAACTCAATTTTTTGTGTCTTAAAAAAATATGTTTTTTATAAAAAAATCAAACCATATCACGACCTATTTAGTTTGATTCGTCTCGTCGAGAAGAACACGACAGTATTTTTAATATTTTTTTTTCGAGTTATAAATCTCAAGATATAACATTTTAAAGTTATTGGAGGTTTTATTTTTTAAAGAATGCCACATGTCATGCTTACATTTGTGGTGTATAGAAAGATTATGTACACTTAGTGTAAATGTATCACTTCGGGTCTTAATGAAGAGGGAGAGTGGTTTTATAAGAATGAAAATATGAAATTGCCCCTCAGTATTGAATATAATTACAATGTTGTGACGGCTGTTTTTTATTTCCTTTCTCTTTTTTATTTAGAGTTAGCATTTTGAAAAACTTATTTTATATTAAGAAATGTTTAAAACATGTAAAAATCTAGAGAAAAACTTGTTTTACACTCGTTTTAGTGTAAAACTTGTTTTCATCTCTTAATGTAAAACATAATATCTTAATGTAAAACAGGTTTTTCAGAACTCTTGGTGTAAAACAGATTTTTCATAAGACTGACTCTTAAAACACATTTTACATCAAGAGATTTTCTTATATATTAAAGGATGAAAACATGTTTTACCTTAAAACGAGTGTAAAACAAGTTTTTCTCAAAATTTTCATTTTTTTTCTTTTCATGTTCTAATGTCCATCTCAACTGGAAGTAAATAAACAATTTAATTATTTAATAGAGTTTGGATCTTCTCCCCTTTTTTTCTAACATGATTTTCTCTTTGCATCACTGATGACTACATAATTAAAAGTATGAGAAATGTAAAACTCGAATATTGACTCAATATAGTCTAATTATTGAAAGTTGTCACTAATTAATTTAAATGAAACCATTAATAATGATGGAGCTGGTCTTTATCTTTAGACATAAACTTTTGTGAGACGGTCTCACACATGAGACATGTTTAAATGAGAGAAGAAATTGTTTGCCTCCTATGGGAGAAGCGGGGTAAGCCAATTTCCTCTCTCACCAAGACCCGTCTCATGTGTGAAACCGTCTCACACAAGACTTCCTCTTATCTTTTTAAGACGAGCACTTATGATGATTTATATTAGTTGATTCTATTTAAAAAAAAAAAACTTTTATAATTGTGGTTGTTACTACAAAATAATGGACTTTTGATGCTCAACAGATGGAGTAAATATTTACTCACTCCATCTTAAGAAAGCATTCTAATTTTATCTTACACTAGTAGGTAACCCGTGCTTTGCACGGGAAACTTATTTATTATTTTTTATATATTTTTTTTATATAATAAAGTTATATAATAATTTTTGTAATATAAATATATAGTATATGGATTAAAACGTTTGCTTAAAAATTAGGATAATTTTTAAATTTTTTATTTTGTTGTAAATAATTTTTATTTATTATGATAATTAAAATTTGAATATAAAGATGAGCTATTATTGTTATGAAGTAACTTTAAGTTTTACAGACGTTTGATTGAATAATATTAGCTATTATCTAATAAATAATTTCATGATATATAAACATTATAATTAGTAAATATAAAAGTTTATAATGTACATCTAATGTGTTAGTAAAATAATAATTTTAATATATCTTAAAAAATATTTTCTCATCTCAAAAACAAACTTATACTATTAATAGTAATAATTAATTTATATAATAACTACAGACTTTTATAATTAATTAATACTATTAATTATAATTATTAACATATATAATATCTATTATGATTAATTATTAATATTAAAAGTAAAAATTAACATATATAGTAACTATTATGATTAATTAATAATCCTTCTGTTCTAGAATAAGAGTCTTACCTTGTTTGCGGACACTTATTAAAGAAACAATAGAAAATGGGTAAACATTGCAGGGTTGAGTGTATAATTGTCCAAAACACTACTCATAGTGTAAGTGAACAAAAAAAGTAAGTAAGTTTGGTCTTTTTGTAATTATAGAAGCATTAGAAGGATAAAACTGTCCAAACCACTATTCATTTTTTCCGATCATTTGTCATTTTGGGAAAGAGACTCTTACTCCGGGACGTACCAAAATAGAAAGTAAGACTCTTACTCTCGGAATAAGTGAGTACTTTTTAACACATATTGTATAATGCTTAACTAATACTATTATGATAACTAAAACTATTAATAGTAGTTTTTAATTTATTTAATAATTAATTATAATAGTTAATTGTAAATATGACTACAATAACAAATACTCCCTCTGTCCGATTTAAGGTTCTTACTTTCCTTTTTAGTTTGTCACAATTTAAAGTTCTTACTTTACTTTATTACCTAAAATGGAAACTGTGATCCACTTGTTATTCCCACAACAAAAATTCACTACCTACTTTCTTTCGCTTACTTTACTTTTCATACTCACAACATTTAATTTTTCTTAATTTTCATGTAAAGTCAAAATAGGAACCTCATAGTGGGACGGAGGGAGCAACTATTAATAGTTAATTGTTATTTGCTTAATACCATTAGCTAATAATATTAGTTACTACATAAGGTAACTATTATAATAGCTATTACTAATAATAGTAATAGTTAACTAATATAGTTAACTATAATAGTAACTATTACTAATAAGAGTAATAGTTAACTATAATGGTTAACTATTATAGTTAACTATTACTAATAATAGTAATAATTACTATAATAGTTAACTATTATAGTTAACCTTTATAGTAACTATTATTATTAGCTAATATTATTAGCTAATGAAAAAAAAAAACGAAAATTCACTTATTTATTAGTATATTGTTGATGTGGCTTCTCCAAATGCAAGCTTTCTCCATTGTTTGTCCACATGTCAATGTCATAGCTCTTTTGGCCAACTTTAATATATATATATATATATATATATATATATATATATATATATATATATATAGATTTGTTTCTGTAACGACCCCAAAACCCGTCCCTATTTATTTTATATTTTTGAGAATTTTAATTCGAACTTATGAGTGCATTTTATGTGTTGCATCACATTTTATGATTTGCTTATATTATTTACTTAATTGTCTTATTTATTTGGTTAGTAGTAATAATGGTTAAAGGAGTTAAATGATTAAGTTGAAACCTTAGGGTCCTTAGTGAAAATATAAGTTTAGGGGTTAATTTTTTCAACTTGAAAGTTGAGGTACTAAAGTGTAAATTGGGTAAATTTTTATAAAAACAAGTTTATCTTCTCCTTCTCTCTCTGTACGCAGAAGCAAACCTTTCCTTTTTTTTTCATTCTCTGTGTGAAGACGAAGGGAGTAAGTATATTTCCTATTTTAATTTATATCTTTTTATTTACTTACCCGTTTTAAAATCTAATTATATAAAAATGATCAGGGCGTTGAATAGGTCATTTCTACCCGAACAAAACATATTTCTACGATACTTTTTCCGGAAATAGGTAAGTTACTAATTCCCCTTAAATAGTAAAGTGGTCATATATTTGCTATATGTGTGATATGTGGTAAAATTATTGTGAAAAGAATTTATTTGTGATACTTATTTATTTGGGACAAAGGGAGTATAATTATACTGGGTAAGTGACTTGGTTAGTATGCTAGGATGTATATGGAGTATGTTTATATACCTAAGAATGTAGTATAAGTGTTTGAAAGTATACTCCTACTCGTGGGACGGTAAAATATTAAGTTGAGTTAAACGTTAAATAAGTATATTATAAAAATTATACTATTATTCGTGGGACGGGAAAATGAATGAAAGTATCCCTAAATGAGTATATTAGTATATTAAAAAAATTATACTTATACTTGTGAGACGGTGAAACAAAGGGAGTCTAAATTATCCAAGTTTTGGCCTGCGAGGTGCTTTGGGCGACCGCCCAAATAGGGCGTGCGATCGCCCAAGTTATCTGAAAGAATTTGGTCTTGGATCAGGGTGGTTTGAGCGGCCGCACAGTCTGGTGTGGGCGACCGCCCAGGGCTGCTGAAAAGTTGAGATGTTTCATTTTAGTTGATTTAGAGGTCCGATCTTGGTCTAGGTCTTAGGTGATGTCCTAGAGTACCTAGATGGTTGTTGTGGAACACCAAAGTGGTAGAGTTGGTTCCTTTGTGAACATATGTGTTGTGGAATTTAACTAAGTATTAAATGGATATTATGGAGCATCCTTTTGATGTGTTTTGGATTAATTGTGAATGGGTGCAAGATTGTGTTATGACTTAATGTCAATGGTAAAGGATTGTGTTGTGACTTAATGTCAATGGTAAAGGATTGTGTTGTGAACTCTTTATGAGTGTTTCTTTCGTGTGCAACTTGTGATGTGTTTGGCTTGGGTCCCTACTTTGGAATCATGCACTGGTTGTTGTTTAAGCAAGTATTCATTACTGTGATCTCGTGTAAAGTCCAGCTGGTACTCTTGTGGTGGTGTCGGGACAGTGGTAGGGATTACATCATTGTAAGGCTTCTATCATTGGTTTCCCATTGTTTATGATATCGGGCAGTGGTAGGGATTACAATGGCACACGAGCCAAGTTCATTGTAAGGCATCTATCATTGGTTTCCCATTTTTAACCCCAGTCCAGATTGGCCTTGGATGGGAAGAGCTAGCTCCCTTTGGTGAGCATTATAGCTATATACCTGGGTTATGACTTGGTGTCATTTCCCCCTCTTGTTGGTTATTGGTTCTTATGGTTTGGTTCTTGGGGATCCCCTGCATCACCTATTGATGCTACTTCAGCTATTTATGCTACTCAACTGGTTTTCTCAGATGGTTATGTTTGTTTCGAGAACCTTGGCTCCCAGTATCCACGTATGAGTGTTTATTTCCGCCTTATGTGCTGCATGATGAGTTGGTCGTTATTTCCAACTGGTATGGGACGGTTGGCGATAGGGAGCCTCTCATGTTATGTGCTATATGCTATATACTATTTGATTATTTGTTGATATTGTTTCTTTATGATTACCATATCAGCATGTAACGTAGTTGCATTTTAGTAGCTTACTGAGATTCATTCTCACCCCTTATTTGTTTACTGTTTTAGATAAAGGCAAGTCCAGGGAATAGGACACTTGCACGGGAGGACGTCGTGGTGGTAAGAGTTTGGGATATGAGTCTTGTAAAGGCTACATTATGTAATGTATAACCTTCTGGGTAGAGTTTTCTTGACTTCATCATCTTGTAACACCGATATTTTGGATAATGTTGGTGTGAGTACATTTGTATAAAAGTTTGTAAGCCTTCGGGCTAAATAGTTTCGTTTGTGAAAGTTTGTTTGAAAGCCAGTGGAAGTCTTTGAACTTCAAGTGTGGATTTGTTAAAATTTATGAAAGTATATTTCGAGAAATTTTCTAAAGGTATTTATAACGTCTTCCAATCGTGTCCCGAGCGTGGGGCCAAGTAGGACCACGGGTCTGGGGCGCGACAGTTTCAATAAATTGTCTCATTTCTACAATAAGGTATAAGTATGTAAAACATGATTCATAGATGTTGACTTATCAAATACTACTTCGATCCTAAAATAAACGTCTAATTTTTTCTAAACTCGTTTTTTATTATTAGCAAAATTAATTTTTCGGAAATTTACTTTGGGATGGAGGGGGTAAGATACACCATCCTTTCTTAAAAAACGAATATCCAATTTTTATTTATGTGCAGGGCTGTCTCTAGCCTTTTATGGGCCCGGGGAGAAGACATTTGAAGGGCCCTTATGTAACGACCCCAAAACCCGTCCATATTTATTTTATATTTTTGGGGATTTTAATTTGAACTTATATGTGCATTTTATGTGTTGCATCATATTTTATGACTTACACATATTGTCTGATTAAATGTGCTATTTATTTGGTTGGGTGTAATAATGGTTAAAGGGAGTTATTTGATGTTAGTTGAACTTTAAGGACCTTTAAGGGAATTTAAACTCAAGGACTTTAAAGGTATAAAGATAATTGAAGGGCTTTAGGGGGAAAACTTTAGTTACCCATTTCCTACTCATTTTTATAAGAATAATTAATAGCCTACATGTTTTGACCAACAATTGTAAAAATTGACTTGGCCTAAAATTCTATTGGTCTATTAGAGTTTACTAGGATCATAATTGGTGATTCTTTCATTTTAAATTATTAACTTGGTAATATAAAGGAAAGATAGAGATCAGCTCTTCCTCATACTCCAACTACACCGCCATATTTACAATGCGAGAGACGAGAGGGTTTCGACCGAATAAAAGAGGATCGAGCCATAACTTTCAATTCCGACCTTCGTTCCACAATCCGACTTCACCAAAATGTTCTGGGAGTAGAGTAGATCATTTGTAGCCGATCAAAGTTTAATTTCTTTAATGTTATTTTCGTAACAAGTAAGTTACTAATTCCCCTTAAATAGTAAAATAGTCATATATTTGCTATAGGTGTGATATGTGGTGAAATTATTGTGAAAAGTATTTATTTGTGATACTTGTTTATTTGGGACAAAGGGAGTATACGTATACTGGAAATATACCTTGGGTTGAATGAAAGCATGCTAATTGAACATGTTTGTGTGCCTGGGTATATTTAGAATGATAGTAAAGATTATACTCCTACTCGTGGGACGGTAAAATATTAACTTGATTAAATGTTAAATAAGTATATTATAAAAATTATATTATTATTCGTGGGACGGGGAAATGAATGAAAGTATAAGTGAGTATATTAGTATGTTAGAAAAATTATACTTATACTTGTGATTGGTATTTTGTGATTTGGGTTAACTTTTATTATACTTGTAAATTTGGGACGGAGGGAGTAGTAATAACTTTTATTATACTTGTAAATTTGGGACGGATGGAGTAGTAATAACTTTTATTATACTTGTAAATTTGGGACGGAGAGAGTAGTAATAACTTTTATTATACTTGTAAATTTGGGACGGATGGAGTAGTAATAACTTTTATTATTATGGGTATATGCTAGATGAGGTTGGTATGGTAGTGTTGTGAAGTTATAATGATGTTGTTGTACTTTAGGATTGGGTAACAACTTGGTAATGAAAGTGAACTTTGTTAGATTTTTCCTGGGAATTGGCCATTCTGCAGTGGAGCGGCCGAGTCAGTAAATTAGAGCGGCCGATCCCCTTATTGTCGAATGTTGAGTTCTAGGAGAGCGGCCGATCAAAGTAAAGGACTCGACCGATCCGCTCGGCCGAGTCAAGTAAGTAGAGCGGCCGAGCAGTCTGAGTTTTAACAACTTGTTTGTTTTTCGTTAAGTATTGGGCTAGGTCTTAGGCGATGTCCTAGGATGCCTAGATAATTGTTATGAGGTATCAAAATGATAGAAGTGGTCCTTTGTGATCGGGTTTGACTTAATGTGATTGTGTAGATGGATTGTGTGGTGAATTAATGTCAAGATTGTGCACGTTATTGTGAAAACGTGTTTACTTCTCTATGATGAGCTTGCGTGGTTTCCTTCTATGGAATCATGCCCTGGTTGTTGTTTTAGCAAGTATTTATTACTGTGCTCTTTGTTGAAAGTCCAGCTGGTTTTGTGTGTTATCGAGTGGAGGTGGAAAGCATTATAGTGGCACACTAGCCAAGTTCACTATAAGGCTTTTCCACTGGTCCTATTTCCCAGGTTTGGGATGTTATCGAGTGGAGGTGGAAGGCATTGTAGTGACATCAGTTAAGTGCACTATAAGGCTTTTCCACTGGACCTATTTCCTCAGTCCAGATTGGCCTTGGATGGGATGAACTCGCTCCCTTGCGTGAGCATTTAGGGGTATGACTTTGTGTCATTTTCTCCCGCTATTGTTGTTTTTGTGTTATATGGTTCCGGAACCTGCTTCAGCTATTGATGCTGCCCCGTTGTTACTTTGGTTCTATTGGTTATGGTTTGGTTTTCGGGATCCTGGCTTCAGCTATTTATGCTGCTCAGATGGTTTTCTCAACTGGTTTTCTCAGATGGTATTCTCAGATGGTTATGTTACTTCGGTAAACCTTGGCTTGGTATTCTCGTAGGAGTGTTTACTCCTACACTATGTGTTGTATGATGAGTTGGTCGTTATTTCCAACCGGTATGGGACGGTTGGCGATAGGGAGCCTCTCATGTTATGTGCTATATGCTATATGATTATTTGTTGATATTGTTTCTTTATGATTATCATATCAGCATGTAACGTAGTTGCATTTTAGTAGCTTACTGAGATTCATTCTCACCCCTTATTTGTTTACTGTTTTAGATAAAAGCAAGTACAGGGGATAGGACACTTTGGCACGGGAGGACGTTGAAAGTGGTAATAGTTGGGTTTTGTTTTGTCAAGGTTACATTACATAAATGTATAACCTTTTGGGTAGAGTTTCCTTGACTTCATCGTCTTGTAACACCTATATTTTGGATAATGTTGGTGTGAGTACATTTGTATAAAGGTTTGTAAGACTTCGGGCTAAATAGTTTCGTTTGTGAAAGTTTGTTTGAAAGTCAGTGGAAGTCTTTGAACTTCAAGTGTGGATTTGTTAAACTTTATGAAAGTATATTTTGAAAAATTTTCTAAAGGTGTTTTATAACGTCTTCCAATCGTGTCCCGAGCGTGGGGCCAAGTAGGGCCACGGGTCTGGGGCGCGACAGTTGGTATCAGAGCTAGGTTGTAGATGATCTAGAATGACTAAATGACCTAGGAGGGTAGTAGAGTATAGAGTGAGTAACGTTGAGAGTCTTATGCAGGTACTTATTGAAAATGGTTGGGACAGAAAGAGATCAGTCAAGGCCTTCAAGGCAAGGAAGACCTCAACCACAGTACGGTGACAATCGAGGAGGTCAGGGAATATCATTACAAACAGAGAACAACCTTAGGAGCAATCAATTGCCAACAATTAATGTAACACCTCGTGAAATCAAAGTAGAAGGATATGTAATTATTGTCAGAAAGAAGGGTATTCTGAAGAAAGGTGTTAGAAGAAGTTGGGTAAGTGCTTGAATTGTGGTCAGTTTGATCATTTTTCGAGGAATGCTTCGGGAAAGCCTAAAGTGCAGGGTCGTGTTTTTGTTATTAATCAACAGCAGGTTTCAGATTCTTCTGCCGTGATAGGAGGTATAATTTTTATGTCTAGTTTGAGGGCACGTGCACTTATAGACCCCGGCTCATTGCATTTATATGTGTCTGTGCATTTTTGCACCTCAGTTACATTTGTCTCCCGAGTCTCTACCGTATGTGTTAGAGGTGTCCACTCCTATAGGGGAGTGTTTGGCAACTGATAGTGTGTTGCGTACTTGTGATGTGCATATTTGGGAGCATATTTTATTTGCTGATTTAGTTGTTTTGCCATTTCAAGATTTTGATATTATCTTGGGAATGGATTGGGTAAATAATTACCATGCTTCAGTTGATTATTATAAAAGGGTTGTCACATTCTCTATTCCTGATGTGCCTGAATTTATTTTTGAGGATGCTCCTTTGGGTAGGGGGATTCGTATTATTTCTTATGTGAAATCTAGAAAATTGTTACACTGTGGTTGTGTGGGATTCTTGGCCGGTGTTCTCGATATTATTAAAAAGGGTTTCTGAAATAGAGGATGTGCATATTGTTAAAGAGTTTCCTGATATATTTTCAACTGAGTATTCTATGCCTCCCGATAGGGAAATCGAGTTCTGTATTGACTTACTTCCAGGTACAACTCCGATATCTGAATCACCTTACAGAATGGCTCCATTTGAATTGAAAAAGTTGAAAGTTCAATTGCAAGAGTTACTTGATAATGGTTTTATCCGACCCAGTGTATCACCGTAGGGAGCTTCTGTGTTGTTTGTAAAGAGGAAAGATGGTCCTTGAGACTATGCATCGACTATAGAGAGTTGAATCAGGTGACTGTAAAGAACAAATATCCTTTGCCTCATATTGATGATTTATTTGATCAACTTCAAGGGTCTGTTGTCTTTTCGAAGCTTGAATTGAGGAGTGGTTATCATCAGTTGCAGATTCATTCTGAAGACATTCCTAAGACTGCTTTTCGTAGAAGGTATGGTCAATATGAGTTTCTTGTTATGCCTTTCGGGTTAACTAATGCTCCCGTTGTTCTTATGGATATGATGAATCGGGTTTTCAAACCTTATCTTGATACCTTTGTGGTTGTCTTTATCGGTGACATCCTTGTTTATTCTAAATCTCGAGAGGAACATGAACAATATTTGCAAATGGTTTTGTCTGGACTCCGATGGAAGCAGTTATTTGCAAAATTTTCTGGGTTTAGAGGAGTATTATCGAAGATTTATTGAGGGGTTTTCCAAGATTGCTACACCATTCACTCAGTGGACTTAAAAGAATGTACCATATATGTGAGATGAAAAATGTCAAGTCAGTTTTGAGAAATTGAAAAAGAGATTGACCATTGTACTTATTCTTGCATTACCTAATGGGAATGATGATTTAGTTATTTACAGTGATGCTTCGAGGAAGTCAACTTCTTGTGAACAGAACTATCCGACCCATGACATGGAACTTGTTGCGATTGTGTTTGCGTTACATAAGTGGAAACATTATCTTTATGGAACAATGTTTGAGATTTTTTACAAATCATAAAGGTTGAGATATCCTAGAAAGAGTTGCACGACCGATAGTATAGATGGATGGAGCTTGTGAAGGACTATGATTGTACCATCTCTTATCATCTGGGCAAGGCAAACGTGGTCGCAGATATTATTAGTCAGAAATCTTACATAGTTTCGAGGATGGTCCGAGAATGGAAGATGCTCGAGATTGGTGTCCTTATGAATTGAGACATGGAGTATGTTTGCGAATAATAGAGTATTACCAACTTTAATTCAATAGATAAACGATGTTCAGAAGGATGACCCCAAGTTGAGAAATTAGTGGATAAAATTGAGGATAGAAATCTAAAGATTTCTCTTTTAATCTTAAAGGAATCGTAATGTTGAAAAGTCAACTTGGGAACTTTGGGAGGAAATTGAAAGGAAATATCTTTGGTTGTTTGATTTTTTGGTAAGTTACCCTAAAATTCGGGACGAATTTTATTTAAGGGGGAGTGATTGTAACGACCCCAAAACCCGTCTATATTTATTTTATATTTTTGGGGATTTTAATTTGAACTTATATGTGCATTTTATGTGTTGCATCATATTTTATGACTTACACATATTGTCTGATTAAATGTGCTATTTATTTGGTTGGGTGTAATAATGGTTAAAGGGAGTTATTTGATGTTAGTTGAACTTTAAGGACCTTTAAGGGAATTTAAACTCAAGGACTTTAAAGGTATAAAGATAATTGAAGGGCTTTAGGGGGAAAACTTTAGTTACCCATTTCCTACTCATTTTTATAAGAATAATTAATAGCCTACATGTTTTGACCAACAATTGTAAAAATTGACTTGGCCTAAAATTCTATTGGTCTATTAGAGTTTACTAGGATCATAATTGGTGATTCTTTCATTTTAAATTATTAACTTGGTAATATAAAGGAAAGATAGAGATCAGCTCTTCCTCATACTCCAACTACACCGCCATATTTACAATGCGAGAGACGAGAGGGTTTCGACCGAATAAAAGAGGATCGAGCCATAACTTTCAATTCCGACCTTCGTTCCACAATCCGACTTCACCAAAATGTTCTGGGAGTAGAGTAGATCATTTGTAGCCGATCAAAGTTTAATTTCTTTAATGTTATTTTCGTAACAAGTAAGTTACTAATTCCCCTTAAATAGTAAAATAGTCATATATTTGCTATAGGTGTGATATGTGGTGAAATTATTGTGAAAAGTATTTATTTGTGATACTTGTTTATTTGGGACAAAGGGAGTATACGTATACTGGAAATATACCTTGGGTTGAATGAAAACATGCTAATTGAACATGTTTGTGTGCCTGGGTATTGTTAGAATGATAGTAAAGATTATACTCCTACTCGTGGGACGGTAAAATATTAACTTGATTAAATGTTAAATAAGTATATTATAAAAATTATATTATTATTCGTGGGACGGGGAAATGAATGAAAGTATAAGTGAGTATATTAGTATGTTAGAAAAATTATACTTATACTTGTGATTGGTATTTTGTGATTTGGGTTAACTTTTATTATACTTGTAAATTTGGGACGGAGGGAGTAGTAATAACTTTTATTATACTTGTAAATTTGGGACGGATGGAGTAGTAATAACTTTTATTATACTTGTAAATTTGGGACGGAGAGAGTAGTAATAACTTTTATTATACTTGTAAATTTGGGACGGATGGAGTAGTAATAACTTTTATTATTATGGGTATATGCTAGATGAGGTTGGTATGGTAGTGTTGTGAAGTTATAATGATGTTGTTGTGCTTTAGGATTGGGTAACAACTTGGTAATGAAAGTGAACTTTGTTAGATTTTTCCTGGGAATTGGCCATTCTGCAGTGGAGCGGCCGAGTCAGTAAATTAGAGCGGCCGATCCCCTTATTGTCGAATGTTGAGTTCTAGGAGAGCGGCCGATCAAAGTAAAGGACTCGACCGATCCGCTCGGCCGAGTCAAGTAAGTAGAGCGGCCGAGCAGTCTGAGTTTTAACAACTTGTTTGTTTTTCGTTAAGTATTGGGCTAGGTCTTAGGCGATGTCCTAGGATGCCTAGATAATTGTTATGAGGTATCAAAATGATAGAAGTGGTCCTTTGTGATCGGGTTTGACTTAATGTGATTGTGTAGATGGATTGTGTGGTGACTTAATGTCAAGATTGTGCACGTTATTGTGAAAACGTGTTTACTTCTCTATGATGAGCTTGCGTGGTTTCCTTCTATGGAATCATGCCCTGGTTGTTGTTTTAGCAAGTATTTATTACTGTGATCTTTGTTGAAAGTCCAGCTGGTTTTGTGTGTTATCGAGTGGAGGTGGAAAGCATTATAGTGGCACACTAGCCAAGTTCACTATAAGGCTTTTCCACTGGTCCTATTTCCCAGGTTTGGGATGTTATCGAGTGGAGGTGGAAGGCATTGTAGTGACATCAGTTAAGTGCACTATAAGGATTTTCCACTGGACCTATTTCCTCAGTCCAGATTGGCCTTGTATGGGATGAACTCGCTCCCTTGCGTGAGCATTTAGGGGTATGACTTTGTGTCATTTTCTCCCGCTATTGTTGTTTTTGTGTTATATGGTTCCGGAACCTGCTTCAGCTATTGATGCTGCCCCGTTGTTACTTTGGTTCTATTGGTTATGGTTTGGTTTTCGGGATCCCGGCTTCAGCTATTTATGCTGCTCAGATGGTTTTCTCAACTGGTTTTCTCAGATGGTATTCTCAGATGGTTATGTTACTTCGGTAAACCTTGGCTTGGTATTCTCGTAGGAGTGTTTACTCCTACACTATGTGTTGTATGATGAGTTGGTCGTTATTTCCAACCGGTATGGGACGGTTGGCGATAGGGAGCCTCTCATGTTATGTGCTATATGCTATATGATTATTTGTTGATATTGTTTCTTTATGATTATCATATCAGCATGTAACGTAGTTGCATTTTAGTAGCTTACTGAGATTCATTCTCACCCCTTATTTGTTTACTGTTTTAGATAAAAGCAAGTACAGGGGATAGGACACTTTGGCACGGGAGGACGTTGAAAGTGGTAAGAGTTGGGTTTTGTTTTGTCAAGGTTACATTACATAAATGTATAACCTTTTGGGTAGAGTTTCCTTGACTTCATCGTCTTGTAACACCTATATTTTGGATAATGTTGGTGTGAGTACATTTGTATAAAGGTTTGTAAGACTTCGGGCTAAATAGTTTCGTTTGTGAAAGTTTGTTTGAAAGTCAGTGGAAGTCTTTGAACTTCAAGTGTGGATTTGTTAAACTTTATGAAAGTATATTTTGAAAAATTTTCTAAAGGTGTTTTATAACGTCTTCCAATCGTGTCCCGAGCGTGGGGCCAAGTAGGGCCACGGGTCTGGGGCGCGACACCTTATATTTTTTGAGAACTTAGATATACATTGCTGTTTTGGTAAAAAAACAACAATTAAGTCTAATGATCGAATGTATGAGTTTGAGTATGAGAAGAGGGTTCAATGGAATATAATTGAATGAATTGAGATTGCAAATACACGAGTATGTAACGAGGAAACCTTTGAGATAATAATCTCTTAGGAAAAACCTCGGGAGGTGATTATGAGCACCTACCTTCCCTAAACGTTTGTATTGATTTTCTGGGTTACAATGGATGCAAAGGCGAATTACAGAGATGAAGTAGTGAGCGTGTGCTTGTGTTTTTGCTTCGCCTTGCTTAAATACTAAAAACTAGATAAGATTAAGCTAATCTGTTAACTCTAACAAACTTCTCTATCTTTTCGGCCACAACTCCTTCCTTTGACCAAGTCATTTTTGCCGTTGATAAGAGTCTTCTTTATAGCACATGTTTATTCCTGTTAATTTTATCTGCAGAAGAATATTAATAACAAATAATAAATAAATAAAACAGTTACTTACAACGCGGTAACTCTTCAAGATGTCGCTATCTTCAGGATGTCGTCGTGGAGATTTTACCCATAACAATTGCCCCAAAAATTTTATCTTTAAAAGGTAAAGACAAAATTTTGCTATGACCCACTACCAAGGAGAAGTTATAAAAGAAATGGGCTTTAACTTTTGACGGTTTTAGAGTCCCAATGCGGTTATAATTACTTGGATGAGAGTTTCTAGGAGAGTGTAGGTTTAAAAGCTCATACCCCTTTCAACTGCTTCGTCATTATTTTCCCAGGCGCCGGCTCTTAAGTTACTCTTCCTTTCTCTCTTTTTTCCTTCAATTCTTTGCTTGAATATGGGAAGAAAGAAGTGGGTAATTTCGTCAACCAAGAGTACTGGCACTCTTAAAAATGTGCAACATCAAGTTCTTGCTGACGAATCGAGTGATTTGGAATCCGAAGGTTTGATTTCCAAACCTGACGAAGAAATCTGTGTTTTTAACGATGAATTAATTGACTCTGTGAAGAAGTGTTTTCCAAATAGTGTCGAAATTCGTGCTTTTGATGTTCATACTAAGGCTGATTTTGTTTCCAAACACTGGATTTGCTTTTATGAGTATCCTTTTACCCTAGGGTTTACTTTCCCCTTTCCTCCTTTGATAAATGACTTCTTGAAAGAAACCGGTCTTGCTGTTATCCAACTAATGCCTATGATTTGGAGGATTTTCACTGTCGTTTTGAGAGTGAATCAAGAACATGGGCTAAATATAGGGTTAGCGGAGCTCGCTTCCGTGTATGAGCTCCAATATTTTTGCTCCAAACGATATCTTTTCAAAACAAAATCAGGTGTAAAAAGCCTTTTTTCAAAGATCTCCATGAATGATAGGGGTTGGAAACATAGGTATTTCTTTATGAAGAAAGAGTCTCTTGGAGATGATGACAGGTTGCCCACATAGTGGAAAAGAGAAGTTATTTGCTTTTTCACCATCCTGAATCTCCTTGCTTTTCCTGACTTTCCCTTTAAATGGTCCCTTCAATTTTTTGCAGAAATAAAGTGGGGAGAGCTTTTTCCTCCTTCGCCTGATTCAACTAGGAAGATAGAGGACTCGCTTAAACTTTTTGAGCTGGAAAGATCTTTCCAATCTTCAGGGATTGGCTCTTTAAGTTTTCATTCCCAAGAGCTTATTTCCATAAGCAAGGCGTCTTCTTCGGTCAAGATGTCAACAGGTTATGTTTTCACCGACTGTCTTATTCTTGATCAGATTATAGACTTTATTAATTTTGAATTCTTTCATTTGCCAGTTTCGAAGCCTGTCGTCTCTGGATCTGACTTTAACTTGGAAGAATTTGATCAAATGATGGGGAACATCCCTGTGAAAGTTGAGGGTAGGCCCCCCTGTTGGACCCAAGAAAGATGAATCCCAATCCGTTGGGTCAAGACTCAAGAAGAGGAAGACTGAAGTTCAAGAAGTTGTAGATGTTGAAGCTTTTGATGGTCTAGATGCTGCTGAAGTGAAAAAGAAGTTCATGATGATGACTTCTGGGGTAAGATGTTTTGATTTTTGAAAATTCTAAAATGCTTTTTAATTCTAAGCGTTTGAAGGAATTCTTTCAGGCTTTTGGGCGCATGGAGTCCATGATTGAGATGGCTGAGGATAAGCTTAAGATTGCAAGGGTGGATTTTTCTCACAAGAAGAGGGAGATGGAGAAAAAGCATGCATCCATTTCAAAAGAGATTTATGAGCTAATGGACCAACAGAGCAATAGGGAGGATGAGCACTTACAGGAGATAGAACAAGTTAAAGCCGCCCTAAAGAAGTCCGATGCTAGGAGCATGGTGCAACTTTAAATCAGGATGGTAGAGGAATACCAAAATGGACAACATGTCACCTGGGATCTAGATTGCCTCAGAGCTGGACTTCAGAAGTTATCTGGTGAAGTTATGGATGAAGGAGAAGTGTCGTCGGGTGCTAAGGATGGTGATAAACAGGAAGGAGATGTAGGTCCTGAGAAAGATATTAGCCCTGTGGAGGAGGCTAAATAACAATATTTTTTTCTTGAACAATGTTTTGATCGGGCTGCGTCCCGGGTTGGTTTGTAACAAAACAATTTGGTTTTTGATGGGTGTGTAATGGTCCATAAGGGCCAAAAACAATTTGCTTTTCTGATGTGTGGGGTTGGTTCCACACTTCTAGGTAGTTTTTCTCAAAAATCTTTTAGGGATAAACTTTTTGTTTTAAGTATGCTGATGGTTTCTTCAAAATCAGTATGGTTATGTAAAAATGGTTTGGGTTTTTGAAAATACATCACGTGCTTGCGTAGGATGTCTAAATCATTTGCCCCACCTTGTGTGAATAATATTGTCTTTTAGATAACATGAAAATGTTAAAACTAACTGATCAAAGCTTAGATCAAAGATTGATTAAGTGGGAATGGGGGGTGCGTATATATATACATATGTGCCCATTCCACACCTTAACCAACATTGAAATCGTGCTCTCTAGGCGAAGGTGTTCAAACCTTAAAAGAGACGAAAGAAAGTTATTTCTTTAAACCTTTGAAGGGATCGAATCCTTATTCTTAAGATGAGATGGCCAATCTCAAAACTTGGTTCTTCCATAAACTTTTGGTTTGATGCACTCTAAAATTCATACTCATCTCTAAGACTTGCAAAACAATTGGAGGTTAATAGCCAATGACATCTTTAAGTGATATCATTTCTATAAAGTAACGTTCAAAGAACAAATTTAAACAAAAATGGGATCATACCTCAAGATGTCAGCATCTTCTTGGGCGTCATCATCCTGATGGTTTCGCAAAATTGTCCCGAGTACTAAGTTTTCTTCCAAGACAGAAAACATGTTAGAGATGGGTGTTAGCTTAGCTAACACCCCTCCGATGCTTAAGTTAGTAATGGTTTAAACATAAAATCAAATTTAAGATAACATAAAGTAAAGCGTGTAAATCCGTACCTTATATCCTTGAAAGAAACAAGTAATTTAAAACTTACATAAAGTAGGCCTTAAGATGAATTGCATTCCAACTCCTAGGAATCCTTATGCCTTCTGGAGTGGAGAGCCAATATGAACCTTTCCCTGCTTCAGCATCTATCAAATATGGTCCTTCCCATTTTGGAGCTAACTTTCCTGCATTGAGTTCCCTTGTATTCTGAAAGACTTTGCGAAGTACTAGATCTCCAACCTGGAATTTCCTTAATCGAACATTCTTGTTGTATGAGCGAGCTATGTTCTGTTGGTAGGCAGCTATTCTGATCCTTGCAAGGTCCCTCAATTCTTCAATGGTGTCCAAGTCACGAGCCAAGATGTCGTCATTCAGTTCAGATGTTAATAATCCATACCTGGCAGTGGGGATGATGACTTCTGCTGGGATGACGGCTTCTGCTCCAAAGACCAGGGAATATGGTGTCTGTCCTGTTGCATTCTTTGGTGTCGTTCTGTCTGCCCATAAAACAAATGGAAGTTCTTCTGCCCAACGTCTTTTTTCTTTCGATCTAACCTCTTCTTTAAGTTATTGATGATGATCTTGTTGTTTGACTCCGCTTTTCCATTCGCCTGAGGATGTACTGGTGAGGATGCCACCATCTTGACTTCCCATCTAGTCAGGAAGTCCGTTGTATTCTTGCTGATGAACTGGGAGCCATTATCACATACTATCTCTGAAGGGATACCAAATCTTCTAAAGATATTCCTCTTGATGAAGGAGATGACTTCTTTATCATGGACCTGGACGTACGCCTCTGCTTCTACCCATTTGGAGAAATAGTCTGTCATTGCTAACATGAACACTTTGCCACCAGGTGCCTTAGGCAGTTTTCCCACGATATCCATTCCCCACGTCATAAAGGGCCAAGGAGAAAGGATAGGATGAAGTAACTCTGCCGGCTGATGCAAGATGTCGCCATGCTTCTGACATGAATCACATTTCTTGGCATATTCAGTGGCATCTTGTCGCATTGTAGGCCAGAAGTAACCCATCCTAAGAGCTTTGGTATACAAACTACTGCCCCCAGAATGATTACCACATATACCTTCATGTAACTCTTTAAGCACTTCTTTGGCCTTCTCAGGTTCTAGACACCTCAAATATGGTCCTGCAAAAGACTTTCTAAACATTACATTATCAATTAATATATATCTTGTATTCCTTACCCTGAATGCCCTAGCATTCTTCTCATTAGTTGGGACGGTGCCATCTTACAGATATTTAATGATAGGTGCCATCCATGAAGTGATTGTCTGGTTGTTTGATCTTCCTGCATGTCTTCATCTATTCTGAAAAGTTCCAAGCTCTTTATGGCAGGAATGTTGACATGGATGATAGGTATATTGATCTGAGAAGCACTTTTGAATGCTGATCCCAAATTAGCAAGGGCGTCTGCCTGAGAGTTCTCCTCTCTGGGTACCTGTTCTAGGGAAAAGCTAGAGAATTTGCTGGCTAAAATTTTTACGATCCCCAGATATGACGTCATCTTGGCGTTCTTTGCTGCATAAGAGCCATTGAAATGGTTAACCAATAACAATGAATCACTGTATACCTGAATTGCTTTAACATTGAGATCTAAAGCAACACTTAATCCGGCGATCAAAGCTTCGTATTCTGCTTCATTGTTGGTGGCTTTAAAATCACAGCTAATGGCCTGGGGTATTATGTCCCCTTGTGGTGACTTCAGGACGATACCAGGCCTGTTCCTCTTGCATTGGATGTTCTATCTGTAAATAGCGTCCACTTGAGGATGTCGTCTCCTTGAAGTAGCTGGACTTCAAGTTCTACTTCAGATTGCATACTAGGACTGAAGTCTGCCACAAAATCTGCAAGTGCCTGTGATTTTATTGCGGTCCTTGGTTTATACCTGATATCATATGTGCTCAGCTTGATCGACCATTTTGCCATTCTTCCTGACATCTCTGGTTTTCTCATAACATTCTTGATTGGATAATTAGTACGAATATAAATAACATGGATTTCAAAATAATGTCTCATTTTAATGGAAGTAGTAATCAAAGCTAAAATTAATTTTTCTAGATGGGAGTACCTGGTTTCCACATCTATTAGAGTTTTACTTACATAATATATGGGGTGTTGATTACCGTTTTCTTCTCGAACTAGTACTGCGCTGACAGCTACTTCTGATACGGCCAGATATGCATAAAGAGGTTCGCCTTCTTGGGGCTTGGTCAGCAATGGAGATGTCAACAAGTATTGCTTTAATTCCTGGAATGCTTTCTCATGCATCTCCGTCCATTCGAATCTGCTATTTTTCTTCAGAATGTCATAGAACGGTTTGCACTTTTCTGAGGATTTGAATATGAATCTGTTTAGAGCTGCCACTTTCTCTGTCAATCTTTGCACGTCTTTAACCGTCTTGGGCGACGTCAGGTTGATTATGGCTCTGATCTGCTCCGGGCTTGCTTCAATTCCTCTTTGAGTCACCATATAACCAAGGAATTTTCCAGACTTCACTCCAAAGTTGCATTTTGTAGGATTAAGTTTCATGTTGAATGCATCCAGGATGTCAAATGCTTGTGTAAGATCTCGTACATGGTCTTCAGCTTTCTTTGATTTGACTACCATATCATCGATATACACCTCCATGGTTTTGCCTATCTGGTCTTTGAACATCAAGTTGACGAGCCTCTGATATGTTGCACCTGCATTTCTTTGTCCAAAAGGCATAGCAATATAACAATATATACCTGTCGGCGTGATGAAGGCGGTGTCTTCTTGGTCAGATGGTTCCATCTGGATTTGCTGAAAACCTGAAGAGGCGTCCATGAAAGTTAAGTTCTCATGACCTAATGTAGTGTCTACCAGCGTATCAATGTGAGGGAGAGGAAAAGGATCTTTGGGACATGCTTTATTCAGGTCCGTGAAGTCAACACACACTCTCCATTTGCCGTTTATTTTCTCCACCACCACTACATTTGCCAACCACTTGGGATATTCAGCTTCCCTGATCATTTTCGCTTTCAACAATCTGTCAACTTCTTCCTGGATGATCTGATTTCTTTCCTGGGCAAACTTCCTCCGTTTCTGTCGCATCGGCTTAAAAGAAGGATCTATATTCAGTTTGTGGGTGATGACGTCTTTACTGATCCCCGTGATATCTTCGTGCTTCCAGGCGAAGCTCTTGACCCTTTCTTTTAAAAGACTTATCAATTCTTCTTCAAAATATGATGGTACGTCTTGGCCAATTAGCACCTTCAAGTCTGGATCTGAGGGATCTAAGAAAATTTCTTTCACATCATGCTCTCTTGCTTCCAGGACCTGACGTGCTTTCTTCTGTAATTGCTATGCTTGCCGAGAGGATATCGTCGCCTTCATAGATGTCAGGTGACAATCTTTTGCGGTCTGCTGGTCACTGTAGATCTTGACTACTCCCCAAGGCATCGACATCTTAACACACTGGTGATACGTCGACGGTACTGCCTTCATTGAGTGAATCCAAGGCCTGCCCAATATGACGTTGTAGCTGGTTGCACAATCTATCACGCAGAATCTTTCCATGGAGTTGACACCTTCAACATACACAGGAAGCTTGATTTCCCCAGCTGTATCCTTCGTTTCGCCACTAAAGCCTACCAGTACCGAAGTGTTTTTGATCACCTCGAACATAGGAATATTCATTTCCTTCAAAGCTGCTATAGTTATGAGATTGACTGAACTGCCCCCATCTACAAGAATCCTCCTGACCTTGCAATTAGCTATCTGTAAGGAAATAACCAGTGCATCATGGTGCGGATCCAGGACATTATCCCTGTCGTCTTCTTCAAAAGAGATGACATGTTGTGAAGTAAGCTTGGAAGTCTTGTCCTTTCTTCTTGGCTTTTCATCTTTGGGGTCATGAGCGTGCCTCTTAGCTGCAGAATAAGATGTACCACAAATATCAGAACCACCACTAATAAATTGGACTACCTTAGTTACCGGTGGGGGTGAAGGTGGTTTTTCTGGAATGGCTTGTTTGCTGTCTGTCTTGTTCTTCCGGTGGCTCAGGATTTCTTTAAGATATCCTTTTGATAACAGGTAGCTCAGCTCTTTCCTCAAGGCGATGAAATCTTCTGTAAGGTATCCGAAATCTTCATGATATGCGCACCATTTGGATTTGTCTTTCCAGTTGATGGCTTATCAGTTTTCCTTGGCCACCTTGCTTTATCTCCAAGATTCCCCATTGCGCATAGGATACCTGCAACATCAACAGAAAAGCAATAATCAGTAATCTTAGGACAATCAACAACGTCCTGCTCTTCATCCTCCACAGAATGAATCTTGCTAGAATCATTTCTATGATAGGGTCTTTGTAGCGACCCAAAACCCGTCCATATTTATTTTATATTTTTGGGGATTTTTATTTGACTTATGTGTGCATTTTATGTGTTGCATCATATTTTATGACTTGCACATCTTGATTAATTGTGTTATTTACTTGGTTAGTAATAATAATGATTAAAGGAGTTAAATGATTAAGTTGAAACTTTAGGGTCCTTGTTGAAAATATAAGTTAAGGGTCTTAAGTGTTAAAAACAAAACTGGAGTGACCAAAACGTAATTTTGGGTAAAAATCTTATATAAACAAGTTGCTTTTCTCCCTTCTCTGTGTATTTCATTTTCTTCTGCAACTTTCTCTACATTTCCTAGGGTTAAAGAAAGAAAAGGTAAGTTCAACCCATTTCGTTTTAATTCTTTTTATTTACTTATCCGTTTTAAAAACTAATTATATAAAAATGATCAGGGCGTCGAATAGGTCATTTCTAGCCGAACAAAACTTATTTCAGTGATACTTTTTCCGGAAATAGGTAAGTTACTAATTCCCCTTTAAATGTTAAAATGGTCATATATGCTATATCTGATACTTGTAATTGTTATTTTGTGATTTGGGTAATATTTGTTATACTTGTAATTTTGGGACAAAGGGAGTAATTAGTAGGTTGGTTTGGTTGGGTTCAAAGTAGTATTAAAGTTGTTTTGAGACTAATTTTGTAGTCTTAGTAAAGTTATAAACGTTAAGTGTTGTACTTTTGGGACGGTGAAACGAAAGGAGTATAAATCATTTTTGGGTTTTGCCTGTCGAATATGTTGGGCGGCCTCCCAAAAGGGGCGTGCGGCCGCACACTTATCTGGAAGATTTTTTTCTTGAGAAGTCAGAATGTGTGCGACTGCACACCCTGTTTTGGGCGGCCGCACACTTTCCCCTGAATCTTATAGTTTGGTTGAGGTAAGGTATAGAAGGTAAACTTTGGTTTAATCCTTGGGGTATTGTCTAGGACTAATATATGAGTGTCCTAGGATATTATCATGGTTAATGAGAAGGGTGTTCAAGTGTGTGCAAGAATGTATTGTGACCTTGAATCATGTTGTTGTAGACTCTTTGTGAGTGATTCTTTATGTGCATCTTTGATGTGTCTGGCTTGGTTCATTATTTTAGAATCATTGCCCCGGTTGTTGTTAAGCAAGTATTTATTACAGTGCTTTGTTTGAAAGTCTAGCTGGTCTTGTTGTGGAGTCAGGCAATGGGAGAATTATAGTGGTACAAGTATGTTCACTATAAGGTTTTCCATTCGTACCTCGTGTCAGGCGGTGGGAGAATTATAGTGGCACACAAGCCAAGTTCACTATAAGGTGTCCACGGTGCCTTCTTTGTTTCCCAGTCCAGATTGGCCTTGGATGGGATGAATCGCTCCCTTTGGTGAGCATTTGGGTTATGACTTTGTTTCATATTTCCCTCTCTGGTTACTTGGGTTCTTATGGTTATGGTTTGGTTTTTGGGATCCCGGCTTCAGCTATTTATGCTGCTCAGATGGTTTTCTCAGTTGGTTTTCTCAGATGGTATTCTCAGACAGTTATGTTATTGGTAAACCTTGGCTTGGTATCCACTTGAGTGTGGCCTTTGTGTTAATTGTGGTATATGAGTTGATTTTATCTCTCATGCTATGTGCTATGTAATTGCTATGATACTATTCTTTATGGTTATCATTTTAGCATGAAACGTAGTTGCATTTTAGTAGCTTGCTGAGATTTATTCTCACCCTTTATTTGTTTACTGGTTTAGATAAAGGCGGGTCCAGGGGATAGGACACTTGGCACGGGAGGACGTTGGAGTGGTAAGAGTTGGGTCTTGTTTTGTGAAGGTTACATTATGTAAATGTAAAACCTTTTGGGTAGAGTACCCGTACTTTCTATTGTCACACCTATTTTGGTTAATGTTGGTGTATGTATAGTTGGATAAAAGTTTGTAA
The DNA here is from genome assembly GCA_026119855.1 of Campanula takesimana. NCBI lineage: Eukaryota > Viridiplantae > Streptophyta > Magnoliopsida > Asterales > Campanulaceae > Campanula > Campanula takesimana. The sequence goes on from JAOWBW010001123.1 coordinate 273,750, forward strand.
GCCTTCGGGCTAAGTACTTTCGTTGTGAAAGTTGGTTGTAAAGTTTGTTTAAAGTTAAATGAAGTCTTTGAACTTCAAGCATGATTTTGTTAAACTTTATAAAAGTACATTTCGAAAAAAATTTCAAAAGTGTTTTGTAACGTCTTCCACTCGTGTCCTGAGCGTGGGGCCAAGTAGGTCCACGGGTCTGGGACACGACAGTTGGTATCAGAGCTAGGTTATAGATGGTCTAGAATGACTAAATGACCTACGAGGGTAGTAGAGTATAGAGTGAGTAACGTTGAGTGTTCTATGCAGGTATTCATTAAAAATGGTTGAGAATGAAGGAGATCAGGCTGACTCTTCGGGGCAAGGGGATGCCAGAGAAGAGGCTCGAATTATATTTCAAAGAATGTTCAAAGCAGCAATGAAAACTTTAAATGATCAGAGGCAAGAGAGGGAACAGGTACCACCAAGATATGGCCTAGAACAGTTTCTGAAAATGAAGCCTATGGAGTATGATGAAGAGCTTGACGTATCTAAGACTGAAAGGTGGATTGAATCAATGGAAAAGATCTTTGATGCTTTGAGATGTTCTGAGGAAGATCAAGTCAGGTTTGCTACTTATAAGCTGAATGGAGCTGCCGAGCATTGGTGGAAAGCTTTGAAAACTAAATGGGATGAGACTCATGCACCTTACACTTGGGAGAATTTTCTGGAAAAGTTTAAAGAACACTTCATTCCCCGGGTAGATCAAGACAGGAAGGAAATGGAATTTCTTAGCTTGGATCAAGGTTCTATGTCAGTTGCTCAGTATTCAGCTAAATTTTCAGAGTTGTCTAGGTATTGTACTCACTTAGTGGCAACTGAGGAGAGGAAGGCTACGAGGTTTGTGAAAGGTTTGAAAACTGTGATTAGAACTCAGCTAGTATCCCACAAGTTGCAAGATTTTTAAGATGCAGTTGATCGAGCCTACCAGGTGGAGCATGATATTGAGGAACATAAGAAGAAAGTGGAGTTGTTAGGCGCAGGGAAGCAAGCTAGGCAACAACAACAACGTGGTGATAATAGAGGAAATCAAGGTGGATCTTCACAATTCAAAGGGTGTTTTCAAAGACAGTCAGGTAATAGAAATCAAAGTAACACTTCAGGGAGTCAGAGCAGAGGAGTTTGTAATTATTGTCAGAAAGAAGGGCATTCAGAAGATAGATGTTGGAAGAAACAGGGCAAATGTTTGAACTGTGGTCAGTTGGGTCATTTTCAGAGGGATTGCCCTAAGTTTAAGATGCAGGCATCGGTAAGTGTAGTTGGGTCTTCTCAGGGCCAGAAGAGGGATTCTTCAGGAAAGCCTAAGGTTCAGGGTCGTGTCTTTTCCATTTCTCAACAACAGGCTTCAGATTCCTCTAATGTGATAGGAGGTATTATTTCTGTGTCTTGTTTGAGGGCACGTACACTTATAGACCCTGGCTCATCGCATTCTTATGTGTCTGTGCATTTTGCTTCTCGGTTGCATTTGTCTTCTGAATCTCTACCTTATGTGTTAGAGGTGTCTACTCCTATAGGGGAGTGTTTGGTGACCAATGAGGTGTTGCATTCTTGTGATGTGCATATACGTGAGCATGTTTTACCTGCTGATTTAGTTATCTTACCATTACAAGATTTTGATATTATCTTGGGTATGAATTGGTTGGGTAAATATCATACGTCTGTTGATTGTGCTAAAAAAGTGGTCACATTTTCTATCCCTAATGTTCCTAAATTTACTTTTGAAACTGTTCCTTGGGTAGAGAGATTCGAATTATTTCTTATGTGAAGGCTAGAAAGTTGTTAAACCGTGGTTGTGCGGGGTATTTGGCTAGTGTTTTTGATACTACTAAAAGGGTTTCTGATACTGAGGATGTGCCTATTGTTAAAGAATTTTCAGATGTATTTTCTTCTGAGTATGCTATGCCCCTGACCGGGAAATCGAGTTCTGTATTGACTTACTTCCAGGTACAGCTCCTATATCTGAGGCACCTTACAGAATGGCCCCAGCGGAATTGAAAGAGTTGAAGGTTCAGTTACAAGAGCTACTTGATCGAGGATTCATTCGTCCTAGTGTATCCCCGTGGGGAGCTCCAGTATTATTTGTCAAAAAGAAAGATGGGTCCTTGAGATTGTGCATTGACTACAGAAAGATGAATCAGGTAACTATAAAGAATAAATATCCGCTTCCTCATATTGATGATTTATTTGATCAACTTCAAGGGTCGGTTGTCTTTTCAAAACTTGACTTAAGGATTGGGTACCACCAGTTGAAAATCCGTTCTGAAGATATTTCTAAAACTGCTTTCCGTAGTAGATATGGCCATTATGAGTTTCTTGTTATGCCTTTCGGGTTGACTAATGCTACAGCTGTTTTTATGGATATGATGAATAGGGTCTTTAAACCTTATCTTGATACCTTCGTGGTTGTATTTATTGATGATATTCTTGTTTATTCCAAGTCCCGGGAGGAACATGAACAACATTTACGAATGGTTTTATCTATTCTTCGTGAGAAGCAATTGTTTGCTAAATTCAGTAAATGTGATTTTTGGCTCGATGAAGTATCTTTTCTTGGGCACGTGATTTCTAATAAAGGTATATCAGTTGATCCATCCAAAGTTGAGGCTATTGTGAATTGGAAGAGGCCAGAATCAGTTACAGAAATTCGAAGCTTCTTGGGGTTAGCTGGGTACTACAGAAGGTTCATTGAGGGGTTTTCTAAGATTGCAACTCCCTTGACTCAGTTGACTCGAAAGAATGTTCCTTATGTGTGGGATGAAAAATGTCAAGTTAGCTTTGAAGAATTGAAGAAGAGATTGACTACAGCTCCTATTCTTGCCCTACCTAATGGTAATGATGATTTGGTAATATATAGTGATGCTTCTAAAGAAGGCCTCGGGTGTGTATTAATGCAAAATGGAAGGGTGATTGCATATGCTTCGAGGAAGTTGACTCCGAGTGAGCAGAATTATCCTACCCATGACATGGAGCTTGCGGCTATTGTCTTTGCGTTGCATAAGTGGAAACATTATCTTTATGGAGAAAAGTTTGAGATTTTCACATATCATCAGAGTCTGAAGTATATTTTCTCCCAGAAAGAGTTGAATAATAGACAACGAAGATGGATGGAGCTGTTGAAGGATTATGATTGCACCATTTCTTATCATCCGGGCAAGGCAAATGTGGTAGCTGATGCTATTAGCCGGAAGTCTTATGTAGCTTCATTGATGGTGCGGGAATGGAAAATGTTGGAGGATGCTCGAGATTGGAGTCCTTATGAATCAAATCATGGAGCTATTTTTGCGAACATTCGAGTATTACCAACTTTAGTTCAACAAATAAAGGAAGCTCAAAAGGATGACCCGAAGTTGGTAAAGATTATGGATAAAATCAAAGATAGTAGATTTGAGGATTTCTCCCTTAGTTCTTAAGGGGTATTGACTTTTAGAGGTCGATTGTGTGTGCCTAATGTTGATGGGATTAAACGCCAAGTTCTTGATGAAGGCCATAAATCGAGGTATACTATTCATCCCGGGAGTACTAAAATGTATCAAAATTTGAAGCAACACTTTTGGTGGAATAATATGAAGAGGGAAATAGTGGATTATGTATCCAAGTGTTTAACATGTCAACAAGTTAAAGCTGAACATCAAAGGCCCGTAGGATTGCTTCAACCATTAGAGATTCCGGAATGGAAGTGGGAACATGTTACTATGGATTTTGTGACAGGGTTACCTCGTACTCGAAGAAGGTTTGATGCAGCTTGGGTGATTGTTGATAGATTGACAAAGTCTTCTCATTTTCTACCTATTGAGATTGGTTATTCTATGGAAAGGCTTGCAACTTTGTACATTAATGAGATCGTGAGGTTACATGGAGTTCTAGTGAGTATTGTGTCTGACCGTGACACTAGATTCATATCTTGGTTTTGGCAAGCATTTCAGAAGGCTTTGGGTTCAGAATTGAGATTCAGTACTGCTTTTCATCCTCAGACAGATGGTCAGTCAGAAAGAACCATTCAGATTCTTGAGGACATGTTGAGGGCTTGTTCAGTTGATTTTGCAGATTCTTGGGATATTCATTTGCCTCTCGTAGAGTTTGCTTATAATAATAGTTTTCAGTCCAGTATTGGGATGGCTCCTTATGAAGCTTTGTATGGGAGAAAATGTCGGTCTCCTGTCTGTTGGGATGAAGTGGGAGAAGCCAAGATTTGGGGTGTTCAGATGGTTAATGATTCAGTTGAGAAGGTTAAACTTATTCGGGATCGTTTGAGTACTGCCCAGAGTAGACAGAAAAGCTATGCCGATCATCGAATGCGAGACCTTGAGTTCGAAAAAGGTGACTTTGTGTTTTTGAAAGTTTCCCCTAAGGTTGGTATTCGAAGATATGGAAAGAAAGGCAAGCTTGCTCCGGTCCATTTGAGATTCTTGGAAGAGTGGGAGATCGGGCTTATCGTCTTGCATTACCTCCTTCTCTTGATAAGATCCATAATGTGTTTCATATCTCTATGCTTCGAAAGTATGTGTATGATCCTTCTCATGTTTTATCTGAGGTACCCGAGGATATTGAGGCGAGTATGTCTTATGAGGAGCATCCAGTCCAAGTGATTGAGTCTAAAGTCCAAGAATTGAGAAGTAAGAGTATTCCTCTTGTTCGAGTTGTGTGGAGGAACCATAATATGGAAGAATCAACTTGGGAACTTCGGGAGGAGATCGAGAGAAAGTACCCTTGGTTGTTTGAGGGCCTCGGTAAGTAACCCTAAAATTCGGGACGAATTTTCTTTAAGGGGGAGTGATTGTAGCGACCCCAAAACCCGTCCCTATTTATTTTATATTTTTGGGGATTTTTATTTGACTTATATGTGCATTTTATGTGTTGCATCATATTTTATGATTTGCACATCTTACTTGATTAATTGTGTTATTTACTTGGTTAGTAATAATAATGATTAAAAGAGTTAAATGATTAAGTTGAAACTTTAGGGTCCTTGTTGAAAATATAAGTTAAGGGGCTTAAGTGTTAAAAATGAAACTGGAGTGACCAAAATGTAATTTTGGGTAAAAATCTTATATAAACAAGTTGCTTTTCTCCCTTCTCTGTGTATTTCATTTTCTTCTGCAACTTTCTCTACGTTTCCTAGGGTTAAAGAAAGAAAAGGTAAGTTCAACTCATTTCGATTTAATTCTTTTTATTTACTTATCCGTTTTAAAAACTAATTATATAAAAATGACCAGGGCGTCGAATAGGTCATTTCTAGCCGAACAAAACTTATTTCAGCGATACTTTTTTCGGGAAATAGGTAAGTTACTAATTCCCCTTTAAATGTTAAAATGGTCATATATGCTATATCTGATACTTGTAATTGTTATTTTATGATTTGGGTAATATTTGTTATACTTGTAATTTTGGGACAAAGGGAGTAATTAGTAGGTTGGGTTCAAAGTAGTATTAAAGTTGTTTTGAGACTAATTTTGTAGTCTTTGTAAAGTTATAAACGTTAAGTGTTGTACTTTTGGGACGGTGAAACGAAAGGAGTATAAATCATTTTTGGGTTTTGCCTATCGAGTGTGTTGGGCGGCCGCCCAAAAGGGGCGTGCGGCCGCACACTTATCTGGAAGATTTTGTTCTTGAGAAGTCAGAATGTGTGCGACCGCACACCCTGTTTTGGGCGGCCGCACACTTTCCCCTGAATCTTATAGTTTGGTTGAGGTAAGGTATAGAAGGTTAACTTTGGTTTAATCATTGGGGTATTGTCTAGGACTAATATATGAGTGTTCTGGGATATTATCATGGTTAATGAGAAGGGTGTTCAAGTGTGTGCAAGAATGTATTGTTACCTTGAATCATGTTGTTGTAGACTCTTTGTGAGTGATTCTTTATGTGCATCTTTGATGTGTCTGGCTTGGTTTATTATTTTAGAATCATTGCCCCGGTTGTTGTTAAGCAAGTATTTATTACAGTGCTTTGTTTGAAAGTCTAGCTGGTCTTGTTGTGGAGTCAGGCAATGGGAGAATTATAGTGGTACAAGTTATGTTCACTATAAGGTTTTCCATTGGTACCTCGTGTCAGGCGGTGGGAGAATTATAGTGGCACACAAGCCAAGTTCACTATAAGGTGTCCACTGTGCCTTCTTTGTTTCCCCAGTCCAGATTGGCCTTGGATGGGATGAATCGCTCCCTTTGGTGAGCATTTGGGTTATGAATTTGTTTCATATTTCCCTCTCTGGTTACTTGGGTTCTTATGGTTATGGTTTGGTTTTTGGGATCCCGGCTTCAGCTATTTATGCTGCTCAGATGGTTTTCTCAGTTGGTTTTCTCAGATGGTATTCTCAGACAGTTATGTTATTGGGTAAACCTTGGCTTGGTATCCACTTGAGTGTGGCCTTTGTGTTAATTGTGGTATATGAGTTGATTTTATCTCTCATGCTATGTGCTATGTAATTGCTATTCTTTGTGTTAATTGTGGCATATGAGTTGATTTTATCTCTCATGCTATGTGCTATGTAATTGCTATGATACTATTCTTTATGATTATCATTTTAGCATGAAACGTAGTTGCATTTTAGTAGCTTACTGAGATTTATTCTCACCCTTTATTTGTTTACTGGTTTAGATAAAGGCGGGTCCATGGGATAGGACACTTGGAACGGGAGGACGTTGGAGTGGTAAGAGTTGGGACTTGTTTTGTGAAGGTTACATTATGTAAATGTAAAACCTTTTGGGTAGAGTACCCGTACTTTCTATTGTCACACCTATTTTGGTTAATGTTGGTGTATGTATAGTTGGATAAAAGTTTGTAAGCCTTCGGGCTAAGTACTTTCGTTGTGAAAGTTGGTTGTAAAGTTTGTTTAAAGTTAAATGAAGTCTTTGAACTTCGAGCATGATTTTGTTAAACTTTATAAAAGTACATTTCGAAAAAATTTTCAAAAGTGTTTTATAATGTCTTCCACTCGTGTCCTGAGCGTGGGGCTAAGTAGGACCACGGGTCTGGGGCACGACAGTCTTGATCTGTTATTCTGCTTCTGGTGAGATGAGTCTATCCTCCTGTCTGGATTGTCATATGTCGACGGCTTACCAGAATCTTTGGTTTGCTGTGCTTTGTCCTCTTCCAATCGGATGAACCTGGTAGCTCTATTGCGGACATCTTCCATTCTCTTGCATGGATTCATCACAAGATCTTCATAAAATGGTGAGTCTTTCTTCAAGCCCATTCTGAAAGCTTCTGTTGCCGTCGCCATATCCAGATTAGGGATCTCCAAGACTTCCTTGTTAAACCTATTGACGTATTCTTTCAATGCTTCTGTTGGCTGTTGGACTATTCTGTAGAGGTCACTGATCAACTTCTCAAACTGTCGATTGCATGAAAACTGATTGTTGAACATGTTGATCAGCTGGGCATACGATCCAATAAATCCAGGCGGCTGACGGATTAACCATTTTAAAGCCAGTCCCACCAAAATCGAACCAAAGCCTTTATATAAGCACGCTTCCCTGTATTGGAGAGGTATACAGACGATCTCCATCTTCTCTTGGTAATGGGCGACATGCTCTTCAGGATCAGTGCTTCCATCATAGAACTTCATGGACGGAATGTTGAATCCTTTCGGGATGTCGACATGTGCTATAGCTGGTACAAAGCGAGACTGGCTGTAACATGTTGGAGAGACTTGCTGAATGGGGGGAGTGATCCTGGTACATTCATGACTATGTCCCTTAGCTCTTGAAGCTGGCTTGCTATGAAGTTACCTGCAAAAGGATTAGAAGTACGAGCAATATTATCAAACGCAAAACTTGAATTAATGTTACCGAAGGTGTTGACATCGGCCGAAGATGTCACAATGGTACTGTTGGTATACGATGGTCCCGTAGAAGTCCCTGAAACATTGAACGTGGAAGGTGGGACTGAAGAATGGACAAGTGGAGAGAACTGGAAAAAATCAGGATCTGAGGATGTCATCATCATCGGAGAAGTCGTCAGCAAGGGAGACGACGGGGTTACAACATCAGCTGCACTGGCCATCAGGATCCATTCATTGAAGGCTGAAGGATTGCCACCGGTGCTGAAGTTAAGGGTCCTAGGGCGAATTGGTGATACAGAATCCACCCCTCGCTTAAAGATCTCTGTTCCTTCTGGAAGCTCACCAAGGTGTCCATTATTACTGAGGTGCTGCTCTGCTGTTTGTCCAGTTGACTCCTCATCTTCATAAGGATGTTCTTGAGTTCAGGATCAGAGGATAAAGCCGACTGCTTCTTGCCTGCTCCACCAGGCGGCGGCGGTGGTAGACTCCCAGAATGGCCACTTGTCGTCTTGCTTGGGCTATTGCCCCCAATCGGTGGGTTCAAACCAAGGGTTGTGACAGGAGCCTTGCTGCTGCTGGAGATTATAGGTTGAGTAGACATTCGGATTCGTAAAGAATTCAAACAATTAAAAAACCAAAGGCCCCTCGGTAGGCGCCAAACTGTTTTGGTAAAAAAACAACAATTAAGTCTAATGATCGAATGCATGAGTTTGAGTATGAGAAGAGGGTGCAATGGAATATAATTGAATGAATTGAGATTGCAAAGACACGAGTATGTAACGAGGAAACCTTTGAGATAATAATCTCTTAGGAAAAACCTCGGGAGGTGATTATGAGCACCTATCTTCCCTAAACATTTGTATGATTTTCTGGGTTACAATGGATGCAAAAGCGAATTACAGAGATGAAGTAGTGAGCGTGTGTTTGTGTTTTTTGCTTCGCCTTGCTTAAATACTAAAACTAGATAAGATTAAGCTAATCTGTTAACTCTAACAAACTTCTCTATCTTTTCGGCCACAACTCCTTCCTTTGACCAAGTCCTTTTTGCCGTTGATAAGAGTCTTATTTATAGCACATGTTTATTCCTGTTAATTTTATCTGCAGAAGAATATTAATAACAAATAATAAATAAATAAAATAGTTACTTACAACGCGGTAACTCTTCAAGATGTCGCTATCTTCAGGATGTCGTCGTGGAGATTTTACCCATAACAATTGCGGAATCCAAATGTCACAAATAAGTCAAATAGAAACTACAATACTTTATACTCCATCCGTCCCATAACTATGTGCACAAATTTCATTTTTGGGTGTCCAATTGATAAGTCACACTTTCTTAAAATGACAAAGAATCTTTACTATTTCCCGCACTCATTCACTCTCCTATTTTCCATTTATACTCACAACAGCACTCAACCTACTATTTCCTACCCCACTTCCTTTCTCATACTTCACTTTTCACACTCAAAACAACTACTCACTATTATTCATTACTTAATTCGTGCACAACTCATTTTTTGCACATAATTGTGAGACGGAGGGAGCAAGAACTAACATAATGCAAGTAGGTTCGTAACAACCAAAATGAAAACAACAAAAGAAAAAAATACAATGCACATCTAATCAATTAATCACCAAGAACTACAGAGGAAACAAACATGCCTTTGCAGTAGAGCACATAGAATTTCGACAGATCAAAATTTGAAATAAGACAAAAATAAGACGAACGAAACGAAACGAACTCATAATGATCATAAAAACATGTTCTTACAAACTTTTTGTGATTTAAAATCATTAGTAATTGTATCAACATCGATAATTTCGAATATATCATTCCCATTGCGCAGTATGGCAAGATCGTCTAACCTTTCTTAAGATATTGATGATCTCAAGTATGTTTTCAATAATTTCAACATTAAGGGGGAAAAATATGGTGATGTCATGACATAGGCATAGTTAATAAAATTCAATAAGCAGATCTAATGCTTCTATAAGAATTAACATTTTTGACAATTTAAGTATCTCAAGAACTGGTATTGACCCACTTTGAAAAGTCATATGTAACACTTTCAAAAAATAAATAGCCTAAATTGACATCGGACACATGAGAATTTTTTTTTGTGAACTCCGTGCAATTTTCTCTTAATTCATCATATTACAAGGGTTTCAATTATTTTAAATTATACAAATATCAAAACATATTTTTGAATGTCTTTAATTGCTCAAAATTATTTGCTAATAAAATAACTATTATATCCAAAATAAAAATTTTAAAGACTCACCAGGTAATAACATTGTCTCATCATCATCATTTTCATTAAACTGCTTTTCTAATATACGACATTTCATTAAAAATATATGCTCTACATCTATCTCACATGTGTTTATACCATAATATCATACCAAACCAATGACTATGTCAAGTAAAAGAAAATCTAAATATTAATGGGCCCCCTTACTACCATTTTATCTTTTTATTATGCCAAGTATCAAATTTATTTATATACACTAAATAGTCTACACTTCACTGCTCAAAAAATAATACTCCCTCCGTCTCGGACTAAGGTTCTTAGTTTGACTTTACACGGAAATTAAGAAAAAGTAAATGTTGTGAGTATGAAAAAGTAAGAGAAAGTAGGAGAGATAAAGTAGGTATGGAGTTTTTGTTGTGAGAATGACAAGTGGGTCACATAGTTCATTTTAGGTAATAAAGCAACTAAGAACCTTAGTCTGAGACAAGCCTAAAAGGAAAGTAAGAATCTTAGTCTGGGACGGAGGGAGTACTAAACTTTAAGTTATAAATAAACATACTATATACACATGATATAAAATTTAGAGGCCCCCTTATCATCGTCGTGGGCCCTGAGCGGGTGCCTAACCTGCCCTCCTCTTGAGCCGGCCCTGTATATGTGACACTGGAAAATGGTCATGTTTTATAAAATTTAGGAGAAATGACAAATTAAAGTCCAAAAAGTTAAGGGGTATGCCAATCAAAAGTCTTTGAACGGAATAAATTATCTCCTAATATTAAGGGATAAAATCCTACTACGATTTGTATACAAAGGGACTCCTACCGGGCTAAGGATCCTAACTTATACAAGGATTCACTCTTCTAATACAAGTCAACTATGGATCTCCTATTCTTGGTGGACACTCCACCCGAAATCTATAAATAAGGGTCCTAACCCTCACACAAAGGTACACACAAAACACACCCTCTCAATACTATAATACGCTTTTCCTTCCGGTTTATATCATCTTTCTACACGATGCTTATTCTCACACCGGAGGGTTTTCGCGGGGGTAACTCCCTCGCGCCCTAACGGTGTTTGTTTTGCAGATCGTCCGTTCGTTCGTCCAGGATTATCCATCGCCGCGTTCCCGACTGATTAGGTACCCCGGTACCGCCCCTTTTTATGCATCATCAGTTTGGTTCCATTGCCGTGAACGAGACACGATGAACACGGATGACGAATACGATAATGGAAAAAGTTCAGATCTACTCAGATCCCTCATGATCTGGCGTAAACACACCGGAAGCACTTGGAAACCTCCAGTCATTTTCTACTATATTAAATTGACAATTCAATTGACGATCGGGAGAGATATATGAATAATATTTTTCAAATACTTGGAATCGCACCGTACACTGATTGGCGGCGCAAACCGAAGCGTGAAACTCATAACGACGAGTACAGAATGTCTCTGGTGGTATTCAGCTATTGTGGGCACCCACAGCCCAGGAACAAATCAGGTGTTTTCTTTCAAAATTAGGCCAAAATACATTTACCCCCCCAAAGTATCCACCGAATCCCACTTTGCCCCCCAGCGCCAAATTTGTCCCACTTTACCCCCCAAAGCTTCAATTTGTCCCACTTTCCCCCCCAGCTCCAGACTTTGCACCCCAGCACTAACGAATGTTAGAAAATTTAACAGAATAGGTAACGATTGGACTATTTTGTAATGCTTATTAGTTTTTAAGGGTCAAAATGCAAAGTTTCAAATATTAAGTACTAAAAAATTATTTATTTTTCCAAATATTTAACATTATCTTAAATCATAAATAATTAATAAGTCTTGAAACTAATACTAATTTTATGCTAATTTTTTTTTTTTAAAATATGAAATTATTTTTTCTAAATAAATGAAATTTATTTTTTTAATAAAACTAAAAATTAAGTATGTTTTTTTTATTTTTTAAATAAAAATATTTAAAAAAATAAAGATTTTTTTTTTCTAAAAAAACATTGTAAAGTTTTATTTATATTTTTAAAAAATATAAAATAAAACTTTTAAATTGTAATTTTTGTAAGAATTTTATTTAAAAAAAATTAAAACATTATAGCCTTTTTTTTATTTTAGAAAAATATTGTATTTTTTTGTTTGTTGAAAAAAGTACAATATTCTTTTAAATATTTTTATTTAAAAAATAAAAAAAACATACTTAATTTTTAGTTTTATTAAAAAAATAAATTTCATTTATTTAGAAAAAATAATTTCATATTTTTTTAAAAAAAAAAATTAGCATAAAATTAGTATTAGTTTCAAGACTTATTAATTATTTAAGATTTAAGATAATGTTAAGTATTTGGAAAAATAAATAAATTTTTAGTACTTAATATTTGAAACTTTGCATTTTGACCCTTAAAAACTAATAAGCATTACAAAATAGTCCAATCGTTACCTATTCTGTTAAATTTTCTAACATTCGTTAGTGCTGGGGTGCAAAGTCTGGAGCTGGGGGGGAAAGTGGGACAAATTGAAGCTTTGGGGGGCAAAGTGGGACAAATTTGGTGCTGGGGGGCAAAGTGGGATTCGGTGGATACTTTGGGGGGGTAAATGTATTTTGGCCTCAAAATTATGTCGTTGCCGTTAACTACTGCCATTAATTTACTTCACATGACATAAGAAAATTGCAAAAGGCCATGTGCATAAAATATTGTTATATGGCTGCTATCAATATTACCATCGTGCGCTCATGAGTGGAAATCATATTTTCTTGGAATCATATATCATGATGTTGTTGATACAAGGATGAACATATGGGCAAACTTCCACTTCAATAAGCTGGGATAGTTGCTGGCAAACCTGCTTGGCTCGATCGCACACCGACCGACACTATCAAACAGTCGATCATAAGCTCGACTAAAACACATCGACCAACGGGCAGTCAAAATTGTTAGCGGAGCTGCAAGGAGTCCAGACGAGCTCGTAACTGCTGCACAACCGGCTACCCGATTCCAAACAACCAACACCTTGCCGAAAGTACTAGACCCGTTAACTAAACCGCGGACGCACCAACGGGCTGCCCGTACGAGAACACCGAGGGTCCCGTCAAACGAAATTAGCAAGCATACAACAATAACAAAGCCCAGAAAATTGGGGGCCTCAAGCTCGTCGCGGCCAAGCCGAGCAGTTGGACAGGCTCTCTAAAAGACTCACACCGCTAGCAAATCCTAAACCGAGCATCACCTTGCTCGTCTCTAAAAGCCCAGCACGCCGCTAGCAATCACGAACCAAACATCAAGTCGAGCCACCCAAAGCCATGCTCGCTTAAGTGGGCCAACCTACTGGCACTCAAAACAATAGGAGAGCTGCCAATACTTCAAAAGACAGACCTTGTACAAATACCAAATGCATTTTTAAGAGGCAAGCTTTAAAGAATCGAGACGAGCCACCGAGCCTCTGGGCTAGTTCACACATTTGCAGGAAAACAAATAAATAGCGGACTATGCTATTATTAACTGGGCAGCCGTCCGAATCTGAGATCTACGCTTCTCACTCCTCGAGCGTTATAATCTTTTGCGCCTGGAAGAAATCATAACAAGGTGCACTCTTTCCAGTATTTGTTTTATGGCTCCGTATCATCTCAATTAAATATGCTAAATAAATTGGATATTGCATGATTCTTGTAATTAATCCTAACTCTCATATTGAGATTGCTGAACATGTGTATGCAAATAGCATAAATTGATACTCTTATGGTGGCATGATTAAGGCCTAACGTTTCTCTAATTATGCCTCTGATTCATGTGCATGTACCGATGTAATCGGAGTGGTGATCACCGAGCCCGTGAATATGGAACACATTGTCCAACTTGCTAGTCACTGACGGTCTCGTCAAACGACACATACAAAAATACAGCCAAGAAAACTGGGGGCCTCAAGCTCTCGTCACGGCCAGGCCGAATAGATGGACAAGCCCGTCAAAATCAACAAAGCAGCCCCGTCTCAGTTCCAGCCGGGACGAGCATCTGGGTGAGCACTAAGGCTAACCAACAAGCTCACAAAATCCGACCTCGTTTGAAGGGCCTCACCACCACTGCCTAGACTTTGTTCGACAATCATGACAGCAAGTCCTCATCATTGAGGACTTCCCTCGCGCAGATGCCGAGCAAAGATTTTTCATGGATCACAAGATAGAGCAAAAGACTACCCTTCATCGTTGACGCAAGACAAACAGTTACAACAGTCAATTCGACAACAAATGGAGCCAAGAATTATAACAAGCAGTCAAGGAACTCACCTCGAGCAAAGAAGGAGACGACCAGCCATATTAGTTTTGCAACAGAGAAATCAATTGAGTTAGCCATCAATCACGGCACGTCGAGCAATTAAAGTATTACTACTGGCCGAGCAACATGGGCTACAATAAAATTGAAGGCAGTACTGTGTGCGAGAAGGGAAAATATCAAGTACTCATTGAGGACTTTTTTCGAATACATTATAGGCAAAGAGTTGCACAAGCTTGTCACAACCAAGCTCATCATAAAAAAAAATATATATTCAGCAGCTCGTCAAAAACAAATGAGCAATCCAGACAGCTCGCACAAAGCTAAACCACTCATGTATGAAACAAATGGCGAGAAAGATAAGTCTAAGGCTGACTCTACGTTGACTAGACAAACAACACATGCCCGTGCTCGCTCAAGCAGGCTTGACCTACCTGCACACCAAATAGTATTCGAGCTGCCTGCACCCTGCTTAAGACAGGCTGACCTGCAAGCGAAAATTCCGGCCGAGCCCTCACATCTTGATCAATCAAAAGATAGGACGACCTCGAACAGTCTAAACGAGCTCGTCACCATCACCGAGCACCTCAATAGACTATCGATCTACAGAATGACGAGATACATAATGTCCAAACAATAATCATCCTAGCAGCAAGAGCTTGTATTCGATTGATCGACAAGAATACCGAGCATTCACACAATGGCCAAACAATAATCATCCTAGCAGCAAGATGAACAACGCCTACCATGGGTCCGGGTCGAGCAGCTAGGCATGCACAAGTACGCATTGAATCAACTCACTAGTCACCAGCAATGTTTCAGAAAAAGGATCGAGCGAACCGACCTTTCAAAACAAAAGTTTGGCGTCGTCAATAAATGCCGACTACCAATGCGTGAGCTCCAATTGGCCGAGTCGAAATTGGCTCAGCGGGAATAAAGAATGTGGAGAAGGATAAGGTCATAATCACATTGCCTTTGGAAAATCTGGAAAGTCAAAAAGTTGCAAAGATCAAGCCAATGACAAAAGGAGCTGGTATCCCGTAACAACAAGCCAATCTTATCCGGAGAAATTTCCCACGGTCGGGAAGTGCTATAAGTTCAGACGAGCCGACGACGGACCCTGATATCGCCTCCACGTACCCTCGAATCTTGGGGTAAGTGTCAACAGCATACTTCAGTTACTCCTATATGTCGTTAAAAGCTTCATCTACTTTGTCGACTTCCATCAACAAAACCTGTCTTTGATAACGTGGTCGAGCTACAATCAAAACCTAATTCTGTCGGCTAGTGCTCTCAAATTTGGGTTAAGATTAATACATCTAGTTCCCATGACAATTTGAGACTAGCCATGAGTTAGTTCTTACAAACCGAGCTCCTAACGCTCGTCACGGCCATAACGGTGAACGACCACAGCCTACAAACGTAGCCTAACACGGCTACAATCAAAACCTAATTCTGTCGGCTAGTGCTCTCAAATTTGGGTTAAGATTAATACATCTAGTTCCCACGACAATTTGAGACTAGCCATGAGTTAGTTCTTACAAACTGAGCTCCTAACGCTCGTCACGGCCATAACGGTGAACGACCACGGCCTACAAACGTAGCCTAACACGGCTACAATCAAAACTTAATTATGTCCGCTAGTGCTCTCAAATTTGGGTTAAGATTAATACATCTAGTTCCCATGACAATTTGAGACTAGCCATGAGTTAGTTCTTACAAACCGAGCATCAGACTGCTCGTCTTTTATAAAGCCTAGCTCATTGCTAGCACCTTTACAAAGCCTAGCTCCTCACTAGCACCTTTACAAAGCCTAGCTCCTCGCTAGCACCTTTACAAAGCCTAGCTCCTCGCTAGCATCCTCAAACCGAGCATCAGACTGCTCGTCTTTTACAAAGCCTAGCTCATTGCTAGCACCTTTACAAAGCCTAGCTCCTCGCTAGCAACCTTTACAAAGCCTAGCTCCTCCCTAGCACCTTTACAAAGCCTAGCTCCTTGCTAGCACCTTTATAAAGCCTAGCTCCTATCTAGCACCTTTACAAAGCCTAGCCCCTCGCTAGCATCCGCAGACCGAGCATCAGACTGCTCGTCTTTTACAAAGCCCAGCTCCTACGCTAGCACCTGGCTAAAGCATACACGACATGCTGGGTCCCTAATCCAAGTTATGATACATCTAGCACCCCTTTTATCCAAGCCTTGTTATGACAACGGGCTTAAGCTAACAAAGGGGAGTTATGATCAACATCTAACTCGGCTTACAAGTTGATCCCAGTTCTAACAACTGACTCAGAGCTAACGAAGTTATGATCAAGACATCTAACTCTTTACCACATGATTTTAGTTTGACAACGGGTTCAGCACTTCGCTTGCACTGGCTAAGAACTCAAACGGACCAAACCGAGTTCATCAACTCGTCACGGCCTCTAACAGGTGTACAAACCCTGGCTTACCAACTTAGCTAATAACGACTAAGTATAAAGCACATTCATAGTAAATCCGCCTACGCCAAGCCGACTCAAACAATTCGGTTCAGCCTACAGCAATCAGTATGGTTATTCAACCATCTCAGCATATCCAACTCGGCCTCTATGACGAGCTGAGTTAGTAAGTACAAGCCGACTTAGCTCACTTTACAGTGACTAAGCCCACCTCTCCTCATACAATCCGGAGTCTAAGATACAGAGAATCCTTACCTAACAAGGAGACCTCTTTTACAAGGAAAACTAAACTTCCTTCTCTTACTGCGATGCAATCAGGAAGTTGGGGGCCACTGAACGGAATAAATTATCTCCTAATATTAAGGGATAAAATCCTACTACGATTTGTATACAAAGGGACTCCTACCGGGCTAAGGATCCTAACTTATACAAGGATTCACTCTCCTAATACAAGTCAACTATGGATCTCCTATTCTTGGTGGACACTCCACCCGAAATCTATAAATAAGGGTCCTAACCCTCACACAAAGGTACACACAAAAAACACCCTCTCAATACTATAATACGCTTTTCCTTCCGGTTTATATCATCTTTCTACACGATGCTTATTCTCACACCGGAGGGTTTTCGCGGGGGTAACTCCCTCGCGCCCTAACGGTGTTTGTTTTGCAGATCGTCCGTTCGTTCGTTCGTCCAGGATTATCCATCGCCGCGTTCCCGACTGATTAGGTACCCCGATACCGCCCTTTTTATGCATCATCAGTCTTAGTGAAAATTTAGCAATCAGTTGGTGTACTTGATAGATACTTTTAGCTCACTAAGTAGAAATACCCAGTCCAAGATCCAAACCCACCACATGCAAATTTTAGAAACTGGCAGAAAAGAGATAAAAAACAATAGAAAAATAATTAATGGGAAAATAGCTTAAATTATTCTAAACATAAAAAAAAAACAATAGGAAAATAATCAATGGGAAAATAGCTTAAATTAATCTAAACATTTTTCTAGAAGTTGTTGGACCTATACAAAGATGCCTTTGCTCCTCCTAATTAGTATGAGAAAAAAATGTTAAAGATCCTACTATTTTTTGTATCTTCCATATCTGACCATAACCCATGTGCAAGGATGTCCCATCTCCTTATTTCTTTAACTAGTGTTACTCCCGTGCGATGCACGGGACGTTATTTGTGCAAAAAAAACAGAAATCAAAATTATATTTACAAAAAATAGTGTATTATTTTAACATTATGAAACACTTTTTTGAACACTACATTATCATTATATACATCAAATATGCTTGACTTATCATCATTACAGTCCATTCGAACTTTTGAGCAGTGAGATAAGGGAAAAAGAAGGTATGTGGAGTTTTTTTTTGGGGGTGAGAGCCGAGAGTAAGAGTAATAGTAAACAAACTATAATCGTATGTACTTTCTATCATATCAAAAGGTCTCCAATACCTTTCAAAAAAAAAAAAAAAAAAGGCTCTCCAATAGATTCTTTGAACAATGACGTTCTTGCCATTATTTCTTGTGAAAAGCATATCACTTTCTAAAACATGATTTTTAAGCTTTTTAAAAACTAACCCTGTACCACTATCATTATCTGCATATCAAAATGTTAACTACAGGCAAAGCGATTTATAAATGACATAACTCGTGTCATTCAAAAGTTTAAGTTTATTCTATATGCAACTCAATACACATTAATCTTTATTGTGCATAGCTATTGGGTAGCACAACAGTGAATTTATTATAAATTTCTTGGTACAATTTTGTAAGATTTCACTCGACATTATGTGGGGTTAACATGTATTACTCCTTAGGCTCAATAAGAGTATATTAGTGTTAGTATTTTTACAGTGATAAAAAAAATGCATCAAAACATATTACCTAAACCAATAAAATAAAATAAAATAATATTTATCTTTAATGGACACTAAAATTTATTGCAGCTAACATTTTAGAAAAACGTAATTAAATTTTAGCAAAATATTCTTATCAAGTACTAACATTCTTGTTACAAAGAAATATCAAGGAGAACAAATATAAATCCAATTTAATCCTTATTTGATTGAACAGTGGCATAACCATTTCACTTTATTTTTCAAATAAAATTACTTCCTTGCTACTTGTCAGCCCATTACCTCTAAATAATGCAAATATCTCTCTGAGCTTGTTCTTCTAAAATAATCTTACATTTTTGAGAAATTTCAATTTAAAGAAGAGGAAACATTGATTATTCAGGTCGTTCAGTCATTGTCGTGGGCCCTTCACTTTCATTACATCGATGTGGATTGCCCCGCGAAATAGCAATAGAGCTTTACCTTCTCTCCATCATAGTCCCACCCCACCATATTTCATCTCTCTTTCCTCTACCTCATTTAACTATTAAAATTACTTTTTACTTGAAAATAATTTTATTAATATCAGAGATATGAAATTAAGTAGCCTAATGAGAGATATCTACATGAGAATTTTTCTAACTTAGTTAATTGGACTTGTCCTTAAAAGCAAATGTCCACCCCTTTGAAACTTATCAGAAATTTTCAATTTGCACATATTTCCGAAAGACCAACGCACACAAAGAATTTTTCTTTTCCATCCACGTCTTATTCCATCTCAGTAGTATTAAAAATTACAATATAAAGATTACAATTTGCAGTAATGAACAATACAATGGTATTGATTTTGATTGAATCGAGCTTGGTTGAACAAATTGATGAAAAGATTTGACCTATTTTGTTGGACATTCTTTAACTTGCTCTTATTCTGCTTCTGTGCAGAGTTTAATTTGAGTCGGGATAAAAATTAAAATACCTATTTTCCTTTCCTGTGCATATCCATATTAGATCATTTCATCAGTCTTTAATCACGGAAAATGAAAACAAACAATATTTTCTTTTCTGTAAGTTTAACATAGTTAGGAAAAACAATTTATTAGTAAATGGCCAACAATTTACATAGCTCATGAGCTTGACCTAATAATAATTCAGTTTTGTTTTTATGAGACCCAAGTGGGGACAAATTTCCTAGTTTATGAATGAGAAAGCATAAATAAAAATTCAACCAAAATAGAACAATTAAATTATCTATAAATAAGCTCAAAAAAAAAACCCTATTCAACAGCAAAAATAAAACTGAATTATTATTAGGTCAAATCAGCTTTTCAAAACGTTTTTTCCTCTGCACCGATCTCTTTCCCAATCAAATCAGCTTCTTGCGTTTGTAAAAACGGGTTTATTTTCTGATATTCGTGCAAAGCAAGTAAATTTTGAAATTCAAATTGGAAAAAATCAATCCTTCTTTTCTCAGTCATCGGGATCCTGTACTATTTGTTGTAACCCATTACAAAATAAGAGAAATCCCATTATCCGATGGTGTGAGATATTTCAAAAAAAAAAAAATCCCCAGTTAAGTTACCAATAATAAAGGAGTAAAAAAGAAAGGTGTGAGTAACGATAACCCAAAATAAATAAAAACTAAAAATGGATAGAAAATTAGTACCTCTTTTTATGCCTTGACAGATTTAGGAGTTCAAAATGGTCTGATATTAAGACACGTAATCGACAGGTGGTAGGCGAATAGAAAGGAGAAACAAAGGGAGGAAGACAGGTAAAAGACACGTATTTTTAAAAAAAACATATGACCTTTCTATTTCCAGCTTATGTGTGGCCACTTTCCAAATCTAAAAACTTTATCTTGTTGTTATATATTTATAGATGATCATTCCATTATTAAAAGATCAGAGGTCCGACTTAAAAGCATGTATATGGAGGTAAATAACAATAAATAACATAAATAAAATCAAAATAAATATCGCATGAATAGTGAATAGTAAATTTGACTTTTTTGCTACAGTAACTTTGACTTGAAAAAATACGTATACGTAGGCTTTCGTTCAACCTCAGTTTATCCGTCACCCGTAGGTCTGGAAGGTTAGTGGTTTCCACCTTTCGTAACGTTTTTGTTTTGAAAAATAAATTGTAAATTGTAAGCAGCAATAAATACTCGAGGCGGGAGTAGTAAACTTACTTTGTGTATTTGCAAATTGTTGAGAGTACAATTGTTGAGAGAGATTACAATAGATTTTTAGAGAGAGAAATATAGAGAGAATTTAAAACTGAAACTAAAATTGAGCCTGTCTTTACAATGAGAGTTAACATTCTTATATACTACTCGATTTTTGTCTTGCAGGTGGGCAGGAGGAATCTTCTTTTGAAAATTGTGGCCAGTGGGCCAGGGCGGCTGATGCTTTGTTGAAAATTGTGGCCAGTGGGCCAGGGCGGCTGATGCTTTGTTGAAATTTGTGGCCATTGGGCCAGGGCGGCTGATGCTTTGTTGAAATTTGTGGCCAGTGGTGGGCCAGGGCGGCTGATGCTTTGTTGAAATTTGTGGCCAGTAGTGGGCCAGGGCGGCTGATGCTTGATGCCTTCTTCTTTTTGTTTGTTGGAGATGTGTGTGTGTGTGCCATGGTGACTGAGCTTCACAGATCTAATTCTAGATCGTCTGGTTGTGTGTAGAAGTCATCATTAGGTTGAGTATCCCCTTCATTCATCGAGGATGAACTTCCTTCGTCACTAAGTTGGACCATTAGTCTTTCCAAATCCGTTGAATTTGTACATTTAGCCATCTGGGACATAATTTGTTGTTTCTTGGCTAAAAACTCTTCATTTTGTTGAGATTGTTTGAGAGGAATTGTTTTGCAATATTCTGGTTTTGAAAGAAAGTATTTTGTCACTGCTCCAGAATTGCAATGAGAAATTTCAGTTTTGTCCCACCATTTTATTTTGTATTTTCGAATCAGTATTGGTAAGATTGTTTTTTGTACACACTCACACTTTTGTACTGTCATACAGTCACACATTTGTTCCTCTCTTAAGTCAAATTCGGTCATAAAAATCCATGGGACTTGAAAATTATGACAAAATAAGGCCCAAAGAGGAGTCTGAGAAATTTGTTCTGGGTAAGAAACTTTTGTTGACCATTGGCCGAAGGCAATTTGTACATCTGTAGGGACAATTGATTTGTCTAAGCCGAAAGACTTCCACCATTGATGAAACCAATAAGGGGTTGGATAAGAAAAATTTGGACAAAAATATAAGAAGTATGAAAGAGAAAAAGATTTGTTTTGTCTAAAAAAGGCCCTTGACCAAGCCAAGATATAATCATAATAATTAAATCTGGCTGAATTGTTTGAATTTAGTAAATCTCTAGAATCATTTGGTTTTTGGCCCCAATCTGATAAAGTCAGGAATTTTAAAATTTTGACTTTGCAATAACGAATTTTCGTGTTATCAACATGATCTGTGGAATATTGAAAAGTGGCGGATTTTGTTTGTGTCAGAATGGTTTCATAGTAAAATTGGTTTTTCGTAAAATTATCAGGAATATAATTGTGCAAAGATGGTAAAATAAATTGTGATATTTGGTAAGGATGCCAATTATCAGTCATTTCATAAATTTCTGGTTCTAGGACACAAATAGAATCGGTATGATTTTTATAAAAATAATTTGTGGGTGGTGTTTGTTTAGGGTGAGGATTAGGAACAATTTGTCTATTGGGCTGAGAAGATTGAGGGTTTTCTATTTTGAGGGCAGATTTGTAAGTAACTGTCTTTTGAGAGGATGATGTTTCTTTTGAAATTGGGGAGAGAATGGTTTTGCATCTGGGGAAAGAGTAGCAAACCTATTTTCTAATTTTGGTGGAATTGGCATTCTATCAGGAATAAAGTTTGGGAATTTTGTAAGAGGTCTGATTTGTATGATGGATTGTTCTTTCTTGGCCTTTCCTTTGAGCGAAGTTCCTGAAATCATTCTAAACAGGGAGAATTTTAGTAGGTGGATTGATTTCAATTGATTTCAATAGTCTCGAGGCTATTTTAATCTGGCATATGCAAAAAATCCTCAAGATTAGGATAATGATCATGATAAATACATTTTGTGAGTCTTTTAAAAGTTGAGATTTCAGATTTGATAAGTATTGAAAAAGACGAGGCAGATTTATTTTCAAAGACTTCTTGTAAATCATGTATGTGAAATGTAAGCATTTGAGTTTTGTGAAAAGGGGTTCTTTTGTGAAAATTTCTACATTCTTTTAGAAGTATTGGGGACTTTTGTAGTAAATAATTTATGTAATTGGAAGTATTTAAATGAATACGATTTCCATTTATAAAAAGGTCCCAAGTTTGTTCCTGTTTTATTTGTGAAATAAGTAAAGTCTCTTTTTCTAATTTTTCTAATTCTTGAAATGATTGTTCAGAAAAGAGTAAGTCTTCTTCATTTAAATTTGCCATTGCCTGCAATAAAGATTGTTTTTATTGAATTTTTATCTAATACAAACATATGAAATACATAAAAATACAAGAGAGAAATTTATTGGAGATTTTTAATTAACTTCCACATTTTCCTGGAAAGAGCCTTTGCTTGTATGAGCATATTTGTTGCGATCCTTTTCTGATGGTAGAAAACTCCATCGTTTTCTATGTATTCCTCAAGATCACTAATGATGAAACGTACATACATAAAGTGTATCCTTTTTTCATAATTTCCATAAGTTCCAGGAAAATCTGTAGATTTAAGATCTCTTAGTTGTCTAGCTAAATGGTTCAAATAATCAATGTTATCAAGGTCTCTATTAAGCCAGCTATTACGTCTACCATGTGTATAAAAAATTTGGTTATTTATTAGTGGAAGGTCTGCCATGTCCTTGTAGGAATTCTCTAGTTAAGAAATCTGGAATTGAATTGTCTTTGCCTGCAATATGAACGATGTCAAAATCAAATATTGATAAAAGGGCTTGCCATCTGGCAAAAATTTGTTTTGCGGCTAAATTCTTTACATCTTTTTGTAAAACATCTTTTGCAGCTTTGCAATCTACTTTGACTATAAATTTTTGATTAAGTAGATCATCTTGAAATTTTGTTATGCATAGAACTATAGAAAGAATTTCCTTTTTTATTGTAGAATAATTTGCTTGTGTTGTGTTCCATATTCCCGAATAATATCTTATTATTTGGTCTTTTCCATCTATGTTTTGAGTTAATATTCCACCATATCCTATGTCTGAGGCATCAGTGGCTACTGTCTTAGGGGCATTAGGGTCACATATAGTTAAGCATGGTAATCTTTTCACATGTAATTTAATTTGTTTAACTACATTAGTATGTTCTTTTGTCCACGGTTTTGGATTTGTTTTTAATCTATCAAAGAGTGGTTTACAAATTTGTCTTAATTTAGGAAAGAAATCTGCTATGTAATTTAATGATCCTAGGAATCTTTGTAACTGATTTTTATCTTTTATTTCATCTGGGAATTTGTCAGCAAAATCTATAGATCTTTGTATTGGTATTAAAGTATTATTGGTTATTTCATGTCCTAAAAACCTAATCTTTGTTTGATAAAGTTTTATTTTTGTTTTTGATAAAACTAGGCCATTTCGTATCATTGTTTTATAAAATATGTTTAAATGTTTGTCGTGTTGTTCAAGAGTTTTACTAAATACTAAAACATCATCTATATAAACAATAATAAAAGTATATGGATTAAATATTTCATTCATTATTTTTTGAAATTCGCTTGGTGCATTTTTTAATCCAAAAGGCATAACATTCCATTCGTATTGTCCAAAGGGTACTGTAAAAGCTGTTTTGTATTTATCTTCTTCTGCTATTTGTATTTGCCAAAATCCTGATTTCATATCAAATTTTGAAAATATAGATGCATCATGTAATCGTTTTAGTAAATCTTGTTTATTGGGTATTGGATATCTAATCCATTTTAGTGCAGTGTTTAAAGGTTTGTAATTAATTACTAATCTTGGTGCACCTCTTTCTATTTCTGCATTTTTTGATACATAGAATGCTGAGCATGACCAAGGTGATTTACTCTTCCTAATTAATTTTTTATTGAGTAAGTCTTTGATTTCTTTTTTACAATATTCTAATAATTCTTGATTCATTTGTATAGGTCTTGCTTTTGTAGGTATTGTTTGTTCATTAAAATCTTTTTCATATGGTAGTGTTATTACATGTTTTTTCCTTTCCCAAAAAGCTGTGGGTAAGTCAGAACATAAGTCTTTTTCAAAATTTTCTAATTTTTTAGAGATTATATCTTTGTTTTGTTGAAGTTGTAATTTTTCTTCAATTTTGATATTTAATAATTCTTCCTTAAGAAATTTCATTTGATTTTGTAAAGTATTTAATTTAGAGATTCCTGTTTTTTGTAAATTATTTACATCACTATTAGATACAGGATATAAAAAATCAAATATAATTTTTTGTCCTAATATTCTTGATTCTACTCCTCTTTGTGAAACTGAAAAGGGATATAACATTTGTAAAAAAGGATTTCCTAATATCACTTTTGTGTTTAAATTTTTTACAAGCATAAGACTTGTTTTAAAGCAGATACTATTATTGCAAACATGTGCTTCGGGTATCTTGTATTTTACTTCTAATTTTGAAGAATTGGCTGCTGAAAGACTTTGTTTTGTTTTAATAAAATATTTTGTTGGTATTATTCCTTGTTCAACACAATTTAAATCTGCTCCTGAGTCTAACATGGCTAATCCTTTATATTCGAAATCTTTGATTTTCATATGTATATGTACATACCATTTTTGATATCTGACTCGAGTAAGAGCATATATACTTTCTTCTGTGTCTGTAGAGGAATCTGTATTTGTTTCCGAAGAAGATTTTTTAGCAAAAGGGTTCTTAAATTGTTTGTCTAATTCTTTATTAGCCTTAGAAGTAGAAGCTTCATCATTGTAGGTTGAATGTATTTGTTTTTTAATTTCTTGTAGTGCTAATTTTGTTTCTATTTCCTTTTGTGTTTTTTGTAAATCTAAGTTACTTTGTTTTAATAATTTTATTTCTTTTTTATTTCTCTAATTTCATGTTGTAAGTCTACTGATGAAATTTGTTTCTTTTTGTTTTGGAACATTTGTATAACATCTTCGTATTGAGCGGGCTTAGATGTGTCTGGTTTTTCTTCATTAATTGTTTTGGCTAATTGTTTTAGAAATTTTCTTTTTATAGTTGGTTCATCTATTTCTTTAATTTTTTCTAATATCTCATCGTATTGTTCTATTGTATTTAATTTATTATTACACAAACATATCTCTCTTTTACAGGATTGGCATTCATCATCATTACTAGTATCAGTTTGATCAGAAGAGTTATATTCATCAATATCTGTGGATAATTCAAGATTATCTATGTTTTGTAATATTTCTTCTGTTTCTTTTATTTTTAAATTATGGCAGATTTGTTGTATTTGTCTTTTTGCTGGGCAATTTCTAGCGATATGACCAGGTTTTTTGCATAAAAAACATTTTATGGTTTTATTATATGGTTTAAAAGGCCTAAAGGATTTTTTATATCTTGTATTATTCTTATTATTGTCGTATCGTTTCTGAAAATGTGCTTTTTTATTGTAATAAGCAGGGGGATTGTTTTGATAGTTTTTATTTGTTTTTCTATATTTTCTCCTATATGTACTATTTTTGTAATATGGGCTTCTATGTTGAGTGTAATTTTTCTTTTTGTATGGAGATTTTAGTTTATCAAAACCAAATTGTTCACACCAATGTCCTAACTCTTTTCTTGTTTGAGTAGTTTCCTTTTTTAATTTGTTTTGTAGTTTTTGGTCCTGGCATAGTCTTAATCCTGTGATATTTACGCAAGTAATTAAGTCTCCATAGGTAAGATTATCATAGGATATCTGTCCATATTTTTGTTCTATCGTGTCTTTTACTTTTTCGGAAAATAGGCCTGGTAATCCAGTAATAAATTTTTCTTTCCAATGATAATTATTTGGATCAGCAAGATTAAAAACTCTTTTAAGAAAATTTTCTTTATACCATTTAAATTGTTCTAGTTTTCTGCATTTTAGGTTTTGTAATATTTCCGAATTCCTTTCAGTATATAAATCTATGTCTCCTATAAAGTGAGTTGTAATATTAAATATTAAGTATATTAATTGTGCAGGAGCTTGATTTCCATTTTCATCTAATATTGGGTGTCCATCTTGGTCTGCTTTTATAGCTTCTAAAATTTGTGTTTTTACTTGATGTGCTAATAATTTATCCCACCAAGTCCTTAATTGACCAGTGAATCCTAAAATAATGTTTTCAACTGCTTGACGTTCTGTAATATTTGTAGATTTGTATATATTTCCTACTATTATCATTTCTTTTGTAATATTTATTATTTCCATTTCACTTAATCCGTCAATGTTCCATTCATAAATGTTTTTTGCATTGTATGATTTTGTTGGGTTTTTTTAATATTTCTAAGTCGTCAGGGTCTTTATTATAAAAATTATGTCTCATTGTTTGAATTGGAATTGTATTTAAGTTTTCTTCTTCTTCTGATTCTGTAGTAGAATTATATTCATTATTAGAAGAGGTATCTGACTCTGAGGTTTTGTCATTATAATCTGTTAGCATTCGGATATTTGTACTTGTACTTGTTTCTTCTTTTACTTTTAAATGTGTTTTAATTTTATTCATTAAGTCATTTAGAGGATCATGTAGTGTTGGTTTGACTTCAGGTATTATTAAAGTATTCTTAGGAGGGGAATTTGTTTAGTAAACATTGTATTTTTATTATTTTTTCTAGTTGATGGATTAATTTTATATAATTCTGAATATTCTGTAAATCTTTGGGATTTATAATGTTCATCATTTTTGGTTTGTATTGGTGTGGGTCCTATTTCTACATCTAGTTGTGCTATTTCTTCTCCTATTATGGTTAATTTTTTAGTAGAATTATCAATTTTCTCTTCAACTCTATCTAATTGTTGTCCTACGGTATATAAGTATAAATTTGTCCAATTATTTTGTAAATGTAAAGATGTTTGTTTTTTATCGTCGGTGTCTAGTTGATTAGTTTTATCAATGGGGTATGCACCATATTGAATATTGTCTTTACTAAAGTAAGTGGCTTCTAAAGGTGGTTTTTCGTTTTCGTATACTTCGTGAGTTGGTAGAAGATCTGGTCCTACTTTGTACCATCGCCTTAGTTTTTTCTGTAATGTAGTTATTTTGTATAAGTAATCATGGTTTAAGAAATCAAAAAATGGTATGTGATATTCTTGCAATTCACAAAATTCGTAGTACTTTTCTTTTATTAATTTTTGTTCATTGGTATCATACGTTTGAAAAAATAGTTTTCTATTTTCTTCATTGTGCTTACTTGTAAAATCTTTTCTTAAAATACTTTTATTTAGAATAAAATCATTTTTTATCATATTTAAAGTAAAGTCACTATCTTCGTAAGATTGAACATTGATTCCTTCGTATGGGTGGATATTAATTCCTTCTCTGTTTGCTCCAGTATTGTTTGTTTGTTGTGGAATTTCAATATTAGTTTCATCTTCAAAAACAGTTTCATTTTGTGAAGAACTATCCTCATATTTAGTGTTCTGTGGGAATTCATATCTTCCTGATGTAGATCTTCTAGATGGTGCGTGGACATTTAATTTTTTGTGTCGACTTAGTGACTGAGTTCTTTTGAATTTTAGATCTACTGATCCATCTTCATATTGTGTAATTTGTTCTATATCAGTTGTTTGATTTTGTTCTTTTCTTGGGACAGTTTTAGCAGGATATGACCATTTGTCGGGTAAAGTTATTTCATTCCATTTAATTGTTTTTGGTATATTTATATTAGCTTTTGTTTTATCAATTTCCCAAAAAATGGTTTCTCCTATTTTGTTCCTGTTAAAAGCATTAGGACATAGTCCTGTATTCATAACTTTAAAATATAATCTGTAAAATATTTCATATACGTGAGATCCCTTTTTCATATGATAATTATGCGTTAAAATATCTAAAGTTAGGATGTCCATTATGTGAGGATCTGTTAAAGAAATTGTAAAATTTGGATAACTATTAAAATGAATTGGTCCATTTGTTAAACTAGTTTCAATGGCTCCTAATAAAGAATCTGTATAGTTTAGATGTCTAGCATCTCTTAAAGCTATTTGTATACTTGTGTTTAATCCTTCCATTGTTAAGGGTTTAATAGCAATTTGTACTAATCCGATATGTAAGAATTTGTATCCTTGAGATATATATTTTTTTATAGATGATTTTGAAAATAGGCTCATAGTTTGATTATTGGAAAATAAAGGAATAATAGTTTCTTTTGTTTTAATGGCTAATCTTGATTTTATGTTAAAAATTCCTTTGTCTTTATAAATTTCTGTATTTGAAATAAGTGGTGGTTTCCAATTAGTCAAAGACTGAGTATTCCAAGAAAATTCTTTTGAGAACCAAGCATAACCGTTTGATTAAATACAAAATTAAGGGTCCAGAGTATAGATTATTCATTTAAGCTACTGTATCCAAGTGTAACACTTGGATACAGTACTTATTTAGCTACTGTATCCAAGTGCAATATCAAAATTTAGGTACTGTATCCAATTGTATCCAATGTATCTATAATTTGGTTCCTTGATTTTGATTCTAATCTAATGGTTATGCTTGGTTCTCACGGTTCTCACACAATTGCGGTTCTCATTTGAGCAACACACACACACACACACACACACACACACACATATATATATATATATATATATATATATATATATATATATATATATACATGTCGTGCTCATGTGAGAACCATTTTAAATGAGAACCGTGAGAACCAATCATAACCATTTGATTAAATACAAATCAAGGGTCCAAATTATAGATACATTGGATACAATTGGATACAGTAGCTAATTTTCAAAAAATACAATTAGATACATTAGTTTTTAACCTACTGTATCCAAGTGCAACACTTGGATACAGTACTTGTTTAACTACTGTATCCAAGTGCAATATCAAAATTTATGTATTGTATCCAAGTGTATCCAATGTATCTATAATCTGGACCCTTGATTTTGATTCCAATATAATGGTTATGCTTAGTTCTCACGGTTCTCATTTGATCACCTACATTTATATATATATATATATATATATATATATATATTAATTCATAATGTCATGAAAGCTACAACTAGACTTATAAATAGGTCAATACAAACCTCCCTAACTGGATTCGAACTCGTGACCTCTGCATGAAAAGCTAACACCGAATACCGCTTGAGTTAGAGCTCTTTGGTTGGTATAAATTGACTTGGCTTAGATCAGTTATGAGTTAATCTCCAAGATAAGAAATTTGGGCTAAAAAGTTCGGTCTTCTGTGTTTTGTTTTTTGACAAGCTAGTTACATTTCATTCATATATTAGAAAGATGTGGATTGTAATTGTGATTGTGATTGTGATTGTGATAAATAAGCTTTCACACACATTTATAATCCACTAACATTGGACGGTTGATATGTGAGAGGGCAAGTAGACTTATACTTGTGTTCAATGGCTCGTATGTGACACTTATGGAGCGGATCATATATATATATATATATACACACACGTGTGTGTGTATGTGTATATCTACAAGAAAAATGACTTTTAGCGGCACTTTAAAAAGTGCCGGAAAAGTGAAAAAAGTGCCGGAAAAGCTATTTCCGGCACTTTTCTAAGTGCCGGAAAAAGTGGTGTCGGCAATACTTACCGGAACTTTTTAGAAGTGCCGGAATTTCCCGGCACTTTTCAAAAAGTGCCGCTAATTTCAGGCACTTTTCAAAAGTGCCGGCATTTTCCGACACTTTTTTTTCGGCACTTTTTAAAGTGCCGTATTTTAAATAAAAATATTGTTGAATTTCCCCGAATTCGAACCCACGACCTCTTGCATACGAAGCAAACCTTCTACCGCTAGGCTAAATCATTTTTTGTTATAATTTTTCACATACAATTATTTGTTACAAAACAAAAACTTATGTTAGGGCATTTCTATTATTGTAGTCCATAAAAATCTAATATAAGTAACAAATTAAAGCAAAGTTACATGAAAAATATGATTAAATTTAAAAATTAAATAAAAATTTCAAAACAAATACTCCCTCCGTTCCGGGTAAGTTGCAACATGGAAGGGGAAGCACAAAAATTAAGAAAAGAGAATAATGAGTGGTTGGGAAGAAGAGAGAGAATGAGTGAAGAATAATGAGTGGTTGGGAGAAAGAGAGAGAATGAGTGGAAGATTATAAAAATAATAAAGAGTTTCTTTATTTGACATTGTTGCAACTTAAGTGGAATGCCCAAAATGGCAAATTGTTGCAACTTACCAGGAACGGAGGGAGTATCTTGTTTTTAGCGGCACTTTATAAAAAAGTGCCGGAAATTAGCGGCACTTATAAGAAGTGCCGGAAATTCCCGGCACTTTTGAAAAAGTGTCGCTAATTCCCGGCTCTTATGAAAAAGTGCCGGAAATTTAGCGACACTTGTTAGAAAGTGCCGGAAATTTAGCGGCACTTTTGAAAAAGTGCCGGAATTAGCGGCACTTATGAAAAAGTGCCGGGAATTAATGACACTTTTTCCAAAAGTGCCGGAAATTAGCGGCACATATGAAAGTGCCGGTAAATAAGTGCCGGAAAAAGCCATTTTTGTTGTAGTACATATATACATATATGTACGTTATAAACCAAGCATAGCTATGGATTGAGTAATATCCAGATAAGATCCAGCGAAACCAAGGGAATGGGTCCACCAAACCTTGGGCTTACAAGAAGGTTCCCATGACTTGGGGACACGGGTAAAGCCCACCCTGCACACCATAACCTCCTCGGCATCCCACATGCTGACCAAGTTAGACGACCAAGATACCACATGCCTTCCCCGACTCTACCTAGACCGACCACAAGGGAGCTTGTGCCCAACTAATCAAAGCCAAAGGGACCAAGTGCCATGTACCATGACTAACCTCCTCGGCCTTGTCAAGGGAGACCACGAGGAGGCGTAAGCCGACCAAGGCCACGTACCTTATGTTACTTGATCAACACTCAATACCATACAAAATCCTAGTCAAATAAGGAATGCATACGCAAAGTCCAAGATTCACTCCAACAAGGAATCACATCCGAATTAGAAGGCCTTATCCTATATCGAAACTACGGAATACATACCTAATTGGGATTCTAATTTCCTAAATTAGTCCATAACCATCTGAACACCCCATCTTCCTTTCCAAGCAAGAAATTAACTATTAAATTTATCCATATAATCACACCCCACAATTCACGTGTCACAGGTAATGCATTTTTTGACTCTGAACTCTTGTCAATTGATTTGATATCTTATATATCCAAATCTTACTCTCACGTCGGAAGGCCTTTGCCGGTGAAGTTTCAGCTAGTTTACGTTTTTTCAATCTTTTTTTCAGGCTATTTAAGAATTTACTTAAATTATCTGAACTACTGGATTAAAGCCGATCAGAACATTTTTTGCATCATCAATATATACTCCCTCCGTCCCAGCTCACTTGACAATTATTTCCATTTTAGTCCGTCCCAGCTCACTTGACACTTCCCAAAATAGCTACCTTTTTATTATTTTATATTCACTCTACCCCACCACTCATTCTCTCTCTTCATTTTCCACCACACAATTTATACAACCAACACTACAATGTACCCCATTTATTCTCTCTCTTCATTTTCTACCACACATTTTCCTTATCTTATTGTTTTTGTTGTGGATTAGACCCTCACAACCCAAGCAATAACCCCAAGAAAATAATGGCACACAAACAAAGCACAAGAAATATAACAGAGCAAAAGACACAGAAATTGTTTACCCAGTTTGTCAATATGTTTGACTGCGTCTGGGGGCACTACCAAGCCAGGATCTTGCACTATAATATGTTATTCTGAAGTTACAATGAGTTTGGGGGCAGAACATTGCTTAAATACATGCCCTGGAATAAGATCTAAACCTAAACAAAAAGGAATCCCGAAATCCCGTCAGCGGACCAGGCGCCCGCCTGGACTACCCCAAGCACCCGCTCGATATGGATTTTCTGAAGGACCAACCTTCTGTCCAAATGAGTTTGGGGGCGGAACATTGCTTAAATACATGCCCTGGAATAAGATCTAAACCTAAACAAAAAGGAATCCCGAAATCCCGTTAGCGGACCAGGCGCCCGCCTGGACTACCCCAAGCGCCCGCTCGATATGGATTTTCCGAAGGACCAACCTTCTGTCCAAATGAGCGCCCGCCTGCTGGTCACCGAGCGCCCGCTCGCTCCCTCCGCCTGGGATTCTCCTTTTTGTTCCTTTGAGGATCTCTACTCCAACAATCTCCCACCTAGAGATTAACCGCATATACAAACCCGTATCCGTCTTCAACTCATCCATGGTGTCATCCTAGTGCTCACCTCGATCATGGTAGTGCCTTCATCCTCTCCTATTCTCCAAGCCCCATTGAAGCTATACATAGCTTCAATTTATCAAGGTTTACCACCTTGGTTAGCATGTCAGCCGGGTTCTCCGATCCCAATATCTTCTCCAGCCTTAAGATCTTCCTTTCCAAGAGATGCCTGATGTAGTGAAACCTCAGCTCAATGTGCTTCGTCCTAGAATGAAACGCCGGATTTCTTGCCAAATGTATTGCACTCTGACTGTCACTGTAGAGAGCATTACACTTCGCGTCTTCCCAAGTTTACCCAAAAAGTTCTGCAACCATACCATCTCTTTACTTGCCTCGGTCACTGCCACATATTCTGCTTCTGCAGTTGACTGAGCTACGATCTTCTGCAATTTAGAAGCCCAGGAGATTGCCGTACCACCCAATGTGAAAACATAACCCGTAGTACTTCTCCTCTTGTCTAGATCACTTGATGCCAAATCCGCATCCACATAACCCGCTAACACGACATCCTTGCTTGAGAAACACAGAGCCTTACCAGCAGTACCCTTCAAGTAACGCAGGATCCATTTAACCGCTTCCCAATGTTGCTTCCCTGGATTGCCCATGTACCGGCTGACTACTCCCACCGCATGTGCAATGTCCGGCCTTGTGCACACCATTGCATACATTTGACTCCCCACTGCCGAAGCATATGGAGTCCTCTCCATCTTTTCACGCTCCTCCTTGCCTTAAGTGAGTCCTTCTCGGATAGCTTGAAATGCATACCCAGTGGTGTCCCTGTTGGCTTCACCTCTTCCATGCAAAATTTAGCCAAGACCTTCTCGACGTACTCTGCCTGTGAAAGAACCAACTTACCCAACTCCCTATTCCGGTCAATCCGCATGCCCAAGATTTTTTTGGCCTCCCCCAAATCCTTCATCTCGAACCGTTCTGACAGCTGAGCCTTCAATCTGTTTACCTCTCTACTGCTAGAGCCCGCTATTAACATGTCATCCACATATAACAGCAAGATTATGTACCCGTTGTCCGTGTTCTTGAAGTAGCAACAATGATCCGCCTCACATCTGATAAAATCAATATCGTGCATGAATCCATCGAACTTCCTGTACCACTGCCTAGGAGCTTGTTTAAGGCCATACAAACTCTTAGTCAATCTGCAAACCAGTTCCTCGCTACCCTTAGACAAGTAACCCTCTGGTTGTACCATGTAAATTTCTTCCTCCAAATCCCCATGAAGAAAGGCCGTCTTTACATCCATCTGTTCCAGCAGCAAATTATCTGCCACTACTATGCCCAGAACCATTCTGATAGTGGTCATCTTCACAACAGGAGTGAATACCTCGGTGTAGTCAATACCGTATTTCTGCTGAAACCCTTTTACAACCAACCTTGCCTTGTAACGCTTACTGCCGTTTGCTTCCTCCTTGATCCTGTAAACCCACTTGTTATGCAATGCCTTCTTCCTCTTAGGCAGTTTAATCAACTCCCAAGTTTTGTTGGCCTTTAATGAGTCCATCTCATCATCCATCGCAGCTTTCCACTTATCAAAAAGTGCACTACGAACAGCCTCCGCATAACATTCCGGCTCACCACTATCTGTTAGCAACAAATAGTAATTCGAAGGAGTATACCTGTCAGGTGATCCACGTAATCTGCTGGATCAACGCAGCGGAATATCCGGTTCCGGAGTATGTGGTTCATCTTCAGTGACCCCCTGACCATGGTCATCATGAACCGTCCTGCTCCCACCCGAGTCTGGAATATCCACCTCTACAACCTCCGGTTCTGAATTAATATCATCAGATGCCCCCTTTCTGTCCTTGTATAATACCTATTCATTGAATACCACATCTCGACTACGAATAATTTATGGTTTTGGTCATCCCAAAACTTATACCCGAAGTCATCCCCGCCATACCCAATAAACGTACATTTTACAGATTTTGTATCTAACTTAGTTCTATCAGCAGAATCAATATGAACATATGAAACGCAGCCAAATATGTGAAGAAAGGACAGATTTACCTGCTTGCCACTCCATGCTTCCTCTGGAATTCCATTCCCCAATGGTACCGATGGTCCCCTATTGATCAAAAAAGCAGCCGTGTCAACCGTATATGCACAGAACGTCTTCGGAAGTCTACACTTCAACCTCATACTTCCAGCCCGCTCGTTCAATGTCCTGTTCATCCTCTCTGCAACCCCATTGTGTTGTGGTGTGCCCTTTGGAGTCTTCTCCATGCGAATGCCATTCGCTGCACAATATTCCCTGAACTCCCCGAGCTCATACTCCCCTCCGTTATCTAACCTCAAGCACTTAAGCTTAAGTCCCGTCTGATTCTCCACCAAGGCCCTCCACTTTTTGAATACCTCGAAAGCTTCATCTTTCCCCTTCAAGAAGTAGACCCAGACCTTTCTTGTTGAATCATCAATAAAGGTCATGTAATATGACGCACCACCCAGAGAAGTTACCGGGGATGGTCCCCACAAATCCGTGTGAACCAGTTCTAACTTTGCTTCCCTCAAAGCCCTACCCGTCCTCGAGAAATTACTTCTCGCCTGTTTGCCGAACACACAATCTTCGCAGATCCCCACGTCGACTGTCTTCAAACCCGGTAGTAATCCCTTTTAGCAAAGTACCTTCATCCCCTTCTCACTCATGTGACCCAATCGACAGTGCCACAAATCTGTATCACCCTTGGCTGACGCCACCGCGAAAATATCCTTGGTGTTATTCGCCAAATACAATGTCCCCTCTTTATTACCCCGAGCGATCTCAGAATCCTCCTTGGTAATAACCCAGTTCCTGCAGCCAAAAGTTACCTTGTAACCTTCTTCATCCAACTGCCCAACTGATAGCAGGTTCTTCTGCAAACCCGGAATGTGTCTGACCCCGTGTAGATGTAAGACCTTCACGTCCGATGCTCCTATTCTGACATCCCCCTTCCCCTTGATTTTTAAAGGCTCGCCATCCGCCAGATAGACCTTACCGAAATCACCGGAAGTATAATTCTCCAACTCTTCTGCATGCCCGCAAGAGTGGAATGATGCCCCCGAATCTAGCACCCATGATTCTAGTGCATTACTAACACTCAGAACCAGTACATCATCACCTTCGACTGTCACATTCACCGAATTGCCCCCACGATTGGGACAATCCTTCTTGTAGTGTCCTAACTCCTTGCAATGATAACACTGCACCGATCCTTTCGCGACCCTTGGTTTATCTCTGATCTCCACGGCCTTGCCCTTACCACCCACTATGTTTTCCCTTGATTCAGTTCTCCCTTTATTGCTAGTACCCGGCCTTCCCCTGCTAGTAGTAGCTAAGGCCGATCCCGAAGTAGACGATGTCCCCAACTTCTTCAAACGATTTTCCTCGCCCAACAAGAAGTATTTAACATCATCATACTTCAATTTGTTCTTACCCGCTGAAGCATTGATCGCTGTCACCGTTCCGCTCCAACTTCCTGGTAAAGACGCTAGCAATAAACACGCATGAACCTCATCATCAAACGTAATATCCAACGCAGTCAATGAGTCTATAACATCCATAAACTCATCGATGTGTTTAGCTAAGGATCCTCCCTCTTGCATCTTGAGACTACCCATCTTGCGTATCAAATCAACCTTGTTTGCAGCAGATGGAGTTTCAAATCTCTCAGTAAGATAATCCAATAGCTCATTTGTGGTTTTTGCCTTCTTGGTAGTCTTCGCGATCCACTTTGACGAAGTAGATCTAACCACCCTAGGGCCTTCCGATCCATGAGATCCCAATCTTCCTGTTTTTCTCCTTCCGGCTTGACTCCCTTTAGAGGCTTATAGAGATCTTTGTTGTACAAGAGATATTCTATTTGCATCCTCCAAAACCCGTAGTCAGACCCATCGAATTTCTCCACCGCTTGTTTATCCTTGCCCATTCTTGATTGCTTGACAAACCCCAATCGTCCGATAAACCAATCGATCGATTAACCCTGATCTCCAACCAGAGCTCTTGATACCAGTTGTTGTGGATTAGACCCTCACAACCCAAGCAATAACCCCAAGAAAATAATGGCACACAAACAAAGCACAAGAAATATAACAGAGCAAAAGACACAGAAATTGTTTACCCAGTTCGTTAATATGTTTGACTACGTCTGGGGGCACTACCAAGCCAGGATCTTGCACTATAATATGTTATTCTGAAGTTACAATGAGTTTGGGGCGGAACATTGCTTAAATACATGCCCTGGAATAAGATCTAAACCTAAACAAAAAGGAATCCCGAAATCCCGTCAGCGGACTAGGCGCCCGCCTGGACTACCCCAAGCGCCCGCTCGATATGGATTTTCCGAAGGACCAACCTTCTGTTCAAATGAGCGCCCGCCTGCTGGTCACCGAGCGCCCGCTCGCTCGCTCCGCCTGGAATTCTCCTTTTTGTTCTTTTGAGGATCTCTACTCCAACACTTTTTTCTTAGTTTTTTTACCCACCTTTTAGGTGTCAAGTGAGGTGGGATGGAGGGAGTATATGAATATAAAATTGTGGACATGTGTGAATTATGCAAACATCAAAAGACAACTTTGGATATATAAGAGAGATACCCAAAACATTAGTGATTATAGGTATGAATAAATCTTCCACTTGACTGGTCAAGAGGAGCAAATGAGACCCCAAAGGCTCCATTTTTGCATGTCAAAAAAGAGTTAAGGGGTTAGAGATGCATCCCCAAGTATCTATCTCTATGTTTAAATATCTATCTCTATGTTGATCAAACTCAGGTTTGAAGTGCCCCACATGCTACAAGAATTAAGGTTCACACCATTCATTAGTATTTGTCAGCAATTATACTTTGTCTCTTTGTAGGATATTACCAAAAATAATAATACTGGAAAATGAGGATTTTCATATTTTAAAGATATACTCCGTATATAAGTTGCTAAGAGGAGAAAAATGCAAACTCTAGCTGCAAAAATTAAACTAAGAAATTGACCATTAAACATTTGAGACACAAATCCTAAAGGTTACCTAAAACATCGTGAAGGTAATTTTGCAAACCGAGCTTTCAAGTATCTCTCAATGCAAACAACTTCATTTTAAATTACACAACCTGAAATGGTAATTTTTTATTTTTTATTTAGTCAGTTTAGCTCACCCTAAATTCCATTGTTTTTTTTTTTTTTTTACTATTACTCATTCCATCGCTAAACGAATGTTCAAATTTTATTTTAAGAGCCATTTAGAAAATCTCTACTGTTTTTACAATTTAGTGGCAAATATTAAAAAATATATGTTTACTCAACATTTAGTTTTACCTATATACTGTTTAAAGATACTAATGACAAAAATTTACTAAAAAATATTTAGGGACCTACTTCATATTCACAACAACTATCAACTACTATTCTCTAATTCAATTTTTCTCTTTTATTTTACTTTTTACACTCACAACAACAACCCACTATTATTTATATTTTAATTTTCGTGTACACTCCATTTTATACATATAGTTATAAGACAGAGGGAATATTCATATAGGAAGAAAGAGTAAAAAAAAGATAGTTCTTTATTTTCAAATTTTGATTTCTTTAAATTCTAAAATAATATCACTATATTATAATTTCGTTCCTTCGTAATATATTCTTAAATTCACACATTATATATGATTATTATAAAAT
Source organism: Campanula takesimana (assembly GCA_026119855.1). Lineage (NCBI taxonomy): Eukaryota > Viridiplantae > Streptophyta > Magnoliopsida > Asterales > Campanulaceae > Campanula > Campanula takesimana. The sequence goes on from JAOWBW010001123.1 coordinate 312,430, forward strand.
ACCAAAAGGGGATAATATGATCTTATTTCATCTATCTAATAATACTTTGCACAATTTTTTTTTATAAGAGTTTTAAATAGAGAGTGTGATCAACAATTTAAGTGTCTGAGTATAACAAATGATGTAGAATCAATTATAAAAAAAATATATGAAATTTATCTTACTATTTAATGAAACACTAAATCTATACTATAGTATTTTAAAGTTGGTGAAACTTACCTTAGGAATGACACGTAAACCAAAAATGGGTTTATTTTGATTTAGAGAATGTCATGTAATATGACTTTTGGAATCATGGAGGCTTTAGGCATTCTCCTACCTAGGTAAAAATAATAGGTAATATCTAAGGTATGATAGTAGGTACATTAGTGATTCCATAAGAAGATAAGAAGAGATTCATATCTATAAGAATATGTACTCTTATATATAGAGTATTAGACTAGGTAGACATATACTCTTATATATAGAGTATTAGACTAGGTAGGGTTTGGATGCATTAAAGAACAATTTATTAAGAAGTGACTTTTTAGTTTTTGACTATTCAAATTTTCATAATTCAATGGCTTTGATCACTTCATGTATTCCAAGAGACAACATATTATTCAAAACTATTGAATTATGATGGAATTCTTAAAGTTTAAAGTATCAAGTGAACTTGAAATCATAGAAAATAAAAAGATAAGATGAACCATTGTAATAAATAATGCTAAAATCTAAAAAGTCTCTAACTTACATTTTATTAATATGACTTGCATTTATGCTAACATATAAAATGTCTCTAACTTACATATTATTAATATGACTTGCATTTATGATCTCATAAGTTATAAGACTCTTCAACTTTAAAGACTACTAGAAAAATATAAAAACCAAACATTTATTTATCAAAAAGTACTTTTAAGCTCTCAACTCTACCAAAAAGACACCATTCTCATTTTAGATGCAAGGACAATTTTATTGTTCATACTTTTCTATACATAAATGAAGCCAATGGGAAGAAGATGACGCAATGATTTATCAACTCTCTATATCCGTAATATAATATTCTATTTCAATATTTCATGCATTATATACTAACTATTGTATTTGTTGTTATATTAATTTTTGTAGGTATTCCTTCAAAAGAAATTGCTAAAAAAATCGTGCTATGAAGCGTGCTTATTTGATGAGTAAAAATAAAATAAAAAAAGAAGTTCAAATTTACAAGCGAAAGAGAAGGAACAAGCATGTCGAAAGATGAACGAGAAACTTTTTTCGGCCAATCAGGTTTGAAGTCAGGTTTCTTCCATATAACTAAAGTCTCTTGCAGATTTTAAGAATAATATTCGTAACAAAATTTGGGAAATTTGGGTAGTTAACCTATACACACAAGCGGCACACACATGTATATATATACACACTAAACACACATGCAATTTTCCATATCCTCAAACTTTTATTTTGTTTACAGATTCATCAATGCGTACATCACAACGGACGAATAGTTCTAGGAATAGAAATTTACTATTGGATAATGAAATTGGTACCACATCCAATTACAATGTTAGGACATCAGGTATGTTGAATTTGTTAATTTAATAGAGTATGTAAAATTGTTGCAGTTAATTACTAAGATTTAGTTAATTACAAAGATTTAGAGAAAACTACAATAGCTATTGTATCTAACATATCAATTCGGACGGAAGGAGTATATAGGTAGTTAGGGCTAAGTAGTAAGCAACGGGTCTTCATTTCATAACTTTTCATAACTTCTCACATATGTGACTAAGTGTATATATTAAATATTTTACAAAAACATACCCGCATTCCTATGACTATTCAGCAATTTAGGAGAGAAATTTACTTTCATCAATAATTAAACTTAGGAGAAATTCAAACGGAAATTATTAACAAAAAGTTTGGGATGGAATGAGTATAACTAACAAATCCAGTTTAACCTTCAAATAAATTATTTAAATTTCATTATCAAATAATTTTAACAATAACATGATCTTTTAAAAAAGTAAAAAAATGAGACAATTTAAATTCACCATAATGTCATTAGGTGTTCTAGCTCCCGTGCGTAGCACGGGTTTATTTTCTAGTTAAAATTATTTTTTGATGCAAATTGATATGAAACCGAAAGAGTAGAAAGAAGAGTACTTCTATCACCTTCACAAATGATTGTCTAAGATATTCTGACAGTATTTATCATTTCTATATTGATAGGCATTTAATCTTATCTTATTTTCATTAAAAAAAAATAGTGCCAAGAAAAAAACCGGTTAGGGAGTAAGCAAGTTGGGTTTGCGGCGCATTCTCCAAGAGAGAAATACCGTTATTCTTGTTATGCGCCAGGAGCTGACATGTCAACGTTCCATATGGCTGGTTCCAGTTGCTCTGCTGGCAGGTAGGTGGGGCCCTTTACTAGAACCCTCCCAAATTGGCCAATCAAAAATTTATGCTGATTATTTTAAGACAAAAGCTTATGTGAGAACACTATGATCCGTCTCATGGATGAGACGTGTCATTTTTGATCCATGACTCAGCCCATTGAACCAGCTCCATGACTCAGGGGGCAACCCTGCCACGTGGCAGCCTCTAATAGGCAAAAAAAAAAATTAAAAAAAAAAATGTTTTTTTTTTTGTTTTTTTTTCGGTTTGTCAAAAGTAATAGTTACTATAACTTAATGTAATGACTGTATACATATAAAGTAACAGATTGTATACATAAAAGTAATACATATATATAGAAAAGTAACAGTGTTTTTTTTCTATGTTTTCTTCGTTTGCCAAAAGTAATACTCCGTACTTATTACAACTAAAATGTAACGAACGTGTTACTTATATGTAGTAATGTTTATACATAATTGTAACACATATGTATAGAAAAAGTAATAATTCAACCATTTACATTTTTAGAGCTAAAAACACTTGATTAGTGTTACATGTAAAAGTATTACATTATCTATAGAAATATGTTATAATTTCTTTTATTAAAGTATTACATTTACTTGTACAAACAATTACATTCGTATATATGAGTTGTTACTTTTTAAATGTTACTTTCTTTCAAAAAATTAAATCAAAATACAATATTTTACATTTTTACAAAAGCACTATTACATTTCAGTATAAATGATAATTATATTTAGATATTGTTTGGGTTACATGTAATTATAGTTAGTATTACATTTGAAAATGGGTAAAACGAGCTTTTGTTTTTGTAAAACAGGTGTTACGTTTACTTATGAACAATGTTACTTTATATATATTCAGTCATAACATTAAGTTATGGTAACTATTATTTTTGGTAAACGACGGAAAAGCCGAAAAAATAATATAAAAACTCATTTTTTTTTTTTTTTTTGGGCTATGAAAGGCTGCCACGTGGCGGGTTATGCCCATGGGTCTTGGGTCGACCCGTCTCATAGATAAGACGGATCCCCTTGTTCTCATGGGAGACCACCTCTTATTTTAATATGTCCAGTTAGCGAAAGGAGCTTGGGTGGGTCCCAACGTGTTTTTGAAAAAGAAAAGAGGGAGAGGTGTCTAGGTGCATCGCAGCTTACTACTTAGTTGCACAATTCGTTCCACGAAGGTGCTTCTTGGTCATCATGAACGGGTCCCTCCTCAACGCATTCATCGTGCACGTCCTGTGCCGCGAAGAGGCTTCCATGGGCTCTTCCCGTCATTTTTCTTCTTCGCCATGTTGCCCACCATGACAACGATGGCTTCGTCGCGGAAGTGTAGTCGGTCATCAGGCCCCCATACCGGAGGCTCTGATACCATGTTAGAAACCGGTGGAGAGGATTTTTATATTAATATTTGTGTTTATTCACTCTCCCGTAATTACAATGACTTAACCCTATATTTATACTAAAACCTAAACCCTATTCTTGAGGAATACTCCTCTTCCTAAAATACATCAACTAAATAAAGTAAACTATATCTCTAAATAAGGTAAAATATAATCTCTTGATTCTATCTTCATTTAACCTGATCTCAGTTGACTGGTCAAACTCGTCCATTCTATTCAGTCTCGGTCCGCTCCACACGGCCCGCTCCATCTTATTCTCCAACTCCCCCTCAAGTTGGAGGATCTACAATGTAGATACCCAACTTGCCAATATGAAAATCAAAACGGCGATAAAAAATCATTTTTTTTTTCAATCGTCAGTCCACTTGTGTGCAACGTTGATAGCACAACCTAACAACTCGACAGTCAAGCTGCTACGTCCAGCAGCCTAGTTTTTTTTTTTTTTTTTCGATCTGTCCTTTTGTCAATCAGTCGACGTCGGCGTCCTTGGCTGCATCATTTTTCTTCTTCGCCATAGTTAGGGTTTTCACCCTATTCCCACCGGTGGCCAATCGGCAATCTTTCCATTTGAATCTGCCGCCGCCAGCCACAACACCGCCGCCGCCGCTACTACAACGGCTGGTGATTTCTTGTTCTTCATCGTGTTCCATCGTGTTTGTCTTGCACAATTCGTTCCACGAAGGTGCTTCTTGGTCATCATGAACGGGTCCCTCCTCAACGCATTCATTGTGCACGTCCCATGCCGCGAAGAGGCTTCCATGGGCTCCTCCCGTCATTTTTCTTCTTCGCCATGTTGCCCACCATGGCAACGATGGCTTCGTCGCGGAAGCGTAGTCGGTCATCAGGCCCCCATACCGGAGGCTCTGATACCATGTTAGAAACCGGTGGAGAGGAGTTTGATATTAATATTTGTGTTTATTCACTCTCCCGTAATTACAATGACTTAACCCTATATTTATACTAAAGCCTAAACCCTATTCTTGAGGAATACTCCTCTTCCTAAAATACATCAACTAAATAAAGTAAACTATATCTCTAAATATCTCTAAATAAGGTAAAATATAATCTCTTGATTCTATCTTTATTTAACCTGATCTCAGTTGACTGGTCAAACTCGTCCATTCTATTCAGTCTCGGTCCGTTTCACACGGCCCGCTCCATCTTATTCTCCAACTTGTGATTCTGAAAGATAATGTATGAGAGAGAATGTGACGCAGAACGGATGCAATATTCGTGAATAGCAAGCGCTAAACACAAGAGTTTACCAGTAATAAAACCTAGAAAAGATAAAACCTGGAATCTAGAGAATAAGAGAAAACTCTTGATTGAATAAAAATAATAATCTGACTACTACAGCATAAGAAAATTGTTTAAATACCCCTAGGGAAACTAAGAAACCAAAACCCTAAACCCAACAAAATAAGGAAATAAAATCCGAAATTAAAATAATTGTTTTTAAAAGTAAAAGACTATTTCTGAGCCCTAAACGGTCTCGGATGCCCGAAAAGCATCGTACATCATGAAGAATTCATGAGTCTTGTTCGTGGCGAAATTCCCTTTCCGAAAAGTACTCATAATAACCATTCTGAGCCCGGACGACCAAATTGCAAAATCCTGCCGCAACTTTCCTCCACAACTCAATTTCATCGTCGATACGATCCGCGAACCTTCATACATCAGAATGAGTGATAGGAATAGTGAGTGGATTATTGTTGTGAGTATGACAAGTGTGTCCTTTAATAAACAATTGTGGTGTGAAAGACAAAAGGAAAAAAAATCTCAATTGTGATGAGACGGAAGGAGTACACCCTCCGTCCCATAAACAATGGGCACAAAATGACTCTTGCACAAGAATTAAAGAAAAGTATAAATGTTGTGAGTATGAAAAGCGAGTGGGAGAGAGAAAGTGTAAATGTTGTGAGTGTAAAAGTAAAGTATGAGAGAGAATGAGTGAGATATATAGTAAAGATTCTTTCCATTTTTAGTAATGTGCCCATTTGAATGGGACGCTCAAAATGAAAGTTTGTGCCCATTGTTATGGGTCAGAGGGAGTATATGTTAGGACCAATCCAGTATTTATTCAATTGAATAACAAATAGTTTAAGAAAATAGAAAACATAAATTAAAACACAATGAGAAATAAAATGTCATAGATTGAAAAATAGAGGTCTGCGTTGGACAAAATTTGTCTAGACTTGTGCTATAGTCTAATATGCCTACAACTATTTAGAACAAGTTATTACATTTCATAAGAAATTATCCCTTACGAATTTACTGAATATTTTCAAAAGATAGAATGGAGAAAGAAGATGGGTTTTTTTTTTTTGTGTCCAAAACACAACCTGAAGCAATGTTTATAGTATAGAGCTTATGTTAGATTTTAAACGATCATAACAATCCAGATTTGACTTTTGAAAAATCACAACTGTTAGATCAAACTGTTTGAGCAATTATTTGTCTGAAAAATTATAAATCATAATATCCATAACTTATATTTGTAAATAATACTATCCAAAAAATTAATATCAATTATAAAAATTAATTTTGGAACATGAGAGCCCACACTTGTAGGATTAATAAAGACCACCCCCAAGTTCAACTATATATACTTTTTCTTATTTTCGTGTTGAAGGAAAATGATGCATGTTATATATTACGGGATGGAGGGAGTATGAAGTCATATTTTCATCCTTAAATGAAAGTCAGGGCCGGGTATGGACCTGTGCAAGAAAACCCACAGCACAGGGCCCCAAATTTAAAGGGGCCTCCATTTTTGGTCCAGTTCTACATATACCTAGCCCATCAGCCGCCCATGAGATAGAAATAAGAGATATGAACGCTGAACGAGAGAACGAGTGAGAGAGACAACGACGCAATCACGATTCACGGCATTAATATCAGTAATACTGATTCATTATATCACGCGACTTCCAGAAAAAAAGGAAGAAAAAAACTCCGAAATTCATGGCTCAGAAATCGTCAAAGAAAATCAACAGTCGAAATTCTAATCGGAATCATGGAGGCGGGCGCTTTTTGATTGAAGAGGGAGCCGGCGAATCCGATTCTCCATCAACGAACAAATCTGCAACGGTAAAAAAAAAAAATTATATTTAGATGAACCATGGACAAGTGCAATCGAAAAATTGGGAAACTGAGTTGAAATACCTTGCGTGAGTTCCTGAGTTGCTTCCTTGGCTCCTTGCCCCTTCTACTTCTACAATTCTTCCACTGAGTTTGAAAATACTCTGCGTCCTTGCGTCTGTGACTACTTAAATTGGGGATTCCGATTTTCATTACTTGCCTCATTACTTGCCCAAGTCAGAAAGTTGCAAGAATTTGTAAGTCAAATTTAATTCATTCAATTTTATTTATTTGTTTAATTTTTTGGCTTTTTTTTCCCATTCAATTAGCTCACAAATTATAATGGTTTTGTTATGGATTGAACTGTATTTGAGGTGTACATACATTGGAAGAACCGTATTTGAGGTGTTGTGTATGCACATTGATCTCACTCCGTTGCCCGAAATCAATTTCCAGGTTTTTTCAAACATTTGATACTTTAAATAAGTTTTTATTTTTAATACTAGCACCGTTATAATTTTCTGTGAACTTTTTAGTTATGCCTCCTAAAATTTGGAAGCATGATTGGGGCTCTAAAAAGCAGGAGAAAACAAAAAAGAATTGAAAAATTGATGAATCTCAAAGAGGAGCGCTTAATAGGTTTATACTATATACTTTGTTTTGTATATTTTTTACATATTAAATGCCCAATTTACATTTTAGCACAGGGCCACGATAATAGTTGAAACGGGCCTGATGAAAGTTACTTTTTATCATTTAGGAATAAACAAGATGATTCTCATAACTTAAGCACTATTACATACACAAATTTTGAAGTGGCATGGATTCATATTCTACACCCGCTTTGGAAAAGATAATTTTGTTTGATTTTTTTATTGGTTAATATAAGTAAATTTAGATAATTTTTTTAATCATTTTAATGAAATTTTAAAATTGTTATTGATCACTTGAAATGTTATTGATAAATCATCAGGTGCTTTATCAATAACAATTATTATAAATTCTTTTAGATGTTTAAATTTACATTAATATCTAGTCAAAATCACTTGTGTTGGTCATTAAAAATCAAACATGACTTTTACTAGATGAAGGGAGTATGATTGACACTAGTGTTGGCACAAAAATTTTTACAAAATTTTTCTCTTTCCAGCAAAATCATCATTTTAGATAGTGTCATTACCAATGGCCTTCTGGCCGAGTGGTATTGGGTGTGATTAAGGGCTTCCCTTGAAGGGGAGGTATTGGGTTCGATTCTACCTTGGGAGAAATTGTGGAGAACACATAGTTCCTTAACCCTATAGGGGTTGGCTGTGCATGGTACAGAGACGTCTATGAAAGATTGCAACATCAACTTGTAGAAGCAAAATATCAGTCGTTGTAATAGGTACGACAATGGTGAAACTCCATATCGGCAGGGCTTTAGATAAGACTGTAATAGATTCCATAGGAATTTGTATTCGATGACAATTGCCTTGAAATGAATGATATAGTTCAGCTGTTAAAGAAAAAGATAGTCTCATTTGATTTTTCATATTACTCTCTAGATATTTTCATTAGTTTTTTCCATGATCAACACAAGTAAATTTTAACCAACATTAATAACAATCTAATCATCACAAAAAAGTTCAAAAATATTTAAAACTTTTGAAATTTCATTATTAGATTATTGTTAAGGAAGGGTTAGATAAAAAGGACACTACCATGCACGAACTTGAAAGGAATATTTATGTTGCCGGTTGTTCTTTAGAGTTTATTGTTAAACAAATTAATTAGTTTGATACAGTTCATCTCCCTAACACCCAAACAGGAACTGGAAAAATTAATGTAGACAAGAACAAAATATTGTACGACATGTTTAATTCTAAGTGAACTTCAAAGATACATAAGATTAAGTACATGAGGAATCATATTTGCAAAATCAAACACTGTGAATCTTAATCTCTGTTTGGTTTACGTATTTTGTCCCATTTTTTGTGTTAAACTAGACTAGTTTTAAAATGTTCATAATCCAATTTGGATCCTTTTTAGGTGCTTAAAAATATTCAGATTTTTCGTCATATATTATAATTTGCAATCACAATAATACAACATACTACTTATTATTGTTTTATATGTACATCTATTAGTAAAATTGTTCTAATCTTTTCAACTTTTCTCAATGTATAATGGATTAATAAGGCTAATTGCGATTTGGTAACCTGTGTTTGTATTACTTTTGGAATTTGGTTCCCGTGTTTGTAAATGTTGCAACCCGATTCCTGTGTTTGTCATTTTGTTGCAAATTGATATAAAAACTAAAAAAAATGTTAGTTTTTTTTTTTTACGGGAAAAACAGTCATGTGCATATCACATGACTTTTTTGAGGGTATAATTGTCATTGCGAGCGCAGGGGTGCAAGGCACATGTGTGTTATGTGTAAATAAGGGTTGATCCATCGTTACCACCTTCATTAAAACAACAACAACCTCATCATTTTTTCATTAATTGTGGAATTAACCCCCATAAAATAAACACCAAATCATTCGCTTTTCTCCCTCTAAAAGGAGCAATTCCCTTTAACTCTTCAAGCCATTAGCACATACACTTGAGAAATGACAATTATACCTTTAAAAAATCATGTATTATGAACATAACTGTTTTTCCGTTAAAAAATCAACATTTTTGTTAGTTTTTATATTAATTCGCAACAAAATGACAAACACTGGAATCATGTTGCAACATTTACAAACATCGGAACCAAATTACAAAAATACAAACACAAGTTACCAAATTGCAATTCTTTTAGTACTCAAAGGAAAAAGAAAAACCCAAATCAAATTTAAGCACCACTATCTTTTTGCAAATTGATTTGTTGAAATTAACTCACTTGCCTTGTTTTAGCTGGGTTGGGCAGAATGAGTACTGCTGGCATTGACACCCTACTTTTAGTATACTACTGACTTTAGATTAAAGAAATTAACTATAGAAATAAGCAAATTGGAAGCATTGACATTTCCAAATGATTTCTTTGTTTGGAGTTAGAATGTTTACATACCTTTTTTTTTTTTTTTTTTTTACCACGGACGACTCCGGAGATATCGACCCTAAACCTTCTAGATGAAAGGTAATGGCCAACCACCCCCCCCCACACCCACACATTGAACCACACCCGAACCTACCCCCCCCCCCCCCCCCCCCACCACATTCCCCGTAAAAAAAAATTCTCATTAGAAAATATTTTCCCTTAGATTTACCAAACAATCGAAAACATGTTTATGATATTTTCTAAGAAACATGTTCATTTTCCGGAAAATTATTTTCCAGAAGTTGTATTACGCAAAATAAACAGAGCCTTACTAGCAATCTTAAAAGCTTGTTAAGAGAGCTACTTGGACCAATGCAGACGCCTAAAACACCACCTACTTGACAACATTTATATGAGTGTCATCCACATTTGTACATAGCATGTACGTAAGTATTATAAAAATGGGTATAATAGTATTACTCGTAGGATACAAGTAACATTGTATACATCATCATTAGTCATGATCAAGGAAAAACTAGAATGAAACAGCTAGTCCAAAAAAGGAGGAAAAAAACAGTACAGATACTCCATTTTAATATGTCAATGGCCTCAGTCTCACCACACGCCCTAACCGAAAGCCTCCATTGTCCCCAGCTTTTCAGGGCCATGCTCATCATCATCATCATTTCGAGGATATAATTGTCAATTCATAAACCACGTTGATTAAAAGTAGATAGATAAGTGATGGTTTTTTTTTTTTTTTTTTTTTTTTGTAATATATGATTTAAGAGGATAAAATTGTTCATAACAATGTTCATAGTTTTTCATTTAACGAATAAAGCAACTAAAACCTTAACTGAGACATATCAAAAAGGAAAGTAAGAACCTTAAACTGAGACGGAGTGAGTTTATACTACTCTACTCTATCTGTCTCAATTATGGTTACTAAAATTGAATACAAGGTGATTAGAAAATATGTTGAAAAAAAGTAGGTATTTTTAATGGACAGGAAAGAGAAAATTTAATATTTTAGTAACTAACCATTAGTATGGTACACCCAAAATAAAAATATACTAAAAAAACCATTAATTAGTGAGGGAGTACTGTAATCCATTACTACTGCCGCTGTTTTCTGGTAGTGGTACAATGTTCACTTCCAAGTTGACCTTTTTAACTAATGAGTTTTATCACTTCCTGGTCCAAATAACAGTCGCTTTTAGTCAATCAGATGTAACTTTGACTAATAATTTAAATAAAAAATAATGATAGTAATAAAAATTTAAAATTTGTCATTGTATTATAATTAATAATACTTTTAATAAAAAAATTAGATTTTTATTAGGATCATTATTTTTGGTTTAAATTTATTGGTCAAACTTACATCTGTTTACCAAAAGTGACTGTTATTTTGGACCAGAGGGAGTACTTTGTAACTGCTAAAACTTTTGTACTATGGTAAAATTGTAGTTCTTGAAAAAATAATTTATTCAACATTTACATGTCAAACCAAATTAAATATTGACTTAGATGGAGGGAATACTAAAATCATTATTTTATGTGAAATTTCTGGGATAGGCGTAACTTATTTTACCAGCAATATAACATTGCGCAGTTGACAGGTCCTATAACTAAACAAAGAAGCCTGAATAGCAGCTCCCCATTGGCTAAATTTTAGCCCACAGATAGCCTTATTTTTATCTTGTTAGATTCCATAACCATACAAATAGAAAAATGGGAGAGAGGGAGACTTGCAGTGATATTTTTTTTGTTAAAAAATAGAAATGGGATATGGGATGGGAGTGTATTCATGACATCAGAGATCTTTATATGTATGCACATGGACTTCTATCTCTTTCTGTATTTTACAAATAACTTTTGATTCGTCTTATCTCTGTTGATCACTCTCGTTGATCAAGTGTGATACATTATTTGTTACTCTCTCCATCTCAGAGTATATATATCTCCACCTTTCCTTTATAGTCCGTCCCTGAGTATACGTTTACTTCCAAAAATGACGAAGAATCATTACTATTCCTCCCACTCATTCTCACTCATACTTTATATTTATACTCACAACACCGATCAACGTATTATTCCCTCCCACTTATTCTTCTACTTTACTTTTATATCAAAACACTTACATTTACTTTCACCATTTCTTTAATCTCCGTACAAATGGGACGGTGGATATATACTCTTGGATGGAGGGAGTGCTTTCTATTCATAATGAATGATCAAATTTATTAAGAATAAACTCATATATTCATTTTGGAGGGAGATATCTGTTAGAGACATTATTGTTGGGGAATTGGGGGATCTCCGCATCCACTAGCCCATACTAGCAGTCATCAATATGGAAAAAATATTCAACACATGAATAATAATATGAAAGAACATGAACACCATGATTTGTTAACCCGGTCCACCACCCCCCTGTGGCTACATCCGGAGGCCCCAAGCCAAGATATCACTATAATAATATGTTGATTGTTACAGTTTACACATACACTCACACAGATCTAGTATGTATACTCTCCAATGAACAACTCTCTCCTACATATTATTATCTCTCCCCCAAGAACGCACAAACATGATCATGGCCGGGTTGTAGGATCGCCCCCATGGCTCACCTAGGCCCCCGGCCCCCTCCTATACACTATTTTGTGCTCTCTCCATATATCCTAACTCTCTCCTTTTGGGTGCACAATAATATAGACGAAATTATGCTTATATAGGCTTACAAGGGATGTCCCAAACCAAACCACGGAAGAATTCACGTCAAACCAGGACAATAGGAACGATCCAGACCAGACTACTAGAGGTCCGGCCGGGTCCCTAACTAGGTCCGGTCAGATCCTACCTAGGTCCGGCCGGGTAGCATAGATGGTCCGGTCGGACCTCCCCCTTCCAGCCCCTTTTTCTTTGTCCTCCTCCGTTTTGACTTCTCTTCGATCTCTTCAAATCCCCGTATGGTTTGAACTCATTTTCCTCCTCCGTCTCCTCACGATTTTAGGACTCCAATCCTAACAATTATCCCACATCGGGAATTAACAAGCCATGCCTTGACTACATAAAGATCCTGGGCTACTCCTCCCATTGTCAATTGGTTTTGGGATGGAACTTTAGACTTTATCATGGTATCATAGCTGACCCATTACACGTGCTTGTAACGCCCATCCTTATTCTTGTTAAATATTTGACTTGCTTGTTAAATTCTTGAACTTGCATATTATGTGCTAGTTTTACTTGAGTTAATTTCTTAACTGCTTTAGAATATTAATGTGGTTACATGTCTAGTTTTGACTTTTGGGTCATTTGTGAATATATGACCTTTAGGGGCCTTTTTGTTAAAAGTGAAACTTGAGGGGCCTAAGTGTCATTTTTGAAACTTGTTAAGGATAAAACTTGGTTTTCCTTCTTCTCTGAGGCATTTTCTTCCCCCAAAATGTTTACGTTTTTTCTGTGAAGAAAAGCTAGGTGTAGGGTTTACCCTATTCTCGACTCCTCGAGTTTAATTATCCATCTGTTCTTGATTCTGATCCCGGATAAATATTCGTGGCGTTGAATAGAGCGTTTCCTGCCGAACAGAAATTTGTTTGGGTAACTTTGATTCCGGAGTAGGTAAGTTATTAGCTCCCCCTTGCTTGTAATAACATGCATATTTGTTATTCCTGATACTTGTACTTGCAATTTCGTGTTTGGGGTAATTTTTGTGATACTTGTAAATTGGGACAAGGGGAGTATTAGTATCTTAATGATATGAACTTGAAACAAGTAGGAGTATATGCAAAGGAGTATGTTATCATGTTAAGTAAACTTATACTTATACTTGTGGGATGGTAAAATAATAAACTGTGAAAAAGAAGGGAATTTCCGGATTTGTGGTGGTGTGCGACCGCCCATGTTGGGCCAGGCGACCGCCCATTTATCTGAAGTGTTTTTCAAAGGATCACCTGCTTAATGTGCGACCGCACAGGTCACTTTAGGCGACCGCAACAACTCCCCTGCAGAACAAAGATGTTGTTCAAAGCTTGATTGAGATAGACTTAACCCTTGAAGGCATAGGGCCTTAGTGTAAGATGTCCTAGCAAGTGTATGTGTACCTTAGGGGCATCAGAACAGAGACTTGAACATGATTATTCAATGAATTGAATTGAGAACTTGAGTATAAGAGTAAGAACTCTTTTCTATGTCTTGAAAGTGCTAAGAACAAGCACCAATGTGTTATATGTGTCTTGAAACCAATGTTTGTGCACCTTAGGGGCATTAGAACAATGTCTTGAGCCTAAACATCCAAAGTATAGGATGATGAACTTGAAGTATAAGATGTCTAACTCTTATATATGACTTGAATGTCCAAAGATTAGAATGATAACTCGAGTATAAGATAATAAATCTTGTACATGTCTTAAACATCCATAGAATTGGATTAAGAACTCGAATATAAGATGATAAAATCTTGTACATGTCTTGAAACCAATACATGTGTATGGTAATGAATTTGAAAGTGCTATGAACAAGTACTAACGTGTATGAGACATGTTCTTGATGTGTATGTGCAAACATTGCATATAGCTACTTGATAATAATGTGACTTCTTGATTACTTGAAGCATGGTTATTGATGAGCTAGTCCACTACTTTTGGATTAGTTTTACTCTCGTAGTTCAAGTAAATACCTACTTGTGCATTCTTGTGTGAGTCCAGCTGGTCCTTGCTTGTTCGGAGGTATATAGGTTCACGCTTATCACGAGGCTGGGGCTAAGTTGATAATCGGGGATCTATGTATCTGCGCTTGACCCCTTACTACAGGCCATAGTAAGGGCATAGCTTCCTTTATTAGAGCAATACGCCTGATAAATGTGAATGCTAAACTCGTGAACACCTCGTGAATCTTGATCTTGGGAATGACGCTGGTTACTGGGTCTTCTTATATATACTGTATAAGCAGTTTCTTGATATTGATCGTGATAAGTCCATAGCAATACAAGCTACGACAACAATGGTATTCTTGGGAGGGATAAGGAAGCAAGCAATATCCTTTGTAACGTGATAACTTATCCTTATGTGCTACTTGATGAGTTGGCTTAGCCTCTCATATACTTGTTACTTGATGATACTTGATACATGATTACTTGAGTATCTACTTGAATTGCAAGATAACATGTCATGTAGTTGCATCTAATAGCTTACTGAGATTTATCTCACCCCGTTCCTTGTTTATTTGTTTTTTGTAGACACCACATTTTGAACTCACATTTATGATTACACTACTCTCGTGTCTTGCCTTTGTGATTGGATGAAAACTCGTTAGTTTTATCATGTTTCATTAAGTTTCTAACTGACTCCGTTAGTTAGGGCTAAACTGAACAACAGAACTATAGACAAGGGCAAAACAGTACTTCTGTACTGGATGCCTCGTACGATACATTGATGTCTCGTACGAGACATCTCCTCTGTCTGCGAGTCTAATTCACTTTCCTTCTCCGTCCCGATCTCTTTCTTGGCCAAAACTCTCCTAATCCGGGGAATATCTAATAGGAAGCTTCCTAGGTGATTTCATACTGATTTACTACCCCCTTTAACCTCTCCAAATAAAGAATCTATTTCCTACTAAACATAGGACTCCTATACCTATAAAATAGAGTTCTTTCACCACAAAAAGAGGTTAACAACTCTCTAGTCAGTATCTCTCTCAAGAATCCCGTTTTTATTCCTTCCTCACACCAAAACACCACCAAAAACCCTTCTTTTCAAGCCAAAGTCATCACCAAACTCTTGGATCATCAAGGCCTTAGTCAAGGCCATCAATTGGAATCTCAAGAATGCTTTAGGTAAACTCCTACGCTTTTAATCTCTACTTCTCATCTCCTTCTTTGTTTTAGAGTAGTGTAATACCATCAAAAGGATCAGCCTAGAGCCTCTCCAATCCATGGAGATGGTCTCGAAGCACATGATCCAACATTCCAATAATTAAGAAATTAATTATTGGCTTTACTTGTTTTATTTACTTGTTCTTTATTTGATTAAAAACACCTAAGCAAGACCAATCCTAGATTGGGTGCTCCTTGACCTTCCCAATCCATAACTTAACCCTCGAACTCAAGAATCTCACGGTCCGTGTTCCGTTCAACAACATGGTGGCGACTCTCAAATCAAAAAGGCGAGCGGGTAATCCTCTCGGGTGCAAACAGTGGCGACTCTGCTGGGGATAATTTAAGTGCCTTAGACTTGTGTACAAATTAGGTGTTTTTAAAATATATAATTTTCTGCAAAATAATATATTTTTTCTGAATTTTTCTGTGAATTTTCGGACTGCTCTTTTTTTGAATCTGTTCTGTCTTTAATCTGGGTTCCGGGAGAGATATCTCGTACGAGATATCAAGTCCCTCGTACGAGGTATTCCTTCTTGCCAAGAATTATTTGCGGAACAGTCCCTGTACTTCAAACTGCAGAACAGTCCCTAAATTTCCAGAAAACTGCAGATCAGTCCCTGGATTAAAAAAAAAAAGAAGGAAAACTTTCCTTGCTTGTTTTACTCCGTCCCCATATGTGCAATAAATGATTTATGTCATATACATGTATTGTTTTTGCACCAACATCTTCTGCAGCGGAGTATGAAAAATGAATAAATTAGGGATGACTACTGTACTCATTCCCTAGTTTATTTAGCACCCATTAATGGGTAGTAATGCAAGCACTGTGAGTACTTCTATCCCTCTCTTCTATGTGCTCCTACGTGCTTATGTGCTCTTCTTCTTCTCAAAAATCTTTGTAAACTCGAACTACGTTGACCAGAGTCTATTCCTTTTTCTGAAGATTGAGAGAAACGTAGGCAACCACTTTGGTCCGGTCAAAATCTTTTACTTGCTTTAAAAAAAAAACTCTATTTTTCCTTAACACTTAGAAATTGACTCTCACACACGTGCACTCATGTAGATTAATTGCACTATATACCCTATAAACCCGGTCCCAATCGGAGGACGGATGTCGGTCAGCACCCCCATTCTAACGAATGGCCCTTGCCGGTCTCTCCAAAGATGGTGTACCCACTCCGTGACACGCTCTTAGACTGTGTTCATGGGGAGCCTTAGCCGTAAGCCTTGCATAAACCTCATACATACATAATAGTCAATAGGACACTCCTTGTGACCGGTCGGTTTGATTCTTAGGGTTGTTTTAATCTTTGCCCAAGATAACGCTTTTCTACAATCTATAATCATCCCTTGTGAATATGACGAATGTCCCTTCGGTAAAATGTTGAACAAAGGATTTTGAAAGAATGGAGAACCTCTCTACGGGTATCCGAGCTTGTGTTTTCCTACTTTCATTATTCTGTGCGGGATTGTGGATGCCATTTGGCTTAGTTTCGACTGCACTGTTCAACAAGTCCCTTTCGGTTGTCCCTTAAAATTCACAAGGTTTGATTGCATTAAGGCGTTGTTTAACAAAGTGCAAAACAATTACGGAATCACTTAGGTTTGGCTTAATCGAATGGTGGATTCCGATGAGAATATGGGACCTTTGCCCGAATTGTCCGTTTGGGAGAGTGCAATACAGGTGAAATACAAGGGGCTCATATTATAGGGTGACAGAATCCACTATTACATGATATTAGATAGAAACTCCCCAAAACGGATTAAGTTCCGTCCGACCAAATTAGGATTAAAAAACTGAATTCTGTGTTCTGTGCTGGATGCCTCGTACGAGACATCCCCTTCTGTCCGTGTCAGTTTCTGTGATGTGCTTGTTTGGTCAACCTACACTCACTCCTAAGCCTATATACCTCATAAAGCCGACTTGTTGGGACCTTAAGCTGGGTTTAACGTAATCTCGATGCCATGTCCGACACCGAGTCTATGCAAGAGGCCCATGATCTCAAGACCCGACTTGAAAGGGAAGTAAGTCAAATGGTCGAAGTAGGCGCCACTGCCCTATACACTGACTTCAAGCGGAAAATGGAGGGAGAATTCATGACTCGTTTACAAACCTAAAGGGAGTACTATGAGAAAGAAATCACAATCCTTCACGGTCATCTCCGATCTCAAAAGGATTATTATGAAAGTAAGACTCGTACACTTCAAGCATGTCTGCGAAACCAAAGAGAATGCTACGACAAAGTGACTTCCGCCAATACTTTCAACAACCAAGCAAAGAGAAAGTGCCCTACTGTTCCCCCTCCCAAAAGAGAGAAGAAGGAAAGACACTATGACAAGCTTGAAGGTATTACTCGAGAGGGTCTCCTTGACATCCTCATGAAGGAAGGAAAGATCACACCAAGAAATCCTCCTACCACACCAAGGCAACTCCCTCCTCAACATGCTCATTACCTCTTCTGCAAGTTCCATAGAGCTACCGGCCATGACACCAACTCTTGTCACCACTTGAAAGATGTGATCCAAGATCTCATTAACAAGAAGGAGATAGAGATACCCGCCATCATCACCAATCCGCTCCCCTAGAGACGTGAAGAAGAATGAAGCCTCAAGAAGAAATCAAGGTCAACCACTTTGGGGCTACAACTATCTGTAGATACCCCAGGAAAACCCCACTTGGCTAGAGCGGTGAATTATCCTAGGATGTCTAATTGATTTTAAGAGTCGCCACCTATGTTTTAAAGGAACATAAGAAAAACCTAAAAAGAGCCAATTTTATATACAAAACCAGAGATTCGGGAAAAGATGGGTTCGGGGGTTAGGTGACGGAGTGGGAAGTACTTAAACACCCACTCCGCCCCGCTTACGCAGATCTTGCTACTTTTGGTGTTCTAATGCATGAGAAAGTCCTTCGATTTATTAATATACGAGTGCTAACAATTACAATGAAAAGAAAGGGGAAATTTACAAAGGAAAATAAAAGAGAATTGTTTTATTTGGTCATGTCCCAATTGATGGGGATTGCATACATTACTAAGACATGTAAAATAAGAGAAGAAGAATAAAGTACCTTAAGAAAGAGGACTTCAAACTTGGACTTGAAAATGGTGTTGTTGTAGAGAAATTGTTGTAGAACAATTTGTGTAGAGTCTTGTTACTAAGAACTCTTGTTGGGAGAATTTATGTATAGTGTAGTTGTAGATGATAAAAGTTTGGTCTAAAAAGAGAGTCCCTCCCTAAGGTAGAAGGAGGGGGTTTTTTTAGGTAAAAATAGGAGGGAAATGTTTGGAGGGAAAATATGATCATCCATGTGAAATGGAATTGACCAATCAAAAATAAGATAAATAAAATAATAAATAAAAAAAATAAAAGAAATAAAGATAAAATCATTTATTTTGGGAAAATGCTAGAATAAAAGATTGGGAGTTATAAAATAAGGGGGGATGAATGTGGATGTAAAAAGAGTGTTTTTTGTGATCAAGAAAGGATGTTGTAAATAAGAAAAGGGAGGGGAAAATGGTGCAATCCGTTACTGCCATATCGAGAGGCGCGCGCTTCCGGCTTTTGGGGCGAGAGGCGCGCGCGGGCCGTGGACAGTATCGGAGGCGCCCGCGTCTGAGAAAGACAGAATGACTCTAAAAGTTAACTATGTTATGCAGTTTAGTTCAAAACTAATGGAATCAGTTAGGAACTTAACGGAAGTAACAGAAATTAACAAAAACAAGTTAAATAAAATACTATGTATGCAATCGGGGTGAGAGGTCCAAAGAGGGGTGTCTACACTATCCTCTCCCTTTCTCCTTAGAAATAGAATATGTTTTAATTTCCTAGTATGAACTCGAAGAGTCGTTCTGTCATTCTAGTCCATCTCCCTCCTTCTCTAGTTTGTGTCAACTAAACTATGGAGTCTGTTTTGAATTCAAGTTATTAATAAAAGTCATTCTTATTCCTATACACTACTCTAAGGTCGTTCTACCTTTTGAATTTCTCTCTAATTCATGAAATGGATCCGCAAACAATAATTGTCATTAATTTAAAACCTTGCAATTGATAATAGAAATGTCTAAACAAGTTTTGAAAAGAAGGCCTAGGGGCTACACAATACTATCACCGCGCTCATGTCAGAAGTCGAAGGGCCACAATAGAAGAAAGCCAAAGGCATTATCATTCCCAAACAAAAGTGGGGCTACTCCATTTAAGCTTTGAGAGTTAAAAAAAAAAAAAAAAAAAAAAAAAAAAAACTCTCAAGCTTTCATAACCCACAAAGAAGGAGTTTCAACCACACACAATGAAGTTAAAGAAAAAGGAGGCCTCTCATCTCCTCCTACAACGAAGGTCAAATCCAAATGGAGAAAAAGTGAGACTCCTAACTTGAAGACCGTCTCCATCATCCGCAGCTATCACTCATGAAGAAATTCGAAGAGCGCACTAATGACTAGGCCTTCTCCTCAAAACTTGGCAAGACATTTCTAGATGATTCACTTGCAAAATAATTGAACAAGCACTTAAGACATCAAAAATAAATACTAGGGTCCATTAAAGGTAGAACTATCTTTCTAGTACTTTGAGCCAAGTAGCGTTCATTGTCGAGTCTAGGGGCTTCCTCTCTCATACACTTCTCTTTGAAATCCAAGCATCAAGGCTAGGGGCTTTTTATTCTTTCTGTCCCCCTTCCAATTCCTATTCAAGATATATGAACTATTCAAAGTAAATCCGCACTAGGGGCTATCCTCTTCGCCTCTAACTCTCATTACAAAGTGCGTTATCCTCACTGAGTCGATGCTTGGAACAACTTCCCAAAAGCCAAGTCGATAGCTAAAATTCCTAATACATCCAAACCCTAAAATCTTACATGTCTCTCCCCCAATAAGAGATAAAACTACTCTTCTCTCCTCTCTGAGTCATATTCGAGTACATACTCTGTCAAAAAAAAAATATGAAAAGGGACGCAAAAGAGATGCCCGCTAGATTGAAAACCCGAAAGGGCGGTCTAGGCAAAAATCAGGGTGCGTCATAAAAAAAAATAGGGAGAACATTCTTCAAATCATTTCTTCTTCAACCTTCCTCTTTCCTTAAATCAATCAAGCGGGAGAGCACTCTTTTTCAAGTCAAAACAGCCTCATAAGCCTATTCACGAAGTCATCTACGACATACAAGATTCTTGGGGCTTGACTTAGACCAAAGCATGAGATAAACTTGGGGGAATAGATAGTGTTTCTCATCACCTTCACCGGAAACTTTCGGACATGGAACTCTAGAGTTGTCAACAAGGTACGCTCGGCCTACTTAGATCTTGCACATTGATAAATATCATTGGTTGTCGGACAAATAGTTGTCTCCCTTGACACAACATGACTAAAGGAACGATCTAGACGGATCATCTTGCACAAGGCAAATGAGTCTCATACGAGACAACCATCAGAGAAACCCCGTGGCACATCATCTCTGCAGAAGACCTGATTAGGTTCCAACTTGTCAATACAGGTCCCCGTACACACACACAAATCAACACATACAGTTCATCACTAATAAACATCCCATCGCGAATCCATGCTACTCACACTACTCACACCAAGGTTGACCGACCGGGCATGCACATAAATTTATCACCGCCGCATGAGTCTATCCAAAGATAAAATCAAAGCTAAATTGCTTGCTAGAATAGGTTCTACTTGTTGAATGAACAGGTACACAGAAACCAATCCGTGCTCAAAAAGAAAAAGAAAAATTCAGCAGCGATCAGATGATCCCCGCAGAGAATTCAGTCATAAAAATTTAGCATCCAGTACTTTCAATGTAGGTGCATTGATCGATGATAATATCAGTACTTTCAATCAGCTCCATGAACTAATTGATCGAGGATATTCTGAACACTCAAACATCCAACTTCAGCAAAGTCCAGAACCGGTATCAAGATTCTGCATTCAGTACTTTCAATGTAGGTGCATTGATCGAGGATAATATTCAGTACTTTCAATCAGCTCCATGAACTGATTGATCGAGGATATTCAGAAGTCTACAACAACAAAATCAGAGATTCTGCATCCAGTACTTTCAATGTAGGTGCATTGATCGAGGATAATATTCAGTACTTTCAATCAGCTCCATGAACTGATTGATCGAGGATATTCAGAAGTCTACAACAACAAATCAAGAGATTCTGCATCCAGTACTTTCAATGTAGGTGTATTGATCGAGGATAATATTCAGTACTTTCAATCAGCTCCATGAACTGATTGATCGAGGATATTCAGAAGTCTACAAATCAACAACAAAAACAAGATATTCTGCATCCAGTACTTTCAATGTAGGTGCATTGATCGAGGATAATATTCAGTACTTTCAATCAGCTCTATGAACTGATTGATCGAGGATATTCAGAAGTCTACAATAACAAATCAAGAGATTCTGCATCCAGTACTTTCAATGTAGGTGCATTGATCGAGGATAATATTCAGTACTTTCAATCAGCTCCATGAACTGATTGATCGAGGATATTCAGAAATCTACATCAAACCGTCCAGTACTTTCAATGATGAATTGATCGAGGACATGTTCAGTACTTTCAATCAGCTCCATGAACTGATTGATCGATGACATTTAGGGATCCAGTACTTTCAATGTAGGTGCATTGATCGAGGATAATATTCAGTACTTTCAATCAGCTCCATGAATTGATTGATCGAGGATATTCCCCTACAACTACCGTCAAACGCGACGCTCTATCAGCAACAGAGGGCATATTCAGAATTGGGTCAAGGACATTGATTCCTCAGTATGGGTTACTCTGTAAACTCTAAACTTTGCTTACCGCAATATTGCTTTCAAAATGATTTCCAAAATACCTAAAACCACCGTTTTTTTGTGTTTTCAGAGTCGAACTACGTTTGATCTGATTTCTTTATAGGAATACGTAGGCAGCTTTATAGCACGACCATACCCAAAGTTCTAAATGGTGTCTTTTCTATCGATGACGCAACTTCTTCCATAAGTATCGTCACCGAGGGGCTCTGTAGACACCCCATTTGAACTCACATTTATGATTACACTACTCTCGTGTCTCGCCTTTATAATTGGATGAAAACTCATTAGTTTTGTCATGTTTTATTAAGTTTTTAACTGACTCTGTTCGTCAGGGGCTAAACAGAACAACAGAACTATAGACAAGGGCAAAACAGTACTTCTGTACTGGATGCCTCGTACGAGACATTTGATGTCTCGTACGAGACATCTCCTCTGTCTGCAAGTCTAATTCACTTTCCTTCTCCGTCCCGATCTCTTTCTTGGCCAAAACTTTCCTAATCCGGGAATATCTAATAGGAAGCTTCCTAGGTGATTTCCTACTGATTTACTACCCCCTTTAACCTCTCCAAATAAGGACTCTATTTCCTACTAAACTTAGGACTCCTATACCTATAAAATAGAGTTTTTTCACCACAAAAAGAGGTTAACAACTCTCTAGTCAGTATCTCTCTCAAGAATCCCGTTTTATATCCTTCCTCACACCAAAACACCACCAAAAAACCCTTCTTTTCAAGCCAAAGTCATCACCAAACTCTTTGATCATCAAGGCCTTAGTCAAGGCCATCAATTGGAATCTCAAGAACGCTTTAGGTAAACTCCTACGCTTTTAATCTCTACATGTCATCTCTTTCTTTGTTTTAGAGTAGTGTAATCCCATCAAAAGGATCAGCCTAGAGCCTCTCCAATCCATGGAGATGATCTCGAAGCACATGATCCGACATTCCAATAATTAAGAAATTAATTATTGGCTTTACTTGTTTTATTTACTTGTTCTTTATTTGATTAAAAGCACCTAAGCAAGACCAATCCTAGATTGGGTGGATTGGGTGCTCCTTGACCTTCCCAATCCATAACTTAACCCCCGAACTCAAGAATCTCACGGTCCGTGTTCCGTTCAATAACATGGTGGTGACTCTCAAATCAAAAAGGCGAGCATGTATCTTCTCGGGTGCAAACAGGTTTCCTTAGATCAAAGGAAGGCTAGTGATAGTGCGCAGTGAGGCTCGACATAGCTGGGAGCTTACTACGTAGGTTGTTATTATTTGGGGCTTGTGTCCTTTTACACTTTGGTGATGACAATTTTGTATGTGTTGTATAACTCCTTATTTTGGGGTAGACAGTCTTGTATAGTACTTGTTGTCTCTAGACATCTTGTAATGCCAGCTTATGTGCTAGGCATGTCTTCCGCTGTATGTAACCAAGTTTGGTTTTAATTTTCTTGTCTAGAACTCGTGTTGTGAGCTATTTTAGCTCCTTACTCTAGAGTATATATATCATGTCAGTTTGATTCTAGCAGGTATTATTCCTGTTTCTTGTTAGTTTCTTGATTCTTGTTAGTTACGCGCACCAGGTTCGAGGTTCTATTAGGGAATCCCGGGACTTGGGGGCGTGTCAGTTGGTATTAGAGCTACCCTGGTTTAGCTACCCTGTTTAGCTACGTTGGTTTGCTCTAAGTCTGGATAGGGTCTATGGCCTAGGTATGGGTTAGTCTTGGGTGTGTTATTAACGCCGAGTGTTTACCTACAGGTACAATGAGTTCTGAAGGTACTAGTGGCAGTAATCAGGTGAGATCAGTAACTCCTCAAGAAGAGATGGCTGATAATATAGACAGGGATTATCCTAATCGACTTACAAAGTTTTTGAAGTTGAAACCTCGTAGTTTTGACGGGGAACCTGATGCTAAGAAGGCAAAAGAGTGGATTGAAAGTATAGAAAAGATCTTTACAGCCTTGAGATGTACAGGAGGTGATAAAGTAACATTTGCAACCTTAAACTTGAAAAAGCTGCTGAACATTGGTGGCAAGTTCTGAATAAAAGCTGGGAACTGGAAGGGGTACCACAGACTTGGGAGAATTTTCTCAAAGCATTCAAGTCAAAGTTCATTCCAGCAGTGGTCCAAGACAGAAAAAAGATGGAATTTCTTAATCTGGAGCAGGAAAGCTTGACAGTGGGGAAATACTCAACCAAGTTCACAGAATTGGCTAGGTATTGTGATCACTTAGTTCCAAATGAAACAAAGAAGGCTCAGAGGTTTGTGAAGGGGTTGAAGACTGAGTACATGAAGCAACTTCTTTCTCTACAGCTTACTAGTTACCAACAAGCAGTGGAGAGGGATTATGGTATTGAAAATGACATTGAAGAACACAAAGTGAAGTTGAGAACAATCATGTCAGGTCATGTTTCAGAGAAAGCACAAGGATCTGGTTCTAAGGGTGGTAAATATAGCCGCCAAGATCGTCGATTCCGACAACCATCTGAAAGCAAAGGTAGTGTATCAACTGGTTCTAAGACAACAGTCCAAGGTTCCAGGAAAGTGTGTGGTTATTGCTTGAAAGAAGACCATTCTGAAGACAAGTGTTGGCTAAAGCTTGGGAAATGTTTATCTTGTGGGGAAACTGGGCACTTTATCAAGAATTGTCCTAAAGGCAAAGGAAGTCAAGTTGGGGGTACGAGTCAACAGGCCTCAGGTACTAAGAGAGATAGTAGGGGGTCGACCTAAAGTTCAGGGTCGAGTGTTTGCTCTAGATCAGCAGGGTGTAGCTGAGTCTTCTGCGGTTATAGGAGGTACTATATTACTTTCTAGTACGAGAGCGCGAGTCCTGATAGATCCGGGCTCATCTCATTCTTATGTGGCATCTCATTTTGTGTCACATTTGCATGTTCTTCCTGATTCTATGCCTTATGTGCTAGAAGTATCTTCCCCTATGGGAGATTGCATGTTTGCTTTTGAGGTCTATAAAAAATGTGAAGTTCTTGTGGGTGATCATGCCCTTCTTGCTTACCTAGTCGTGTTACCTATAAGGGACTTCGACGTGATTCTTGGCATGGATTGGCTTTATGTGCATCATGTATCTGTTGATTGTCATAGAAAAGTAGTAACTTTTTCTATACCTGGTTTGCCTTATTTTACCTTTGAAGGTGATAGGCCTATGTATGATATACGTGTTATTTATGCTTTAAAAGCTAGAAAACTTTTATCTCATGGTTGTGCCGGGTATCTCGCATGTGTGCTTGACAAGAGTTTATCTGTTCCCAGGATGGAAGATATTCCTGATGTGTCTGAAATTTCAGATGTGTTCTCTTCTGAGTATAGCATGCCACCTGATTGAGAGCGTGAGTTCTGTATTGAGTTATTACCAGGTACATCACCAATCTCTAAAGCACCTTATAGAATGTCTCCAGCTGAGTTAAGAGAGTTAAAAACACAGCTTGAGGAATTACTTGAAAGGGGCTTCATCAGGCCTAGTGTATCACCGTGGAGTGCACCAGTGTTATTTGTCAGAAATAAAGATGGGACTCTGCGATTATGTATTGATTACAGAGATCTTAATCAGGTAACCATAAAGAACAAATATCCGTTACCTCATATTGATGACTTGTTTGATCAACATCAGGGTTCAGTAGTGTACTCGAAGCTTGACTTGAGAAGTGGTTATCATCAGTTGAAAATCAGATCTGAGGATATACCAAAGACAGCTTTCTGTACCAGGTATGGGCATTATGAGTTTATTGTTATGCATTCGGTTTGACAAATGCTCCAGCTGTATTTATGGATTTTATGAACCGTATCTTCAAACCATATCTTGATTGTTTCGTGGTGGTATTCATTGATGATATTCTTGTGTATTCTAAATCACGGGCTGAGCATGAACAACATCTCAGAGTGGTATTGCAAGTTCTTCGTGAGAAACAATTATTTGCAAAATTCAGCAAATGTGCTTTCTGGTTAGAAGAGGTTTCATTCTTGGGACATGTTGTGTCTGCTACTGGTATTGCAGTAGATCCTTCCAAAGTTGAAGCAGTTGTAAACTGGAAGAGGCCAACTACAGTGACAGGATCCGTAGTTTCTTGGGCTTGGCTAGTTATTATCGGAGGTTCATTGAGGGATTCTCCAAGATTGCTACTCCATTGACTAATCTGACTCAGAAAGCTAATTCTTTTGAGTGGAGTGACAAATGTGAAGCAAGTTTTCAAGAGTTGAAAAGACGCTTGACTATAGCTCCAGTCTTGGCTCTACCTAATGGTTCAGAGAATTTTATGGTTTATACCGATGCTTCTAAAGAAGGATTGGGATGTGTCTTGATGCAAGATGCAAGGTAATAGCTTATGCTTCGAGGAAATTATCTCCTTATGAAAAGAACTATCCTACTCATGATTTAGAGTTAGCTGCGGTTATTTTTGCTTTACATAAATGGAGGCATTACTTGTATGGAACCAAATTTGAAGTCTTTACTGATCATAAAAGCTTGAAGTACTTATTTTCTCAGAAAGAACTCAACATGAGACAACGTAGGTGGATGGAGAAATTGAAGGATCATAATTGTACTATCCTTTATCATCCAGGGAAAGCAAATGTTGTGGCTGATGCTTTGAGCAGAAAAACTTATGTTTCTTGCTTGATGATTCGTGAATGGAAGATGTTAGAGGATTTATGTGATTGGAGTCCTTGTGAATCGAGACATGGAGTTATCCTTGCAAATATAAAGGCTACTTCAGATTTACTCCAACAGATCAAAGAAGCTCAAGTAAGTGATCTTGAATTGCAGAAAATCATTAGTGGAATGAATGAAGGAAAGCAACCAGATTTTTCTTTCAACAGTGATGGAATTCTTACCTTTCGAGGAATAGTTTGTATTCCAGTTGATCTTGATAGCAAGAAGAGAGTTCTTGAAGAGGCTCATAAAGCCAAGTATACTATTCATCCTGGAATCACTAAAATGTACCAAGACTTGAAGAAACATTTCTGTGGAACAACATGAAAAGAGAAATTACTGAGTATGTTTCCAAATGTTTGACTTGCCAACAGGTGAAGGTGGAACATCAACGTCCAGCAGGTTTGTTGCAACCATTAGAAATTCCAGAGTGGAAATGGGAGCATATCACGATGGATTTTGTGACTGGTTTGCCACGTACCAGATGAGGCCATGATGCTGTTTGGGTTATAGTGGATAGACTGACCAAGCCAGCTCACTTCTTGTCTGTTTCCATGGGGTATTCATTGTCTCAGTTAGCTTCATTGTATGTTCAGGAGATAGTCCGACTGCATGGGGTTCCTGTGAGTACTGTATCTAACAGAGATCCTTGTTTTACTTCTCGATTTTGGCAAGCTCTTCAGGGTGCCATGGGTACAAAGTTGAATTTCAGCACAGCTTTTCATCCCCAGACTGATGGGCAATCTGAGAGACTTATACAGATTCTCGAGGATATGTTACGTGCCCGTGTTGTTGATTTCAAAGGCAGTTGGGATACTCATCTTCCTTTGGCTGAGTTTGCTTATAACAACAGTTATCAGTCTAGCATTGAAATAGCTCCATATGAAGCTCTTTATGGCAGAAAGTGTCAATCTCCTATTTGCTGGGATGAAGTGGGAGAAGCTAGACTCTTGGGACCTGAAATGGTTCAACAGTCAGTTGAGAGTGTGAAATTAATCAGAGATAGATTACGCACAGCTCAAAGTAGACAAAAGAGTTATGCTTATCATTGCAGAAGGGATCTTGAATTCCAGGTAGGTGACTTTGTATTCTTGAAAGTCTCTCCTCGTAGAGGTATAAAGATATTTGGGAAGAAAGGAAAGTTATCTCCTCGTTATATCGGTCCATTTGAAATTCTTGAAAGAGTTGGAAAGTTGGCTTATAGAGTGGCTTTACCACCTTCTTTATCTAGTATTCATGATGTATTCCATGTATCTATGCTTCGAAAGTATATGGCGGATGAGTCACATGTTCTTGAGTATGAGGCTATTCCATTTCAGCCTGATTTGTCTTATCAGGAACAACCTGTTGAAATTCTTGACTGGAAAGAGCAAGTCTTGCGCACCAAAAGGATTCCTATTGTGAAGGTCCTTTGAAGAAATCATAAAATAGAAGAGGCTACTTGGGAAACAGAGAAAGAGATGCGAGATAAATACCCGAGCCTATTTGAAAATCTTGGTAAGTAAAATTCGTGGCGAATTTTCTTTAAGGAGGGGAAGATGTAACGCCCATCCTTATTCTTGTTAAATATTTGACTTGCTTGTTAAATTCTTGAACTTGCATATTATGTGCTAGTTTTACTTGAGTTAATTTCTTAACTGCTTTAGAATATTAAGGTGGTTAAATGTCTAGTTTTGACTTTTGGGTCATTTGTGAAAATATGACTTTAGGGCCTTTTTGTTAAAAGTGAAACTTGAGGGGCCTAAGTGTCATTTTGAAAATTGTTCAGGATAAAACTTGGTTTGCCTTCTTCTCTGAGGCATTTTCGTCCCCCAAAATGTTTACGTTTTCTCTGTGAAGAAAAGCTAGGTTTAGGGTTTACCCTATTCTCGACTCCTCGAGTTTAATTATCCATCTGTTCTTGATTCTGATCCCGGATAAATATTCGTGGCGTTGAATAGAGTGTTTCCTGCCGAACAGAAATTTGTTTGGGTAACTTTGATTCCGTAGTAGGTAAGTAATTTTCTCCCCCTTGCTTGTAATAACATGCATATATGTTATTCCTGATACTTGTGCTTGTCAATTTCGTGTTTGGGGTAATTTTTGTGATACTTGTAAATTTGGGACAAGGGGAGTATTAGTATCTTAATGATATGAACTTGAAACAAGTAGGAGTATATGCAAAGGAGTATGTTATCATGTTAAGTAAACTTATACTTATACTTTTGGGACGGTAAAATAATAAAGTGTGAAAAAGAAGGGAATTTCCGGATTTGTGGTGGTGTGCAACCGCCCATGTTGGGCCAGCCGACCGCCCATCTATCTGAAGTGTTTTTCAAAGAATTCACCTGCTTAATGTGCGACCACACAGGTCACTTTAGGCGACCGCACAACTCCCCTGCTGAACAAAGATGTTGTTCAAAGCTTGATTGAGCTAGACTTAACCCTTGTCAAGGCATAGGGCCTTAGTGTAAGATGTTCTAGCAAGTGTATGTGTACCTTAGGGGCATCAGAACAGAGACTTGAACATGATTATTCAATGAATTGAATTCAGAACTTGAGTATAAGAGTAAGAACTCTTTTCTATGTCTTGAAAGTGCTAAGAACAAGCACCAATGTGTTATATGTGTCTTGAAACCAATGTTTGTGCACCTTAGAGGCATTAGAACAATGTCTTGAGCCTAAATATCCAAAGTATAGGATGATGAACTTGAGGTATAAGATGTCTAACTCTTATATATGACTTGAATGTCCAAAGATTAGAATGATATCTCGAGTATAAGACAATAAAATCTTGTACATGTCTTAAACATCCATAGAATTGGATTAAGAACTCGAATATAAGATGATAAAATCGTGTACATGTCTTGAAACCAATACATGTGTATGGTAATGAATTTGAAAGTGCTATGAACAAGTACTGACGTGTATGAGACATGTTCTTGATGTGTATGTGCAAACATTGCATATAGCTACTTGATAATAATGTGACTTCTTGATTACTTGAAGCATGGTTATTGATGAGCTAGTCCACTACTTTTGGATTAGTTCTACTCTCGTAGTTCAAGTAAATACCTACTTGTGCATTCTTGTGTGAGTCCAGCTGGTCTTTGCTTGTTCGGAGGTATATAGGTTCACGCTTATCGCGAGGCTGGGGCTAGTTGATAATCGGAGATCTATGTATCTGCGCTTGACCCCTTACTACAGGCCATAGTAAGGGCATAGCTTCCTTTATTAGAGCAATACGCCTGATAAAAGTGAATGCTAAACTCGTGAACACTTCGTGAATCTTGATCTTGGGAATGACACTGGTTACATATCTTCTTATATACAAGCTAATAACAAGTATTCTTGACAACAATGGTATTCTTGGGAGGGTTAAGGAAGGAAGCAATATCTTTTGTAACGTGCTAGTTTAGCCTTATGTGCTACTTGATGAGTTGGGTTATCCTCTCATATACTTGTTACTTGATGATACTTGATACATGATTACTTGAGTATCTACTTGAATTGCATGATAACATGTCATGTAGTTGCATCTAATAGTTTATTGAGATTTATCTCACCCCGTTCCTTGTTTATTTGTTTTCCTTAGAACAAAGGAAGGCTAGTGATAGTGCGCAGTGAGGCTCGACATAGCTGGGAGCTTAATACGCAGGTTGTTATTCTTTTGGGGCTTGTGTCCTTTTTACACTTTGGTGAGGACGATTTTGTATGAGTTGTATAACTCCTTATTTTGGGTAGACAGTCTTGTATAGTACTTGTTGTCTCTAGACATCTTGTAATGCCAGCTTATGTGCTAGGCATGTTTTCCGCTGTGTATAATCATGTTTGGTTTAAATTTTCTTGTCTAGAACTCGTGTTGTGAGCTATTTTAGCTCCTTACCCTAGAGTATATATATCATGTCAGTTTGATTCTAGCAGGTATTATTCCTGTTTCTTGTTAGTTTCTTGATTCTTGATAGTTACGCGCACCAGGTTCGAGGTTCTATTAGGGAATCCCGCGGACTTGGGGGGTGTGTCAGTTGGTATCAGAGCTACCCTGGTTTAGCTACCATGTTTAGCTACCTTGGTTTGCTCTAAGTCTGGATAGGGTCTATGGCCTAGGTATGGGTTAGTCTTGGGGTGTTATTAACGCCGAGTGTTACCTGCAGGTACAATGAGTTCTGAAGGAACAAGTGGAAGTAATCAGCTGAGATCTGTAACTCCTCAAGAAGAGATAGCTGATAATATGGATAGGGATTATCTTAATCGACTTAAAAAGTTTTAAAGTTGAAACCTTGTAGCTTTGACAGGGAACCTGATGCTAAGAAGGCAGAAGAGTGGATTGAAAGTATAGAAAAGATCTTTACAGCCTTGAGATGTGCAGGAGGTGATAAGGTAACATTTGCAACCTT
Source organism: Campanula takesimana (assembly GCA_026119855.1). Taxonomy (NCBI): domain Eukaryota; kingdom Viridiplantae; phylum Streptophyta; class Magnoliopsida; order Asterales; family Campanulaceae; genus Campanula; species Campanula takesimana. The sequence continues at coordinate 344,021 of JAOWBW010001123.1, forward strand.
TACTTGAAAAAGCTGTTGAACATTGGTGGCAAGTGTTGAATAAAAGCTGGGAACTGGAAGGGGTACCACAGACTTGGGAGAATTTTTTGAAAGCATTCAAGTCACAGTTCATTCCAGTAGTGGTTCAAGACAGAAAAGAGATGGAATTTTTTAATATGGAGCAGGGAAGCTTGACAGTGGGGCAATACTCAACCAAGTTCACAGAATTGGCTAGGTATTGTGATCACTTAGTTCCAAATGAAGCAAAAAAAGCACAGAGGTTTGTAAAGGGGTTAAAGAGTGAGTACAGAAAGCAACTTCTTTCTCTACAGCTTACTAGTTACCAAACAAGCAGTGGAGAGGGCTTATGGCATTGAAAATGACATTGAAGTGTAGACACCCCGCCTTGGACCTCTCACCCCGATTGCATACATAGTATTTTTATTTAACTTGTTTTGTTAATTTCTGTTACTTCGGTTAAGTTCCTAACTGATTCCGTTAGTTTTGGACTAAACTGCATAACAGAATTAATTTTAGAGTCATTCTGTCTTTCTCAGACGCGGGCGCCTCCGATACTGTCCACGGCCCACGTGCGCCTCTCGTCCCAAAAGCCGGAAGCGCGCGCCTCCCGATATGGCAGTAACGGATTGCACCATTTTTCCCTCCCTTTTCTTATTTACAACATCCTTTATTGATCAAAAAAACACTCTTTTTACATCCACATTCATCCCCCTTTATTTTGTAACTCCCAAATCCTTTATTCTAGCCTTTTCCCAAAAACAAATGATTTTATCTTTATTTCTTTTATTCTCTTTTATTTATTATTTTATTTATCTTATTTTCTATTGGTCAATTCCATCTCACATGGATTGACTATTTTCCCTCCAACATTTCCCTCTCTTTTCTACCTATTTAAACCCCCTTCTTCTACCTTAGAAAAGGGACCTCAACATTTTCTCTCTATCCAAGACTCTCTTTTTGGACCCCAACTTTGATTCACAAACTATATTATACACAAATTCTCCCAACAAGAGTTCTTAGTAACAAGACTCTACACAAATTGTTCTACAATAATTTCTACAACAACATCATTTCAAATCCAAGTTTGAAGTCCTCTTTCTTAAGGTACTTTATTCTTCTTCTCCTATTTTACATGTCTTTCTAATGTATGCAATCCCCATCAATGGGACATGACCAAATAATCACTTTACTATATTAAAGTTGGTTAAGGTTATCTCCCTACATTACACTCTAGTTTAATTTACTCTTCTTCTCTTAATGTAACCTTTGACATTTAATCAATAAAAAAATTCTCTTTTAATTCCCCTTTCTTTACTATATAATTGTTAGCACATTTTAATATCAATAGAAGGACTTTTTAGCATTAGAACACCAAAAGTAGAAAGACCCGCGCAAGCGGGGCGGAGTGGGTGTTTAAGTACTTCCCACTCCGTCACCTAACCCCGAACCCTCATCTCAAGAATCTTTGGTTTCGTAATCAATAAAAAAAGCTATTTTCTTAGGTTTCTCGCGTTCCTCTAAAACGTGGGTGGCGACTCTTAAAATCAATTAGACATCCTAGGTTAATTCACCGCTTTAGCCAACCCGTGGTTCCTCGGGGATCCACATGAAGAACACAAGGTGAAGTTGGGAACAATCATGACAGGTCGTGTTTTAGAGAAAGCACAGGGATCTGGTTCTAAGGGTGGTAAATCTAGCCGCCAAGATCGTCGATTTCGACAACTCTGAAAGCAAAGGTAGTGTATCAACTGGTTATAAGACAACAGTCCAAGGTTCCAGGAAAGTGTGTGGTTATTGCTTGAAATAAGGCCATTCTGAAGACAAGTGTTGGCTAAAGCTTGGGAAATGTTTATCTTGTGGGGAAACAGGGCACTTTATCAAGAATTGTCCTAAAGGCAAAGGAAGTCAAGTTAGGGGTATGAGTCAACAGGCCTCAGGTACTAAGAGAGATAGTGGGGGTCGACCTAAAGTTTAGGGTCGAGTGTTTGCTCTAGATCAGCAGGGTGTAGCTTAGTCTTCTGCGGTTATAGGAGGTACTATATTACTTTCTAGTACGAGAGCGCGAGTCCTGATAGATCCAATCTCATCTCATTCTTATGTGGCATATCATTTTGTGTCGCATTTGCATGTTCTTCCTGATTCTATGCCTTATGTGCTAGAAGTATCTTCCCCTATGGGAGATTGCATGTTTGCTTTTGAGGTCTATAAAAATGTGAGGTTCTTGTGGGTGATCATGCCCTTCTTGCTGACCTAGTCATGTTACCTATAAGGGACTTCGACGTGATTCTTGGCATGGATTGGCTTTATGTGCATCATGCATCTGTTGATTGTCATAGAAAAGTAGTAACTTTTTCTATACATGGTTTGCCTGATTTTACCTTTGAAGGTGATAGGCCTATGTATGATATACGTGTATTTCTGCTTTAAAAGCTAGAAAAATTTTTATCTCGTGGTTGTGCCGGTATCTCGCATGTGTGCTTGACAAGAGTTTATCTGTTCCCAAGATGGAAGATATTCCTGTTTGTGTCTGAATTTTCAGATGTATTCTCTTCTGAGTATAGCATACCACCTGAGAGAGAGCTTGAGTTCTGTATTGAGTTATTACCAGGTACATCACCAATCTCTAAATCACCTTATAGAATGGCTCCAGCTGAGTTGAAAGAGTTAAAAACATAGCTTGAGGAATTACTTGAAAGGGGCTTTATCAGGCCTAGTGTATCACCGTGGGGTGCACCAGTGTTATTTTTCAGAAAGAAAGATGGGACTCTGCGATTATGTATTGATTACAGAGAGCTTAATCAGGTAACTATTAAGAACAAATATCCGTTACCTCATATTGATGACTTATTTGATCAACTTCAGGGTTCAGCAGTGTACTCGAAGCTTGACTTGAGAACTGGTTATCATCATTTGAAAATCAGATCTGAGGATATACCAAAGACAACTTTCCGTACCAGGTATGGGTATTATGAGTTTATTGTTATGCCATTCGGTTTGACAAATGCTCCAGCTGTATTTATGGATTTGATGAACCGTATATTCAAACCATATCTTGATTGTTTCGTGGTGGTATTCATTGATGATATTCTTGTGTATTCTAAATCACGGGCTGAGCATGAACAACATCTCAGAGTGGTATTGCAAGTTCTTCGTGAGAAACAATTATTTGCAAAATTCAGCAAATGTGCTTTCTAGTTAGAAGAGGTTTCATTCTTGGGACATGTCGTGTCTGCTACTGGTATTGCAGTAGATCTTTCCAAAGTTTAAGCATTTGTAAACTGGAAGAGGCTAACTACAGTGACAGAGATCCGTAGTTTCTTGGGCTTGGCTAGTTATTATCGGAGGTTCATTGAGGGATTCTCCAAGATTGCTACTCCATTGACTTATCTGACTCAGAAAGCTATTTCTTTTGAGTGGAGTGACAAATGTGAAGCAAGTTTTCAAGAGTTGAAAAAGGCGCTTAACTACAGCTCCAGTCTTGGCTTTGCCTAGTGGTTCTGAGAATTTCATGGTTTATACAGATGCTTCTAAAGAAGGATTGTGTTGTGTTCTAATGCAAGATGGCAAGGTAATATCTTATGCTTCGAGGAAATTGTCTCCTTATGAAAAGAATTATCCTACTCATGATTTAGAGTTGGCTGCGATCATTTTTGCTTTACGTAAATGGAGGCATTACTTGTATGGAACAAAATTTGAAGTCTTTACTGATCATAAAAGCTTGAAGTACTTGTTTTCTCAGAAAGAGCTCAACATGAGACAGCGTAGATGGATGGAGAAATTGAAGGATCATGATTGTACTATCCTTTATCATCCAGTGAAAGTAAATGTTGTGGCTGATGCTTTGAGCAGAAAAACTTATGTTTCTTGCTTGATGATTCGCAAATGGAAGATGTTAGAGGATTTATGTGATTGGAGTCCTTGTGAATCTAGACATGGAATTATCCTTTTAAATATAAAGGCTACTTCAGATTTACTCCAACAGATCAAAGAAGCTCAAGTAAGTGATCTTGAATTGCAGAAAATCATTAGTGGAATGAATGAAGGAAAGCAACCAGATTTTTCTTTCAACAGTGATGGAATTCTTACCTTTCGAGGCAGAGTTTGTATTCCAGTTGATCTTGATATAAAGAAGAAAGTTCTTGAAGAGGCTCACAAAGCCAAGTATACTATTCATCTTGGAAGCACTAAAATGTACCAAGACTTGAAGAAACATTTCTGGTGGAACAACATGAAAAGAGAAATTGCTGAGTATGTGTCCAAGTGTTTGACTTGCCAACAAGTAAAAGTGGAACATCAACGTCCAGCAGGTTTGTTGCAACCATTAGAAATTCCAGAGTAGAAATGGGAGCATATCACGATGGATTTTGTGACTGGTTTGCCACGTACCATATGAGGCCATGATGCTGTTTGGGTTATAGTGGATAGACTGACCAAGTCAGCTCATTTCTTGTCTGTTTCCATGGGGTATTCATTGTCTCAGTTAGCTTCATTGTATGTCCAGGAGATAGTCCGACTACATGGGGTTCCTGTGAGTATTGTATCTGACAGAGATCCTCGTTTTCCTTCTCGATTTTGGCAAGCTCTTTAGGGTGCCATGGGTACAAAGTTGAATTTCAGTACAACTTTTCATCCCCAATCTGATGGGCAATCTGAGAGATTTATACAGATTCTCGAGGATATGTTACGTGCATGTGTTGTTGATTTCAAAGGCAGTTGGGATACTCATCTTCCTTTGGCTGAGTTTTCTTATAACAACAGTTATCAGTCTAACATTGAAATGGCTCCATACGAAGCTCTTTATGCAGAAAGTGTCGATCTCCTATATGCTGGGATGAAGTGGGAGAAGCTAGACTCTTGGGACCTGAAATGGTTCAACAATCAGTTGAGAGTGTGAAATTAATCAGAGATAGATTGCGCACAACTCAAAGTAGACAAAAGAGTTATGCTGATCATCGCAGAAGGGATCTTGAATTCCAGGTAGGTGACTTTGTATTCTTGAAAGTTTCTCCTCGTAGAGGTATAAAGAGATTTGGGAAGAAAGGAAAGTTATCTCCTCGTTATATAGGTCCATTTGAAATTCTTGACAGAGTTGGGAAGATGGCTTATAGAGTTGCTTTACCACCTTCTTTATCTGGTATTCATGATGTGTTTCACGTGTCCATGCTTCGCAAATATATGGCGGATGAGTCACATGTTCTTGAGTATGAATCTATTCCATTTCAGCCTGATTTGTCTTATGAGGAACAACCTGTTGAAATTCTTGACTGGAAAGAGGAAGTCTTGTGAACCAAAAGGATTCCTATTGTAAAGGTCCTTTGGAGAAATCATGAAATAGAAGAGGCTACTTGGGAAACCGAGAAAGAGATGTGAGATAAATACCTGAGCCTATTTGAAAATCTTGGTAAGTAAAATTCGTGGGCGAATTTTCTTTAAGGAGGGGAGGATGTAACGCCCATCCTTATTCTTGTTAAATATTTGACTTGCTTGTTAAATTCTTGAACTTGCATATTATGTGCTAGTTTTACTTGGGTTAATTTCTTAACTGCTTTAGAATATTAAGGTGGTTAAATGTCTAGTTTTGACTTTTGGGTCATTTGTGAAAATATGACTTTAGGGGCCTTTTTGTTAAAAGTGAAACTTGAGGGGCCTACTGGTCATTTCTTGAAACTTTCAAGTATATCTTCTTAAAAGGTTTCTGAGAAAGATTTTCTCAATTATCCTTACGCTCTCTCTGTGTTCTTGAAAGTTAGGGTTAGAGTTTTACTCTATTCTCGACTCCTCGAGTTTAATTATCCCTCTGTTCTTGATTCCAATCCCGGATAAATATTCGTAGCGTTGAATAGAGCGTTTCCTGCCGAACAGAAATTTGTTTGGGTAACTTTGATTCCGGAGTAGGTAAGTTATTAGCTCCCCCTTGCTTGTAATAACATGCATATATGTTATTCTTGAGACTTGTACTTGTTAATTTCGTGTTTGAAGTGATTTTTGTGATACTTGTAATTTTGGGACAAAGGGAGTATTAACCCTCTGTGTAGAAAAGAAAGAGTTACACTTGAAATAGGTATTTTGAACTTGTTAGTATACTCTTGGAAATGTTAGAATGTTAGTAAAAAGTATACTCCTACACTTGGGACGGAGAATTCTTAACCTGGGAAAGAATTGAGCATTTGCTGAAAATCGCCCTAGTGTGCGAACGCACAAAATTCTCTGGGCGACCGCCCATCTATCTGAAGCATTTTTCAAAGGATTTACCTGCTAGTGAGCGGCCGCTCGGTCCTTTTTGAGCGCCCACTCGGGTGACTTGAAAACTAAAAATGTTGTTCAATGTTTGTATAAGTTGGAAATAACCCTAATTGAGGTATATAGCCTTAGTATAAGTTGTCCTAGCAAGTGTTGTGACACCTTAGGAGCATCAGAACAGAGACTTGAACATGATTATTCAATGAATTGAATTGAGAACTTGAGTATAAAAGTAAGAACTCTTTTATATGTCTTGAAAGTGCTATGAACAAGCACTAATATGTTATATGTGTCTTGAAACCAATGTTTGTGCACCTTAGGGGCATTAGAACAATGTCTTGAACTTAAACATCCAAAGTATAGGATGATGAACTTGAAGTATAAGATGTCTAACTCTTATATATGACTTGAATGTCTAAAGATTGAAATGATAACTTGAGTATAAGACAATAAAATCTTGTACATGTCTTAAACATCCATAGAATTGGATTAAGAACTCGAATATAAGATGATAAAATATTGTACATGCCTTGAAACCAATACATGTGTATGGTAATGAATTTGAAAGTGCTATGAACAAGCACTAACGTGTATGAGACATGTTCTTGATGTGTATATGCAAACATTGCATATAGCTACTTGATAATAATGTGACTTCTTGATTACTTGAAGCATGTTTCTTGATGAGCTAGTCCACTACTTTTGGATTAGTTCTACTCTCGTAGTTCAAGTAAATACCTACTTGTGCATTCTTGTGTGAGTCCAGCTGGTCCTTGCTTGTTCGGAGGTATATAGGTTCACGCTTATCCCGAGGCTGGGGCTATGTTGATAATCGGGGATCTATGTATCTGCGCTTGACCCCTTACTACAGGCCATAGTAAGGGCATAGCTTCCTTTATTAGAGCAATACGCCTTATAAAAGTGAATGCTAAACTCTTGAACACCTCGTGAATCTTGATCTTGGGAATGACACTGGTTACCGGGTCTTCTTATATATACTGTATAAGCAGTTTCTTGATATTGATCGTGATTGTCAAAAGTAATACAAGCTACGACAACAATGGTATTCTTGGGAGGGATAAGGAAGGAAGCAATATCCTTTGTAACGTGCTAGTTTAGCCTTATGTGCTACTTGATGAGTTGGCTTAGCCTCTCATATACTTGTTACTTGATGATACTTGATACATGATTACTTGAGTATCTACTTGAATTGCATGATAACATGTCATGTAGTTGCATCTAATAGCTTACTGAGATTTATCTCACCCCGTTCCTTGTTTATTTGTTTTCCTTAGATCAAAGGAAGGCTAGTGATAGTGCGCAGTGAGGCTCGACATAGCTGGGAGCTTACTACGCAGGTTGTTATTCTTTTGGGACTTGTGTCCTTTTACACTTTGGTGAGGACGTTTTTGTATGGGTTGTATAACTCCTTATTTTGGGGTAGACAGTCTTGTATAGTACTTGTTGTCTCTAGACATCTTGTAATGCCAGCTTATGTGCTAGGCATGTTTTCCGCTGTGTATAATCATGCTTGGTTTAAATTTTCTTGTCTAGAACTCGTGTTGTGAGCAATTTTAGCTCCTTACCCTAGAGTATATATATCATGTCAGTTTGATTCTAGCAGGTATTATTCATGTTTCTTGTTAGTTTCTTGATTCTTGATAGTTACGCGCACCAGGTTCGAGGTTCTATTAGGGAATCCCGGGACTTGGGGCGTGTCAACATTTGATAACACTTTCTGAAAAACAGGCCATTGACATTTTCAATAAGGAAGTCTCTTGTGAGACCGTTCTCGATGAGAGATGAAACGGGCTTGCTCCGTCCAACCTATAAGGGGCAAACCATTTAGTCTTTCAATGAAATCCGTCCCGCCTCACTCAAAGAGAAGCAAACCATTTATTCTCAATAAAACCCGTCTCACAAGTGAGACCGTCTCATACAAATTTCGTCTTTCACATAAATTTTTGTCAACTGTTTATTTTGAACTGAAGAAGTATTTTACTTTCGGTCGATATTTCATTCCAAACTTCCAATGTTGTCTACTCTTTAAGCAAAATCCATTGGGAAAGCAATCTTTTGCCTTAGTTTGTGTGAATATTTGATACACTCTCTCCACTCTAAATCAGTGTCTATGTTTATAGTTTAAAAATAAAATAATTACTCTGGGGTCCTAGAATAAAGCTAACATTTTTTTATTTTATTTTTTGGTCAATTTGATTGAATTTTTTAAAAATGTTATTAAAATCTACTCAATCTCTTGAAATTTTAGAAATTTTTAAGTATCAATATTAATGTTTAAAATTTCATGAAAATGATTAGATTTTAAATTTATTTGCGATCAAAGTTCAACTATGTTGATAAAAAAAAAGTCAGCATTTGATAGTTACCATGAGACGGATGAAATATTTATTTTTAGACAAATTTAATAAATTCTTTTTTATGGAAAGTAAATAAAAACAAAGAGAAAGATGTATGTCTGACAACCCCATAATCCAAAAATAAACAAACACTCATATCTATATACTTACAAATGGAAGTGTACAACAAAACCAACTTCCCCCATTACAAATAGTAATAAACAAAAAAATTGAAAAAAAAAAAAAAAAAAAAAACAAACCTCAAAGATGGAGATAGGAATAAGAGTGCCTTACCCTATTCCTCCTTTCCCCAACTAAAAAAATAAATAAAAAAAATTGAAGGGTAAAAAAGGAAAGAACCAAAAATTCTCCTAATTGTAACCTAATTTAATCTAACTTGATAAAACTAACATAACATAACAGGTGTATTTACCTGGCACTAGAATCTTCATTGGATGCAAAGCCAGGCCTTCTCCTTTCCCCTTTTTCTCTCTCATCATCATCATATGACAGAGGGGCATTTTTGTCTTTTACCTCACTAGCCTACACACACATACATTCATCATCCTCCTTTCCCTTGAAAGTGGACATGGACACAAACCCCACAAAAATTTTGGGTCTTTTTACTTTAGAAACAAACACAAAAATAAAAAAAAACAATCCAAAGATGAAAAAAAAAAAAAAATTGGTAGAAGTAGAACTTCCCCATACAATAGTATGGTATCACCAAGATGACCATTCCATTCTCCATCAAATTCCCTTAGCCAACATGGTCTATATTGCATTGATTTTATATCTGCAATAAAATGTAAAAAATATATATATATATAAATAAAAATCAAGAAAAGGGACTTAGTGAACAATATACTCCCTACGTCCCTCTTTAAAGTATTAAAATATTTTCATTTTAGGATTTTGTAAGTTAAAGTGGGACAACCAAATGGATAATTTTTGTAGATTAAAGAGGGACGGAGGGAGTAAGGATTAGGGCATACGTACCGATGATTTTTTACTTGAGCATGATCATGGACATCACTGAAGTTTCTTCACACGCAGTTCAACATTTCTTAGATCGCGTAGATGCTGTAAAATCTCTTGAAGAAGATCCATCCCTTTATCGCCCTTCTTCAATGAACCAATGGAGTGCTTTAAGAACTCTCTATCGGCCTCGAGCGCTTGCAGTCTTACATACAGTTGATCAACTTCCTCTTCTATGTCGATTCTCTTCTTCTCTAGCTCAAATCTTGTGACCGCGGAGTTCTCCAACTTGTTGGAATAGAATCCGTTTTCATTTCCATTCCCATTTCCAACTAGTACCCCATCATCGCTTTCGGTACTAATTGCATCAAAGAGAGGGAGTAGTCTCTTTGCGTTTGCACCCATAAGCCTCCTATTATCTTTGGTGAACCCATTCACCATTACCATTCCATTCTCCTCTTGACCATCCGAATCTGAATGCTCATTCAAATGCTTCCCATTCACCTCATAAAAGTCTTCGGTCGGTCTAATATCTTCAAAATGAAGATCCTCAACCTCCGTCAACGTAAAAAGCTTCTCTTCCAACACCTTAAGTTGCTCAAGAATCGACACCCTCTCCTCCTCAAAATCAACCAATGTATCCTCCAAGCTCAAAACCGATTCAACCGGAGTATTATGATTCCCACTCTCTTGATTCCCATCAAAGCTCTCAACATACTCCTTTGGGTAATGGCTCAAATCAATCGAAATTCCATCCCCATCCTCAGAATGGCTACAAGAAGCTGAACAAGTCCCATCCTTACTCATCACTCTCCCCATCCTCATCATCTTCTCTTTCGCCTCGTAATCCATCAATTTCCTTCTCGAAACTTCCAATTCCCTTCTAGAAACTTCCAATTCCCTCTCCAACTCGTGCTTTTCCCTCTCCCGCTTCACCATAAGCTCATTTAAAAGTTGTAAAGCTTCTTGATCATACTCGGATTGCTCCTCCATCATTCTTTGATAATGCAACGCCTCCATTTGCATTGCCGCCTTCTCTTCTTGGAGTCTATTTATCATAGCCATTGTTTGGCTCGCAGCAACTGCAGAAGCACTTCTCTCTTCTTCTAGCTCTGAATATAAAGCATGTAAAGCTTTCCTTTCAGATCTTAACGCAGATTTCAGACGTTCAGCTGTATTAACAACATCTCCACCTTCTAATTCGCTTATCACACTTCCATCTAATGACTCTTCTGCCCCTGAATCCCGTCTCTCGAGTAGTAGTAATTTCTTGTGCAACTGATTAAAGCTGTCCAAAGACGTGGGCGTATCTGGAATTCTCTCTTCCTCCATCTCATTAGCATCTGAATTGAATGATAATCCGCTATTCATCTGATTCGCACTCACTTCAACTGATAATGTCCTCAACTCCACTCTTACTTCCTCCTCAGCATTTTCACCTAAAGAAACAAAATTTAGAATGAAAAACCGCGCTTTAATTCACAGTAATAGCATATAATCAAAGAAATACAAGAAGGGTCAACAGTAAGGAAATACCAAAATTACCATTTAAATGTAAATCAGGAGAACTTGTTGAAGGTTCATCATGATCAAATTCATAAGATGAGAAATTTTCTTGAGCTTTCATATCATCAGCCGAGTCAAGATCAGGAATTTCCGTCCCTATTGAAACATCTGCTTCATTTTCATTGATGGTTATCTGAGAAACTTCCTCATGGACTGCAAATATGTTGGAAAATTAAGGGTATGAATTTTCTTGAAATTCTGAAATAATTAGCAAAAAAACATCATAAAAATAAAATTTTCGAAATGTAAAGAATACCTGAAGGAGTATCTGATTCACTATCTTTGCCTTCTGCTGCATTTTCCTCAATATCATCAAGTGTTGGGGTTACTCGAGTAATCGCAACATCTCCATGAACAAAATCAAATTCCCTTGCATGAAAAACTAGAGAATTTTCAGTTTCTTCCATTTTCATAAAATCAAAAACTGAATATTTTGATTCCTCTTTATTCTCATTGCCAGAATGAAATCCCTCTGAATTCTCATGCAAACAAAGTAATTCCTCAGTGTACTTATCGACGTAATGTAAGTTTCCAGATTCTTGTTGAATTGAAAGCAATTCCTCCGTGTTCTTGTTGACCAAGTCAATGATAAGCGATTCAGAACTAACTTTTGCTTCTTGATAATCACCAAATTCATGATCTTCCTCATTCTGGCATCTAATTTGACTCTCCTCCTTTGGCGAATCGATCAATTCGATTGGGACTAATTGTTGACCACTATAATCAATGAAGAATTCCAGATGTTGAGAGAGAATTTCAGTAAAATCTTTCTCTTCCTTGGTTTTACTTGACTTGTACTCCTTAGATTCCCCTGTTTTTTCTTCTCTTTCACCAAATTTTGATACCAAAACAGAGCAATCTTCATCCTCAGTCTGTTTCTCACCAAACCCTTCATCAATTTTGCTTTCAAATTCTGTTTCATTTTCAAGTTTATTAAAACCGGATTCGATTCGATCCGAAATACTGTTTTTCTCGAGAAGATCATCGATTTCAGACTCTGTAATCAAATTCCTTTTCTGGGTATACTCAAGAACATCCCAAGAAGGATCAATCAAAACAAAAGGAGAGTAATCTTTGCTTACCAAATTCTCACCACAGCAAGAACACTTAAAATTCTCCTCCTCACCCTTTTCACTAACTTTATCACCATCACTCCCAATCATATCAATTTGTTCCATCCGAAAAAAGGCGAATTTCTGGGACTGTTCTTGAAATCCAGGCTGGGAGGATAAGCAATCCCCACACATATCTTCTGATCTGGATAGCTTTTGATGATTTGAGCAATAACCATAGTTTGAAATCTCTGTGGCGTGGTGTTCACAGATATGATCTGTGAGTGAATTGTGTTTTTTTTGGGGTTCGAAGAAGTGATCGAGTTTAGAACACCATGGACAAGGTGGTTGAAGGCCAAAGTAGTGTGCAAATTTGATGATCAGATAAGAGAAGAGGGAGTTTAGGAGGAGGAGGAGTATGAGAATCCATTCAAGAATGGCGTAGGTGAGAACAAGGGTGATTTTGTTTGAGTTTTTGTGTACCATGGTTGCAAATTTGTTGGCTGCCATGGTTGTTGATGTGCTCTGTGTTTTTTTTTTTTTGCTATATACAGAGAATGGAAGAAGGGGGGAGAGAATCAAAGAAGAAGAAGAAGAAGCAAATTGGAGCCTGTAGGAGAGATGTGAGATACTCTAATTTGAGAGAAAGATTGTGATTTCTGTGAATGTTTGTGTGTGTGTGTGTGTGTGTGTGTGAGAGAGAGAGAGAGAGAGAGATTGGTAAAATGAAAATGGGATTTTGAATGGAAAGACAGCCAAAGTAGACTGGAAACTTTAGAAAAGGAATGGGGAGAGAGAGAGAGACGGATGACTTTGAAGTATTTTGACAATGTTTTAGGCAACAATTTTAGACATTTTCCAACATTACTAGATGGCCAAAATATGTTTAGCCTATACATCCATTCCCACTTTGTACTTTCACGCGAATTTTGTCTCAAGGTAGTACCTCAATTAACCACGAGTCCCACTTTACACCCTAGCACGTAACGGAGTTAGAAATTTAACAGAAATTTGACATGTGCACGTCATGTCATGTGAGGGCTATTTTGGTCATTCTAATATTAACTTTTAGTTATTCTTTAATATGTCATTCTCTTTAATATTAAGTTTGCATATTTATATACATAAGTATTATTAATATCTCGTTCAAAAAAAGCATTATTAATGTCAAATATTTATTATCTAAAATAATAAATTTATTTTATATCAATAATAATTAAAAACTATTTTTTTATGATTTTTTTTTAGAGTAAGCTTTTATCTATCTATATAAAGTAATACATTTTCCCTATCTTAATATTAACTTCTATAATTTTTAATATTTTTAAAATATACTAATAACATAATAAAAATATGTAAAAGTAAGAAGGGAAGTTAAAATAAAAAGGTACAAATAAATTAAATATTCAAACCCAAAAGAAAAAGAAGAAAACAAAACAAACAAACAAACAAACAAAAAAAAAAAAAAAAAAAACCAGGTTCATCTCCACTGTCTTCATCTTCTCCAACCCACTCCCCTTTTCCCTTACCCAATTCCAGCCCACCACGCCCAATTCTCGTTTCATTTTCCGTCACCCCCCTCCTTCCGCTCCAAACCACACCACGCACCCCACTTTTCATCCCCTTCCCCCGCCCTCTCTCAGCCCCTCCTTCCCATCCCTATGGCCTCTCTCGTTCCCCTCTCCCTTCCCCCTTCTCCATCCCCCTGTTCTCCCTTCTTCCCTCCGTTCTCCACTCCTCTTCCCTCCCAGTTCGCCTTTTTCTCTCCTTCCCTACGCGACCTTCCCCCACCTAGATTCACATTAATCAAATCTTCTAATCTTCTTATTGACGGGATCCAAATGTGAGATTTTCATAACAGTGGAAGCCCAAGCTTCTGATCTTCTGGGTTTTTTGTTTTTTGGTCTTTGATGTTGTTAGTGGTGGTCGGATTTAGAGGGTGTTTGACACGCCCCAAGTCCCGGGATCCCCTAATAGAACCTCGAACCTGGTGCGCGTAACTAACAAGAAACAAAAAACTAACGGGAAACAGGAACAATACATGTTAGAAACAAACTGACATGATATATATACTTAAGAGTAAGGAGATAAGATAGCTCACAACGAGTTCTAGACCAAGAAAATTAAAACCAAACATGGTTACATACAGCGGAAGACATGCCTAGCACATAATCTGGCATCAAGAGATGTCTAGAGACAACAAGTACTACACAAATCTACCCCAAACAAGCCCTGAGTTTAACAACTCATACAACATCGTCCTTACCAAAGTGTAAAAGGACACTAGTCTCAAACAAGAACATCCTGCGAAGTACGTTCCCAGCTATGCCGAGCCTCACTGCGTACTATCCCATGCTTTCCTGAGGGGGGGGAAACAAATAAAGGGTGAGATAAATCTCAGTAAGCTATTAACATGCAACTACATGACATGTTATCACGCAATTCCAGTAGATACTCAAGTAATCATATATAAAGTATCATCAAGTAACAAGTATAGGAGAGGCTAAGCCAACTCAACAAGTAATCAAGCTCAAGATATGATCAGGTAACAAGTAGTCAAGTAGTGTGAGAGGCTAGACCAACTCACCAAGAAGCACATAGGTCTATCACGTATCATTACCTGAATCCTTCCTTATTTCTCCCAAGAATACCATTATTGTCGATGCTTGTATAGCTGATGACAACCACGATTATCACTTATGCCCCAGCCCTCGCAATAAGCGTGAACCTATACACCCCTCTGAACCAAATAAGCCAGCTGGACTCACACGAGAATGCACAAGTAGATGTTTACTTGAACTACGAGAATAGAACTAAGTCCCATATTAGTGGACCAGTCTTTATGCACCATGTAATCATGTATCATGTGCTCACGAGAATATGCACCATGTAATCATGTATCATGTGCTCACGAGAATACAAGTACACATACGCAATCATTGCGAAGACAAATCAATCTAACAATGGCACGTAGAGTGTCCATATAACACGATCAATCCAAGTTAGAGTCTATTAATAACAGACCTCAAACAAGTAGTAGGGTATATCATTCTATATCACTTTGTCACATGCCAAGTTTGCACGTACATATTCATATCACGTTTAACACATTAAAGTGTCTATCACGATACCCTTACAATCACATAGATCCCAATACCTTAGACTCTAAATACGTAGCAGAATAGGTTACATCATACCTAGTCACGGTCATATCTCACGTATATGTATCGTTAGTAATCGAGTACATTTTCCAACACATATTGTGTTCTGTAGTTATTCTTATTAACTTAAATCGTAGTATACACGATTATATGAATTATCTTCATATTACACTAGTCCCTATTTTCTTTAGGAACCCATTTAGAGACAAGATATCTTCTTTATTCTTTATATACTACATTGAGTATATACACGATTAAAACCAATCACTAGCACTTTAGTGCTTATTCATAGTATTTCCAATATACACGTATCAAATTCAAATATGTAGTAGAGTTAATCATTCTCTATCTAGTTCCATATCCCAACTCTTTTGGTTATTCATACCATGTATCAAGTAATCAAGAAGTAACATTCTATCAAGTAAATATATACAAGATTTGCATATACACATCAAGAATCTTTCAAGTTTATTACCATACACATATATTGGTGTCAAGACACGTACAAGATTTTATAATCTTATATTCAAGTCTTAATCCAATTATTTGGATGTTCAAGTTATGTACAAGATTTTATTGTCTTATACTTCAAGTTACTGTCTCAACTTAAGACATTCAAGACATTCAAGACATTCAGGACATTCAAGACATTCAATACATATACCAGATTTTATCATCTTATATCCAAGTTCTCAATCCATTTCTTTGGATGGTTAAACATGTACAAGAGTTAATTATCTTATACTTCAAGTTCAAGCTAGGAAGATGAATTATACATCTTTCACGTACTATTTTCCAAATCCTTTTCTTAGGACATTCAAGCTCAAGACATTAGTTGGTGCCCCCAAGGTACACAAACATTAACTTCAAGACACATAAAAGAGTTACTACTTTTATACTCAAGTTATTATTTAATTATGATTTAAGTCCACATTTCATTTGTTCACAAAGGGACTATTTTTCAGTACTAGAGTGTTCTACAACACTCATCTAGGCCATCTAGGGTAGTACCCTAAACCTAGACCAAGAATACTTCGAGTTCAAATTAAGTAAATGAGCTATACAACTCATACTTACAAGTTCATAATCCCCTACATAGGATATTCGAGCTCAAGACACTAATTTGGTGCCCTCAAGGTGCACAAACATTAGTTCCAAGACAAGCATAACACATAAGTGCTTGGTCATAGCACTTTTAATACATAAAGAAGACTTCTTCCTTTTATACTCAAGTTCTCATTTTAATTTAATGAGTAATCATGTTTAAGACTCACTTCTGATACCCCTAAGGTGTCACAACACTTGCTAGGACATCTTATCTTAAGGCTATATGCCTTAGGAGGGATAAGCTTTCAATTTAATTTAGATTTAAAACACTTTGGTTGGAACAGGGGACCGGGCGGGCGCCTAAGGTAGACCGGGCGGCCGCTCATCCAAGCGTTTTTAAAACCAAAACTTCTGGCCAAATGGGCGGGCGCTTGGTGCCTAAGTGGGCGGGCGCCTGGTCCAATTTTTCAGCAAACACCAATTTCTTTCCAGGCCTAAACTTTTCCGTCCCAAGCGTAGGAGTAACTTCTACTAACAATTTCTAACATTCAAGAGTGCATTTTAACATGCTCAGAACACTTTTATAGAGATACTTCATTACTTTATCACTGTCCCACAAGTAATAGAATAATTCTCTTTTATTCCATTTAAATAATTCACCGTCTGTAGACACCCCACCTTGGACCTCTCACCCCGATTGCATACAAAGTATTTTTATTTAACTTATTTTTGTTGATTTCTGTTACTTCGGTTAAGTTCCTAACTGATTCCGTTAGTTTTGGACTAAACTGCATAACATAGTTAACTTTTAGGGTCATTCTGTCATTTTCTGCCGCGGGCGCTTCCGGAACTGTTAACGGGCTGCACGCGCGTCTCGCCCCAAAAGCGGGACTCGCGCGCTTCCCACTTTGGCAGTAACAGATTGCACCTTATTTCCCTCATTTTCCTAGTTCACAAAATAACCTCTTTTTACATCCACATTCATCCCCCCCTTTTCTCATTAACTCACAATCCCAAATTCTAAGCCTTTTCCCAAAAACTAATATTTCTTACATTTATTATTTGATTTTTTTTATTTCTTTCATTTTTCTTTTATTCATTTATCTTATTTTCTATTGGTCAATTCCATCTCACATGGATTGACCAATTTCCCTCCAACCTTTCCCTCTTTTTTTTACCTATAAAAACCATCATCTTCTACCTTAGAAAGGGACCTTTTTTACACTCTTTGGACCTTAATCTCACATTTTCACTACACCTACACTATACACAATTCTCTACACAAATTCTCCAACAAGAGTTTTTATACAACAAATTGTTCTACAACAATTTCATTACAACAACAACACTTTCAAGTCAAGGTTCCAAGTCCTCTTTCTCAAGGTACAACTCCATTTTCTTCCTTTGTTTTCTTCTTCTTGATGTATGCAATCCCCATTAATGGGACATGACCAACATGACTACTTCACATATTGAAGTTAGTTAAGGTTATCTCCCTACATTTTAATCTTAACTTTAATTCACCATGTTAATTTCTCTTCATCTCTTAATGTAATTCTTTAACATTACTTGTTACATGTAATCTTTATCATTAAATAAATAAAACAATTCTATTTTATTTCCCCTTTATTTCCCCTTTTCTTCTCATCACAATTGTTAGCACATTTCTATTTAATAAATTGAAGGACATTTAGCATTAGAACACCAATAGTAGCAAGACCCGCATAAGCGGGGCGGAGTGGGTGTTTAAGTACTTCCCACTCCGTCACCTAACCCCCGAACCCTTCTCTCCCGAATCTCTGGTTTTGTACATAAATTAGGCTATTTCTAGGTTTTTCTTATGTTCCTTTAAAAACATAGGTTGCGACTCTAAACAATCTAAAACAAGTTAGACATCCTAGGATAATTCACCGCTCTAGCCAAGTTGTGGTTCCCCGGGGTATCTACACCGTCCCAAAAGTATAAGTACAATTTTATAATATACTAATATACCCATTTAGGGATACTTCCATTCATTTCCCCGTACCACAAATAATGGTACAATTTTTCTAATAATATTTAAATCAAGTTAATATTTTACCGTCTCACGAGTAGGAGTATAATTTTCACTATCCTTTTAACAATACCCA
Organism: Campanula takesimana; assembly: GCA_026119855.1. Lineage (NCBI taxonomy): Eukaryota > Viridiplantae > Streptophyta > Magnoliopsida > Asterales > Campanulaceae > Campanula > Campanula takesimana. The sequence continues at coordinate 362,551 of JAOWBW010001123.1, forward strand.
GGGACTCAACATGTTCAATTAACATATTTTCATTCAACCCAAGGTGTATTTCCAGTATACGTATACTCCCTTTGTCCCAAATTTACAAGTATCACGAAAATTGCTCAAAACACAATTTTAACAAGAACAAGTAGCGGGAATAACATATATGCATGTTATTACAAGTAAGGGGGAGTCAATAGCTTACCTAGTCCGAAATCAAGTTGACCCAAATTAATTTCTGTTCGGCAGGAAATGCTCTATTCAACGCCACGAATATTTATCCGGGTCCGAAATCACGAACATAGAGTTAATTAAGCTCGAGGAGTCGAGAATAGGAAGAATCCTAAACCTTCTTTATACACAGAGAGAGCACGAGAAAGTTTGAGAATGAAAATGCCTTTCTCAGGAGGCAAACAAACAAGATATACTTGGAACTTTCCAAGAATTGCAACTAGGCCCCTCAAATTCTAACTTTGACAAAAAGGCCCCTAAACTTTCAACTTTGATATTTAACCACCTTAACTTTCTAAAGTAGTTAAATAATTAACTCAAATAAAAATAGCATATAAATATGCTAGTCAAGAATTTAACAAGCAAGTCAAGAATTTAACAAGAATTAAGACGGGCGTTACAATGGTGGTCGGATTTGGAGGGTGGTGGTCGGATTTTGGGAGAGTTGATGGTGGTTTTGTTTGTTGACTGGTGGTGTTGGTGGTTGTTGACCGGTGGAGTTGGGTGAAAAATGACCAACATCGAATTGACTTTCATGCCCTTATGTTTTCAAAGAAAATGACCAAAATCGCCATCACATGGCATGCACATGTCGAATTTCAGTTAAATTTTTAACTCTGTTACGTGCTAGGGTGCAAAGTGGGACTTGTGGTTAATTGAGGTACTACCTTAAACTCGCGCGAGGGTGCAAAGTGGGAATGGGTGTATACTTTGGGGGGCTAGACATATTTTGGCCTTACTAGATTGATAATGTCAAATAAATTCTACTCATTTCGTCCTAAAATAAAATTATAAGTATTAAATTAATTTTTCTCACTACTCACTCTGTTTTAAAATAAATATTCACAAAATTCACATTTACTCTTTGCATCTCACTAGGGGATCTTCTTTAGTATCAAAACTGATATTTTTTTTAAACATTCATTTTGAAACGGAAAAATAACATGTTTTCTACATGATGAGAATGGATTGACAAAAATTATTCAATGGGATAGGATAATAAGAGGGGAAATTGGAATTGTTGCAGCGAGCATTGTTTAAACATATTTCTCCTGTTTCCAAATGAATGATTGAGATCAATTGAATAAGAGTGAGAATAGGAATCGTTTCGGCGAGCATTGTTTAGACATATTTCTCTCGCTTCCAAATGAATGATTGAGATCAATTGAACTCATATTTATTCAATTAATCTTGATCACATAAATTAAAATATATATATATAATTAAATTTGATCAACACTTTATACTGTAATAAAATAACAAAATACTCGCTGCAACAGTTCTTTCTTTGTAATAATAATGGGAGTTGGAAAAATAAAATAAAGGATGGGAAAGAGTTAACTTTGGATTCAAACAGCTTTTCTCCTCCACCCTGTTTTTCATCTTGGGGCATCATCAAGTGGAGGGGCCAAGAAAACAAAATAAATAAGTTGGTGACCACAAAAAAAGTAAGTAGTAGGGTCCATCTAGGATGCCAAATGTTGGACTTCATCATGTATGTCTTACTCTCCCTCTTCTTTTCCTTTATTTGGTCAATTATCACTATTTTTTGTGCATTTCTATTTTGTGCTACATCTTTATGTTTACACCGAAATTTTGAATTATATAGAATCTATAAAGTTTTTTAAGTTCACACTCTTCTTCCTCGTCCAATTTTGTTACACAACAATCAAAATACTGCCTCTATCCTAGAAAGATAGTCTCAATTTGATATTCCAAAAAGATAGTCTCAATTTGATATTTTATGGTCAACAAAAATAAACTTTGATCAAATATTGGTGTCAATTTAATAATCACAATGAAATCCTAAAATTGTTATTGATAAATCACTTAATGATTTATCAGTTACAAATTTTTGAATTTCACTAAAATGATTAAATCGTCACCAATGGTTGGTCAAAGTTCATTTTTGTTGACTATAAAAAGTTAAAATGAGACTATCTTTCTGGAACAGAGGGAGTATGTAACTTTCGTCTCACAATAAAATAAATCTTGCAATTTTATTTTTTTATTTTTTTGCTTCAAAATAAATTTTGCATTAAAAGTTGTCTTAATTTTAAAAGTGTGCAAACGGGATTCAAACTAGTGAAATATAAAACCATATCTAAAAAAGTCACAAGTCAAATACATCAAATGCTAGCTACTATGAGACAGAACAATAATCTTTCAAAAAAAAAAAGAGACAGAACAATAAATATGAGCTAAATCTTTTAACTCTGATGGTTGTTACTTGTGAGAAATTATGATAATTGAAGATACTTCATTTGTTTTGAAAAAATAGTCTTACATTAATATTGTGATTGAATTAATTAGATTTGGACAAAAAATTATGTAAATTTAATCACCTTACTAAACTTCTAAACATTATCACTGATAATATTTTTTGTGGTATATCAATAATAAATTTTAAATTGTAATAAATAATTTAAATTACATCATTTTTGTATTAAAATTCAATCAAGTTGAGAGCTATTATATTTTAATATTTTTTTCTGGATTGAGTTTGAGAGAATAAAATTCTTTTGATATTTAGTTGGACATTTTCTATTATCCAAATAAATATTGACACTCCACCTTTGGGCACCGACCTACCAACCAGAGCGCAAATCAAACAAATTCAAATAAACCTTTTTATTTAGGCTGACATTGCAACAAGATTAGCTGGACAACTTTTATAATGATAATTACATTTCAAGAAAATATGTCTCATTTTTATTATTGATGCATTATTATAAATAGTTTTAATAATTTTTATAAATATTTATTAAAATAATTTTATTCATTTATTTATAATTAAAAAAATATAGAAATATCATTTTAAGACGAAAGAGTAAAACAAAAGTCACTGAAAACGTCCTTAAAACCTTAGAAAATGATTAATATATTTTGTGAAATTTTTGTTCTAGTTGTTAATACTATATCTAAAGCATAATGGGTACCGCAGCTGAAATGTAAGTCATCAAGTTTTAATATTGCTAATGCAAATTATAGCATAATAAGGTGTCGCACTTGATGAGTACTGAGTACATTTTTACTAATTAATACTCCCTCCGACCCAGAAAGATAGTTCACATTTTTTCGTTGTTACTACGAGAGAACTTTGAGCAGTTATAAATGCTACTTATAATTATGTTAATGAGAATCTAAAAGTTGATATTAACAGTATTTATAATGGTGTATCAAGAACAATTTCAAAAATTTCATTAGAATAATTAAAAGTATCCTTAATTATTACTCAAAGTTCCTTCGTAAAACCCATAAAAATAGGAGGACTATCATTCTGGGACAGAGGGAGTACTACTCTATAATAAAAGATAGTCTAATTTGGGTTTCTATGGTTAGTATTAATAAAATTTGATTAAATAATAATTTTAATTTAATTATTTCTATAAATTGTAAAAAGTATTGTTGTTAAATTATTAATAAATTATCAATAAAAATTTTAAAATGTCATTGAAATAATAAATTATTTAGTATTTGACTGATTTAATTTTGTAACCATAATTTTTTAAAAAACTACTATTGTTTCGAAATAATATAAATTAACGACAAAATCTTGTAAAAAAAAATTAGTTTTTGCTAAACATTAAAAAAAAAAACTACTTTTAAGCATTTAAAACCTCCTCATGTGCAAGCGAAAAGCCGGTTCCATCACAATCAAAACCGATTTTAATAATATAAAAACTAGTTTTTTCATAATGTTATGAAAAAAAAATTGTTTTTATAAAACAAACTCAAAATTAACTGCCTATTCTAATGGAAGGGAAAATCCATCATAAATTGCATGGTTTCAACCCCCACATTTTCCTGTGGAAATAATGCAATGTTGCCGATAGAGCATTAGGCTTTTTAAAAAAAATAAAAAATAAAAAAAAATCAATTGAGCAATAGTTATAGAGGTGGTCTCTTGAGAACACTTAGATCCGTCTCATAGAAGAGACGGGTCGAACCATGACCCATGGGGCATAACCTGTCAGGCTGCCACCCATTAGTCCATATATATATATATATATATATATATATATATTTGAGTTTTTATAAATAAAAAAATCAGCTTTTTCGTCGTTTACCAAAAGTAATAGTTACATAACTTAATGCAATGACTATATACATATAAAGTAACATTGTTCATAAGTAAACGTAACACTGTTTTACAAAAACAAAAGCTCGTTGTACCCATTTTTTCAAATGTAATACTAACTATAATTACGTGTAACCCAGACAATATCTAAATGTAATTATCATAGGATTTAACTGCTTTCTAAAAATACATAAAGAGTGGCTAGGATTTATTCTTAACTACAATGATCTAATGGCTGACATTTTTTTGTTTTTTTCTTTCTTTTCTTGCAACCCTCCAGATTAAATTTCACAAAAATAAGGTTAATCATATAACTAACTTTTATTATGCTTTTAACAATATTTTAGACGAAATTATGACAGAAAATAAAAGATAGTACAAATAAATGAGTGAAGAGGCGTGAAATTGGACATACTGGCACGGGTAGAGTACTAGTTTATACTGAAATGTAATAGTGCTTTTGCAAAAATGTAAAATATTGTGTATTTTGATTTAATTTTTTGAAAGAAAGTAACATTTGAAAAGTAACAACTCATATACATGAATATAATTGTTTCTACAAGTAAATGTAACACTTTAATAAAAGAAATTATAACATATTTCTATAGATAATGTAATACTTTTACATATAATACTAATCAAGTGTTTTAGCTCTAAAAATGTAAATGGTTGAATTATTACTTTTTCTATACATATGTGTTACAATTATGTATAAACACTATTACATATAAGTAACACGTTTGTTACATTTTAGTTGTAATAAATATTACTTTTGGCAAACGAAGAAAACATTAAAAAAAAAAACACTGTTACTTTTATGTATATATGTATTACTTTTATGTATATAAACTGTTACATATAAGTAACACGTTTGTTACATTTAGTTATAGTAACTATTACTTTTGACAAACCGAAAAAAAAAAACCAAAAATAATAATATAAAAAATATAAAAAATATTTTTTTTTTTGGGCCGGTGGGTCATGGATCCGGTCATGGGTCAAAAATTACCCGTCTCTACTATGAGACGGGTCATGATATTCTCATACAAGTTTTTGTCATAGTTATATGACAAAGTACAAATTAATCAATGTTAAATAAAAGAGAAAAATAAAAGTCCCCGGTTTTGTTGCAAGCAGAGGATTTTAACAAAATTCCAGATACAGATACTCAAGGGAATAACTTTAGCAAATCTCCCTTCTTTATAAAGTTGATTACAGCTTATGCTTCTTCTTTTCCCCACCCCCTTATTTTTTCCTTTATTTTATCAACACTTTTATTTTTTGACTAAAAGGACAAAACATGTAATACCCATTTACCCACACAAAAGAAGACAAAAACTTGTGTGAGAACACTCCAACCCGTCTCATGGGTGAGACGGGTCATTTTTTTGACCCATTATCCGACCCACAACCCTGCTCCAGGACCCATGGGGGGGACCCTGCCACGTGGCAGCCCCTCATTGGCCCAATTTTTTTTTTTTTAATTTTTTTTTAAAATTTTTATATTTTTATTTTTGGTTTTTTTTCGGTTTGTGAAAAGTAATAGTTACCATCTCTTAAAGTAATAGTGTTATTCCTATGTTTTCTTCGTTTGCCAAAAGTAATACTTATTATAACTAAAATGTAACAAACGTGTTATTTATATGTAATAGTATTTGTAAATAATTGTAATACATATGTATAGATATCTATTTGTTTTCAAACAATAAGTTACAATGGGGTCAAATTTATCATGATACATGTAAAAGTATTACATTATCTATAGAAATCTGTTACAATTTCGTCAATCAAAGTGTTACATTTACTTGTATAAACTTACTATTACATTCATATACATAAGTTATTACTTTTCAAATGGGTAAAAACGAGCTTTTGTTTTTTTAAAACAAGTATTACGTTTACTTATGAACAATGGTACTTTAAGAGATGGTAACTATTATTTTTTGCTAAACCACTGAAAAGCCGAAAAAAAATATAAAAACTCAAAAAAAAAAAAAAAATAAAAAATAAAATAAAATTGGCCAATGGTGGGTTGCCACGTGGCGGGTTCGGTCCATGGGTCATGGGGCGACCCGTCTCATGCATGAGACGGATCCCCTTGTTCTCATGGGAGACCACCTCACAAAAGAATACAAGGTAATCCAATAATAAAAAGAGGAGCCTAAAAATTAATTTCATTAATTTTTATTTACAAGTTGGCCAAACTTAATGACCCACAATTTAATTTTTATTGAGTTTGGGCATGTTACACCAAAGATTGTGTCAATTTAATTTCTATTATTATTATTATTTGGTTTGGTTGGCTTTATCCCATTAAGGTCAAAGTGATTAACCTTTGGGGCCCACAATCTTATTTCTATAACTGAAGATTTGACAACTAAAAACAAAGGATAGCAGCAATAGAATTAGAAAGAAAACGAAATAGGATTAATAAAGAAAAGAACACTTTTTTTTTATTATTTGAAAGGAGGGCCGGATTATAAGATTAGAATAATATTAGATGTAATGAATATTCATATTTTGATTGATTATTTTATACTCCTTCCATTTTAAAATAATAGCCTCATTTTTTTAGTTTTTTATTTTGCTTAAAAGTAAGCTTCATTTCTAAAATTAAGTTTATAAAATCACTGAATTTTCTATACTTATACAATAATGTAATTTTAAAATATTTGACAAGTCAAACGAGATTATCATTTTGAGATGGGGGAATATCAAAATATTAAATAATATATACACCAATTAAATGACTGTTAATTATTTTTTTGGAGCATATTTTAGGTTCGTAACATCTATGGTAAGATTATCTAGAGTCAGTCTTATGAAAAGCTTGTTTTACACTAAAAGATGTGTAAAACATGTTTTACATCAAGAGATTCTATTTTACATTAAAACGAGTGTAAAACAAGTTTTTCTCAAAATTTTAACGATTATCTAAGATGGGTCGCTTGGTTATAAAGACATCATCCAATAGAAGTTAATAAGGGACAAAGTATTTTGCTTAGTGTTGTGCATATAATAATGAGAAAAGTGACCCTATCCTAATTGTAAATTGTGTATATATGGACCAAATACCTCATTCCCAATCATCAAGTGAGCTACATTTTCCAACTACCAACTCTAAAACCTCCATAACCACCACCTACCTCCAGCCATCCATCACCCAATAAACACACACTCAAACTCTCTCTCACACACACATCCCCAAGGTCTCACTATCTACTGTTTCCTCCAGCCGTCTTTAAACGAGTGTTACACCATTTGCCCCGAAATAAATGTCATAGTTGACAAGTAAATGTTTTTAAGCTTTTAGTTATGTTTTTTTAATTGATCCAATCTATTCATATGGTAGAGTTACACCTCCTATGACATTGCAATGCTTGTGCCTATTAAATGGGTAGTATAGGAAGATCACCAAACTTCATACCTTATTTTTCGCAAGCCGGCATTTATTTTGAGACAGACCAAAAAGTATGACATTTATTCCGAAGCAGGGTGTAATTTTTTTTAAAAAAAAGAAAAAATGTCTCATAATGATAATTTTTGTTTTTGTAACATACTTTTTCATCAATTGATTTTTTACCAAAAAAAAAAAAAACATTTTCTACTGACAAAATTAAATGTTTAGAAAGTAATTAACAAACATATATATGAAGCTTTTATATTTTATTATATAAAAATTATATTTTCAGAGTCCTAAATCATTTAGGGACAGCCATATTTGGAAGATCAGTTGTGACATTAAGTGTTTACTCTTGTTAGACCATGTACAATGGGAAGAAATTAGGGTGTTAAATGGAGCATTCACAAAAATGAAGGTGTTTAATTGCTGCAATGGTTGTTTAATGGGGTGTGTGTGAATGGTTTTGTTGAATGGGTTCAACAAGTGTGAATGAGAAAGTGGGTCAGGCGCTGGGACACGCGGCGGCTCAAGAGAGGCCGGGCTTGGCGCGTGCGCCACACGCGCCAGACAAGGCGCGTCAAGGCCGACGAGTTTTTTTTTTTTTTTCTCTGTGCTGTGACACATGTTGGCTTCTGATTGGCTGGCGATATTTTTTACTTTTATCCCAATTATTTGAGCTCAATTATTTCACAGAAAATGATTTTTTTTTTACACCAAAATTGCTATTTTTTTCTCTTTAAATTGACGTAAGTTTCATTGTATTCCGACACCAAAAAAAACCCCATCTTTTTCTTGAAATGGATCCCAATAATAACTATTTCAACACTAATCATAAAAATAAAAAATAAATTTTAAGTGGTGGGGTATAGGATGATGAGTGGGAAAAGTGTTGAATGGGGGATTAAACAAACCATTGTAGAGTTAAAAGTTGAATGAGTGTTGAATGGATGAGTTGGAAGAGAGAGAAGCTGATGTGGAGTGATAAAGTGGGTGTTGAATGGGAAATTTCGTTTAATCTTTGTACATGGTCTTATGCTCTAATTGTTTACTTGTTTTTTTTTGCTCTATATGTATACTCCCTCAGTACCATAAAGGAAATTTGTACAAATTATTATGAATGAGGGAGTATGTTGTTGACAAATGTCATTTTAAAACAAAATATGTTGGAAATTAACAAAATATTTCCTAAAAAATACTCCCTCCGTCTCAAAATGATCTTCTCATTAGTCATTTCTCATTGCCCCAAAAAATTCTTCCCATTTCTACAATGTAGGCTTTAAAGTGCATAAACAAAATATGACCAGCGAAACATGACTAGTGAAGCAAAGGTTCAATGCTTAAAAAAGGTTGAAAAGTCAAATAGGGTGATCATTTTGGGACGAAGAAAGTGTATTGGAGACAATATTCATGATTTTTGGAAATGACTGGGCAATTGGGTTAAATTGAGACTAAATTTTTGTCATCCAAACATGTCCACACAAAACTTACATGAGTTTATTGCAAAAGCGACACGCGTACTTTGTGCAATATATCAATTTGACTTGCGTACTTTGGAAACATCAAATGTGGGTTGCGTACTTAATGTTTTGAAAATTTTGATACCACTTTTTTAACACCGTTAAAAACATAACGGGACTTCCATAACTTCCGAAAATCTCCATAAATTCCGGTCACCTCCATTTTTTCCCGCAATCTCACACACACTCATTTTCTCTCTCACACACAGGGGCAAGAAAAAGCGAATTGGGAGTTATTCACATACCAACATCGTAGAGAACAAACAAATTCACACACTACAAATCTTTCTTTTTCTATAAATCAAACCAAAATCACATCACATGGGGGAGAGCAGCTCCTTCCCTCGTTTCTCCTTCCCTCGTTTCTTCTCACTCTAATCTTCTCCTTATTAGCTCCAGTTTATAGCTCTTGATCTCTTCCCTGATAAACCTTTGCTGTTTGGGTTTTTAAATTTTGGATTTTGTAATTTGGGTTTTCTGGGTTTTGTTTTCCGGATATTTATTTTATTTTGAAATTGTTGATATGGGTTCGGTGGGTTTTGGTTGAATTTTGGTTTGAGAAAGGGAGAGAGAGAGAGAGAGAGAGAAATGGAGGAGAACAGGTTGTGTTCTTGGACTGTGATTCGATCCAGTCCAGTATATTCATGCTCATGTACCTCACAGTGTCGTAGCCGGTGAAGCAGCACGCCGGCGGCTTGTCATTCGAGAGAACATTGAAGAGCTTGAAAGACGTACAGGCGCCGTACAGTTCATCGCAGGAGTGGCCGGAGAAGTTGAAACAGAGCGATTTGTAGTGGACCGGTGGTTGAGAATTGGGGAGTCGATTGAGCAGTTCATTAGGGCGAATACAGTGTCCGGCGACGGAGGGATTATGATTGATTGTATGTCGGAGAGGACGAAATCGTGGTGGGGTTGGAGGATTGAGCAGGTGGACATTGATGGGTTGTAGATTGTGAGGGTTTGTTCTTGGTAATTGATTGATTGGACTTTGTAGTCACCGGAAGGTGTCATGAACAGTAAACAAGAACCCATTTGAAAGAACAAGATGGGTTAGGGTTCTAATTTAATACTTGTGGATTCTAATTACAAGAGTTATATTTAGGACTTTAAGTTTTATTCCTTACACTTTTACCCCTTATATGGAATGTCCCGTTATGTTTTTAACGGGCGTTAAAAAAGTGGTATCAAAATTTTCAAAACATTAAGTACGCAACCCACATTTGATGTTTCCAAAGTACGCAAGTCAAATTGATATATTGCACAAAGTACGCGTATCACTTTTGCAATAAACTCAACTTACATGCACACACAGAACTTACATGTACACACAAAGGTTCCACAAAATTCCTCTATAGAGAGGTTTCGAATCCATCAACACACACTATCCACAGATTAATACTCACTCCTACACATACGCAGTCGCCCACAAATGTGGATACACCCCCCTTATACAAATCGCGCATATGCACACACCGTGCACTGACTGATATTTACTCAAAACACATATTCACAGTAACACACACACACACGCGCGCGCGTATGTGCAAAAAAGACCTTGAAACTAAGATAGAGTGATAATATAAAGGATTGAGTAATCAAAAAATGTCTCTTTTTCCTGCTAATACAAGCAAACCAAATACTAATACAAGCAAATACACGGCCATATTATTAACCATGAGCAATCTGTTAGACCATCCTCCAATGACAATCATCTGAGAGCAAAGATACAATCACTTCAAACTCAAATTGTCACGCGGATGGAATACACAAATCCACACTGAATAGAATAGAGGAGCTCACTATATCCCTATACACCAAAATCAACTCAATATCGAGATGAGCTCCACTCGCATTTTTTCATATTTAACACCAAATTCAGACTAAGCCAACTAAAATTATATATTTTTCTACCTGTCCATTCCATTCATTCATTCATCATATTAACCCGGTACTACTTCCAAACGGATTAGTTGTTTGTGGGTGAGCATTATTGACCGGGAACGCTCCAAAAGCCGAATCCATGAATGGATTTGGTGGGCCCATCATCAAATGTTGTTGCTGCTGGGCATGTGGGTATGTTGGCTGCTGGTATGGGTTGAAGGGGTTCATCACTTGGTGTTGTTGGGACGCATTTGTCATTTGAACAGATGTTGGAGGGGTAATGGTGTTTGATATAGCAAATGGATCGGCTACTTCAAATGGATTTGGTGCTGGTGCTCCATATACTGGTTGTTGGGAGGCTCTGTATGCTCCTTCATCGTATAAACTATTCAGCGTGAGCGAGTCCAATCCACCAGCCTGACATAAGTTGTTAAGTGAGAAATGTGTAAGGTTGTAAAGAGTTTCTGGTAGGAAGAAAAACAATTATAACGACAAACACGTTACTCCCTCCGTCCCATAACAAAGTACCCATTTGCTTTTAAGAATGTGAATTAACAAAAACTCTTAAAAAGTAGGTGGTGTGAGTGTGTAGAGAATATTTAGTGGAAAGTTGGGAGTACAACAAGAGAGTCCCATTAACAAAGTACTCCCTCCGTCCCAAAATGATCTTCCCATTTGACTATTCAAACTTTTTAAAGGTCTGAACACTTACTTCACTAGTCATGTTTTGTTTTTATGCACATTTAAGCCCAAATTGTAGAAATGGGGAAGAAATTTTTGGGACAATGAAAAATGGCAAATGAGAAGATCATTTTGGGACGGAGGGAGTATTATATACTTTCTTTTTTGGGAAAGTGGTACTTTCCAGTGAGACACCCATAATGCCAAAATGGGTACTTTGTTAGACGGAGGGAGTACATTAGAAAGACAGACAATGTTGATCAATTGCATATACAGACAATTAATTACGCGAAAACTTTCTATATATAGGTGCACGTTTAAATACCACTTGCAGGAATGGAGTCTATTGCTTAGGCTTTTTGGGAGATCAATCTATTAGAGCTTAGCCAGACATCTGTTTCGCGTATCATGGGTTACTAACTAACAGGATTTAAGTGTTCCACGAGACGAAAAATTGCAATTCTTTTAAATTAAATGGTTAATTTGGCTAACTGAGTTTTTAATATGCTTCGAAGGGGTAGCCTCAAGGGGTGAGTGTTTATAACTTAGGCACTTCTAAGTTTGAATGCTAAACCAGAACATCTTTACTATGAATCTACCACACCCCATTAGTTTGGATCTATATTTCAAGAGTAAAGATAGGGATCTAAATTTACAACATTATTCATCCAAATCTGTGGCAAGAATGTAACATTTGGTAACCAATCAAACGTCTTGCCAAGTAGATTTGGATAGTTAATTTTAGCCATGATGCTCGGACTCGAGTCGTGTCGACACGGGTACGGCAAGTTGAATTGGAGAGTCTGAGCATCACAGAATTTTAGTAAAAAATAAATAAATGGATCTTATCTTTCAATGAAGACAGAAACCCTTTCTTCTCCACGTAACCACAGACCACCTCCATATTCCCACTTTATCCCCCTCCACCCCGACCCCCAAACTCCCCTCTCGTTATATATGGTCATTTGCTTTCTCCAACAGGCTTGGAGGGTTTGGCTCTCTTTGGCACGTAGTAAACAACAAAGCAACTGGGATCGTCAATCTTTATTTTCTGTGCCTCTACTCCCAAGACTTGTCTAACTGATTAATCTCAGATCCCTTTTTTTCACAGCCTTTTTAGGCCCAAAGTTCTTTTATGTGGTCTTATTCGTCTTCCTTTAGAGTTTAGAGCACTTCCAAGAATCAATTTGTGGTTGCTAACTGCTTGCTAGTTCACAAATTGACAGTATCTTCCAATTGTAAATGGATTGTTTCTCTTGATCCATTGCACCCACTTAACATTTTGAGCACTTCCACGGATAACTTTTTAGGTGTTGGCCACTTGCTAGGTCCCAACATTGATAGTATCTGTTAAGTGTAATATGAGAGTTGTTTATCCTCTTCTTTTGATAAGAAGGCTGCTTATCCTTAATCCTTGTAAGTTGTAACCTACCTTGATGTTTCCCAAAGACGAAATCACTATTCAATTTTTTTTGCAGTAATAGTCTTTTCTCTTTGGCATATACACCTTGTATAATTCTAGCACTATCATAAATATTACCTAGCAGGACCAACCAAAGTGTATAAACTTGCACCTAGGACTGTCAAATCAGGTGGGTTGCCGTGAACACTCGGGTTTGACCCGTCAAAAGGATGTTAGACTACGTTCGTGTCTAGCTAACTAGTCATTTTATAATGCAAGTCGGACCCGTCATACCCGAGGGCTCTATTACCCGGACTCTTCAAATATGTTGAAGTACCCGTGTCCGATACGTATCGTGTCCGACACGACACCCGGATACCTGCTTTTTCATTAGGATACGACAAGAAAAATTTGAAAGAAAAAAAAAGGAGTGAGTTGACTTCATTTATAAAGATTTTACAATTTTTAATGTTGTTTTACTTAAGTATACAATATATCTTAGTAAAAAAGGAGTGAGTTGACTTCATTTATAAGTAAAGGTATAAATAGTCTATTTATACTATTTTGATTTGTCCTGAAATAATGCTCGTATCCCGTACCCGTGTCCAAATTTAGGACGGTGTCCCAGTGTCCAAGATTATTAAGAAAATTGTATCAGACACTAGGATTCGTATCCGTGTCGGATCCCGGATACCATGTCCAGGTAACATAGCCAGAGGGTTAGAAGGAGGTGTTTCCCGGGTACACTCGAAATATGTTCATGTTCGACCACCCGCACCAGGTCGACCCTATTTTAAAGAGTAGAAATTTGAGGAAATAATTGCCTGCAATGACTCGAGAATATATCTCTACATGACTAACTCAAGGTGTTGATCTATTTGTTGGACAAGGTCACCAACAGGAATAAAAAACTGTGCCTGTTTACTGTTAGGAGGGGAGAAGGGGATATATACACAAAGAGAGAGAGAGAGAGAGAGAGAGCAAGAGAGAGTTCAGTTTCCTAGACTTAGGCCATTGGCGAATCCTGAATGAATATGGCATTAAGAAGGCTAGGGCTGAGATCTTGTGTGTTATGTATGCCTTTACCTTATCATTATACTACTGGATCAAACAAGTAATGACTAATGAGTTGGACCCGTTCGAACTCATAAATCAGGCTGGCCCATGTTGGATGACCCATCTCAACCTTTTGGTCTTGATGGGTTAGGTAGAACTAACCCTTGAGTCTGAATAGGTTACAGCTCAAGTCATTACATAAACTAATTATCTAATTACTTGAGTGATTAAAACATGTATAACAACAAAAAAATGAACAAATGCATATGAACGGCCTACCAATTGCCTGTCCTGAACAGCAGAAATGTCGCTGCTGGGAGTGGTGACCAAGGCAAGTTCCCATCCAGTAGGATCAAAATCTTTTGTTTGAACAGATCCAGAGTTAAATGACAAGCCATCTGCAGATATGACACATCAAAACATTGACTTGGCTAAAAATACCATAACTCAGAATAAATAAATAAAAAAAAGTGACGTGGTACTTCTGAAAAAGGAATGGAAAAGAGAGATCATAACCATTATCCGAGGGAATGATGGCAAGGGCCAAGGCGTTGTTTTCCTCAATAAATGATGCACTAGGAGCATCGGCATTGAGTCCCTATACCAACACAACATCATAGCATATCAATTGATCGAAGACGAAGAGAACGCGAAAGGGTTTATATTCAGCTACTGATAAACACATAGAAAGTCCAGAATTAACAAAGACATTAACTTAGATATGTACCAAAAGATCATCAGGGTCCACGTTGTTTGTGGGAGGCAATGGAGGAGCAGGAGCTTCAACATTTGAAATGGCTGCATCATCAAACAATTCGGTCTTAGGTTCATCAGCAGGTAAACTTGTCTCTTCTGGAGGTGTAGTATCTTCTTCTGGTCTATATGTCAACTGAAGCCTCTCTGGATATTCCTGTAAAATCATAGCAAAATATTACTAGTAAAAGGATGGATGATGAATGTTATTTGGACATTAAACAGGAATACTAACCAATGTTTCCCTTGGAACAGTAACCATCCTGGGTGCTTCTCTTATATATTCTTCCATGGTAAGAAGAAAGGACTGTGGTGGCTGGAAAGGTAAAAGTGTCAATATTGAGCCATTTGTGGAATATAGGAAAGGGGGCATCTGACTGGAATCCCATATGTGAATTGCAGAATCAATACCTCTCTCAGGACTGGAAACTGAAAGTTTCTTGCAAGTTCCAAACCTTTACACACTTCGTAGAAATCCGAAAGGCTACCAGCCTGTATAAAAATTTCAAACCGTGTCAATATGATAAGACTCTAACATCCCTTCTGTAACATGATTCAGATCATCATGTTTAAATTAAACCATGTCTGAAAAAGTAGTTTTAAACCGACAGTCTGTAAAATGAAGCTGCAACCCAAAGTATTACCTGCTGGCCAGCTCTCTTATAGATATCCAAGGCATTAATAGCTTCATGTCTCGGCATCTCAAAAAACTGAAATGACCATGGATTAGGGGGCTATGGTTTCAAATGAAGAAATACAATACGAAGAGAATAACATTAAATTTACCAAAATAATAAAATAAAAGCTTCTTTACCTTATCAATAAGGTTGATGATTCCATCATTTATAGCACAATAAATTTTGAAGCTCTCTTTCAGTACCTGGATGGACAAACCAGTGGAAAAAGGCATAAGCTGTCTTCACAATAAGTTGTTCACTAACTAAGAATCTAAGCCTAAATCCTTCATTTATTAATTCATTTAGGCTTTGAGAAAATGAAAAATAAATTTTCTCAGAAGATAATAAGCAGGCAATACAAAGTACATAAACAAAGGCTACCCGCTACAACAGCATCAATCTCTTAAGATACAGAATCCACATGTTGGCACAGACAATAAGATTCGTAACGCATAAGAACCAGATTTATTAAAATAAAATTTGGTTTCACTTATTCACTAATGCAAATCTATATATTCTGAACTAGCAAGTAGTGGCGAAGCCACAGCCAACCTACAAGGTTAGCTGAACACCTTAGTTTCAAAATGATCTCACTTTAGAAGGTTCAAGTTTAGAAGAATATGAAGTTCAGAAGATTCAAGTTAAAATAAAATGACTGTTTTAATTAAAAAATAATCAAGTTTATCAATCTCCCCCTTTGAAACCAAGCTTGGATACAATCGCAAAATTTTCTCATTATTTGACCCCCTTTCATTATAATCCCTGTCTTGACCACTGCTACAAGGCGTGCGCATTAAATGATACAGTATTTTCTATCTAACTACTATCAGAGATGAACATCCCGATACACACTTGTGCAGTATGCATAGTTTCTCTCAGCCTACTAAATTGAACAAGAAAAAGACAAATGCATACCAAAGCCAATGCATACTGAATCACGTAATTGCCCACAGCAGCTCCTTCTGGCTGTGAATTGAGCACGCAACAGCATCATTTATTAGTCAGTCCACACAATAACAAATTCACCAATGTCCATAAAAATGAACAATGAAAGAGTTGAGCTGAATCTCAAGTTAATTACCCGGCACCCCATAAGACGATAGAGCAACTGCTGCAAGGCGGGTAGCTGCTGCAAGAGTTCTTCACTGTCCAATTCTCTAGTTCTGCTGTAGCCCTGACAGTCACATAAAAAAAAAAATAAATAAATAAATAAATAAATAAATAAATAGATACCTATAATTCCATACTCCAAACAGTGAACACAGCAATTAACATTTCAAATACTTATAAAAAAAATTATAGATATCTTAACATTGACCAATATTTAGTTACATCCAGGACAGAAATGGGTTTTCAGATATTTACCTATACGTACTCGGCCTTACTTTCATTGTCTGCCAGACAAAAGCTCGTGCTTTCAGAAATCTCAGTAAATGTCCCGACTAGTCTAACATTGTGGTTTCCCATCATTTCCTTTCTTAAAGTTAGTGGCAATCAAAGTATCCATGCAATCAACTAAATACTTGATTCATTTGGGGATATCATGGAGATGACGTAATTAATTCATCTTACATTTCTCTAAACGGCAAACACATTTGAATTTGTTAATGTACATATATAAATATGGCCAATACATAAATGAAACTGCAGAAGTAAATCATCAAGAAAAATTCTTCCAATTATACCCATTGATTAGCTAGTGAGCAAATGTTACTTTTTATGAAGCCTATAGGAATAAATGAAGAAAGTGTCTCTTAGTCTCCATCAGACTAGAAACTAGGGAGACTTAACCTCCAAAACCACTGACTTCGCTAAATCAATATCAAGATAAAAAGGTTTTGAATTAATCGGAGATACAACGACAAACCTACACCAGCCCAAAAAGAGGAAACATAACACATTCATGTTTCGATTGAGAAATAGGATATATTCTTGCTCAAGGAATTTCAAGTCATTTGTTAACAACAATATGATTTGGTGCCTACCTTCTCTTGACTTTGAGCAGGTTTCGGAATGCGCTCAGCTTCAATATCATACTTCATAACTCTGAAACATTCAAGTCGCTCCTCCAAGAACAATGCATATGTACGCACCCAAGCAGAGCAATCCCAGGCTGCAAAAGAGGTAATTTTATTATAAATCAAATATAAAATGTGCAATTGAGAAATGAAATCTTTTCAGACGACATACGGCAGCTAGTAAACTATAAATGTAAATACAGTGTATAACGCTAACCAATTGGGCTTGACTCATCCTTAAAATTAGATAATTGGAGAATACGCCCTCTTTGTTGGAAATTCAGAAGTTCTTCCCTGAAGGTAGGATCACCCTCCCTCAGAGTCCTATGAATAACTATCAGCGTTTTCAATGCCACCTGTTGAGCACAAAAGATAAATCGAGTATCAGAGCATGGCAACATGAATATATCAAACCTCCAAGGAAAACGACCTGCTGACAAAGATATAGATAATTAACATCAACTAATCCAATAAAGATTGATATATACACACACACACACACTTGTGCAAGTGCTGAATGGTGCAAATGATTTTTTGTTCCTAATTATTACTTGTGTCCCTTAAACTTATGTACAATTTCAGTCGAACAAACAACAAGATAAAAAGTGGCCTCAGAAGAAGGATTGAACTAAAAGCACTTGACAAAAGCTACGGTAATCAATGCCCACAGGCAATTGTGTAGGTCCTGTTCTTAGATGTAAATGTTTTCCCAAATTGGGATTTGGGGATAATGGAAGACCTACATACTTTTGTTCTGTTCTCTTCCTTCTGTTTCTGAAAGAAAGATCTAAGATACTATCACCAAATGGTTCAAGGGCACTCGTGCAAGAAGAATCATTCACATGTTACAGATCTCATCTTTGTGGACGAGTAGAAAGCAAAACGATACTATCACGCAGAAGGGGTGATTGGAACATCCCATTCCTGCCCCTCCCCTCTCAAGCAGAGAAGCCATCAATGGGTTAATTTTTAGACTTTGGTACTGGTGGTTCAGTAATTTTTTCAGGACTTTGTACATACCTCATTTACAGGTTATCCTCACCCGGGATAACCAATCACTAGAGTAGAAAGTTGAAAGCCTTTTTGGAAGACATTTAGTAGCTACAAAATCTTTGAACCATAAGCCTCAGCATTTTAAAGGAAAACCACCAAAGCTCTTCAATACACGTGAGTTGTTGGGGAAAACCACCAAATCTTTACCACATTAAACGCTATACACAAGGTGCCAATTGAAGAAACACCTCTACTTCCAAAACTAAAAACATTATCCAAACCCCAGACATGCATCCCCCAAAGACTCATGCACTAATTTCAACTTCCTCCACATAATAACCAACATCCTAGGCTCAAGGAAGTCTCTTAAAGATAGCATAGGCTACAATTGCTTCCTTGTTTATAAAAGTAACACAATAGGTCATAGAAATATGAGGATCCTTTCACCAAAGAGAGTTTAAAATTAAGCAGATTCCTTTCCCAAGAAACACCGATAGTCAAAGTGACATACCAACATAAACAGACGCAATAACCCCTGAACCACAATAAAAATGATACATCTAAAGACAAAATATGACTAGACATATGGAAAAACTATACATATATAACCTTCCATCACAGTTACACCTAGAGGGAATGCAAATACTACTCTAATCTATCCGCAAGTCAAACCCATGTATTAGCACATACTTCCTTTCACCATCTTTCGTAATTGCTTCTTCTTAAGCAAAATATATGAATACCCACACCACTATCATAAAGGTCAAGGCAGATCCATTAGATAATTTCATATTAAGCAGGCACTCCCTATAGGTGCACCCAGATAAACCAGCCTGTACAAATTGCCACCTGCAGGTTCCCACACAGAATTGTCAATTTTACAACAAAGAAAAACCCCAAAAATTGACCTAAATTTTTGAGTTGTAAACGTCTTCATAAGAGTTACATCTGAGTAATTATGTTATATTGAATTGATTTAATACCGTTTATGGTTGACATCTTTAGTAAATTTGGTAGGCCTAATAACCACATTTAATCCATTTAGAAAACATGCCTTACATTAGATGACATGATCATTTTTCTGCGCATCAGTTTTACATCAAAATCTAGTTTACATGTTCGAAATTACTGATAATTCTCCTACTTTTGGAGATCAGTTATCACTTCTCGTGATTGGGACCAGATGACTGAATAAGGTTAGACTTCTACGAGCAGAGCACAATTCCATCCACATCAGCCAATGGTTAAAAGAATACTGCAATATAGAAATATAATTGCTAACTGCTGCGGCAAAACAAATTGGTAAGGTTTAGAATACAGCATTGCAAACATTTATAGAGGTCAGCCACAAATTTTTAAATTAGATCCACTGATTTGTTACCATAATTCGAATTTCCAAAATATCATAGCACAAAACCTAATTCAGTCCAACATAAATCACATCACAGGATTGATTATGTAATATCAGAAAATCAGTACCGTCCAATTATGCGTCTTTGCCAATCGCCTAGCAAGAGCATGTAAACAGTACTGAACATCCGCCCGAGGTCGAATCGCCGATGTGGCCGCCAAAATTTCTGGAAAATCAAAAGTTCACATTAAATTCAAAACACACACACACACTCCAATTAGAAATCGCAAAATTAAGAAGGAAAAAAAAACGCACTTCTGAGGTGTCGCTCTTTGGGAGGATTCTCAACATGATTTGTAGCTTTAACGATCGCAACATCCACATCCTAATTACACAAAACCACACACATCATCAACAATTCATCATTATCATCATCCGATTAGGATGCAATTAGAGAGATATATAGAGAGAGAGGACCTTGAAATCGCTATTAACATGGGCAAGTCCGACTTTAGTTTGATCTTTGAGAGCGCCATAGGCTTTCCGCCAAGTCTGAAGAGTTCCCATCCGTCGGAATCTCTAATCTCTACACGGATTCCGGCAAGATCGGCTCTCTTTTCCTCTAATCACGGAATCGGAGACGGAAACGGCGATGTAAATCAGTATACGTGTTCTTCCTCGGAGGATTTGCTCTCTTGTCAAACTGTCGGCTTCGCTCTTCACACCGCAGAAATGCTCTCTCTCTCTCTCTCTCTCTCTCTCTCTTGTTTCTCGGTGTTGTGGCTTGTGGAACGTCTTTTTCAAAAAAATAAAAAGGGCAAAACTAAATTAAAAAAATATTTACTTTTGATTTTCGTCTCGTACTTATACTTATAGCTAGTTATTTTTATTTTGAGCGTCTCATAGTTATTGCTTTATTTTTATTTTGAGTGTCTCATTTTTATTGATGCTTACCTAAAATGTTCATTTTTCTCTTTCTTATCCACTCACAATAAAAATTATCCATTAACTTATTTTCTCTCTCCTACCTACTCATAATATTTATTTTTTTAATATACAAAATTTTATCTCTGTACATTTTTATTTAATAGCAATAAGTATGAGACGGAGATAAAATTTTTTTTTAGGTGTGACCGTGTTGGCTTGGCGGCCCCATAATTCTGTTCGAGTCATCATATGAGAATTGGACCCTTTTCAAACTTGGTGGGAGTGGAGTTTAATTACACTAGTTTAGCCCTTATAGTTTTTTGGCATTTCAGTTTTTGCCCTCACAATCCAATTTATTTTCCCAATGCTCCCTTCCTTTTTTCGTAGCTAATTATGAAATTTTCATCAAATCACTAATGTCAAAGTTAGTACTACCTACATCGCAGAATAAATTTACTTTTTTTTTCTTTTAGTTAGAAGTTGGTTTTATGAATAAAGTTTTGAGGCACACACATAGGAAAGCTGAAGTTTTATGTGGACGCGTCAAACACGCGCATAGACCCTAAAAATTATTTACCTCCTCCCCGCTTGATTGGGGTTTCCTAACTCTGAGACTGGAGTTACAGAGTACCATGTATACTCTAATATTCCTATTACTCTAAGAGAGTTTGAAGCAATCTGATATTGCTGAAATCTGTATTAATTATTCTGCCTCAATTAATAAAATATGTTATCTTTTGTCAGTGGATATAGCTAACACAACATTAGTGAACTACGTATATATGTGTGTTCTTAGTTTGAGATTTGAGTTTACTATTATTTGTTTGTCTTTCATGATCTGTTATAGTAAAAGTAATGAGTCGTAGGGTCTACGAATACAACATTCTATCATTCATTGCCAACATAGTTTGTAAGCAAAATTTTATGACATTTTTTTGTTACTTTACATTACTTAACAAGTCATGCAAAATATTAGCCGAAATTGGGACATACAACTGTTAGTAATGATACATATTGGATGTTTATATCTATATGTATCATTACTCATTAAGTAAATATCCAATCATTCACTGTTATTTTCGGGACCAGTGATTTATCAAACATCTTGTGCTCACCGAATTGCCTTTCAGTTAAAGCAGACAAACAAAAACTTTTACAAACTCAACAATGTGGATATTTGAACAAATTAAAACTACAGGGTGTCATTTGATTTTTTTTAAAAACACAGGGGTTTTTGGTACTTGACCCTACTTTTGATAAAAACAGAGGGCAAGTATATTTTACAGGTTGGAACAGAGGGGATCATTAGAGTCTTATTGACAGAGTTTGGAATCTATATTTCTTTCTACAAGTTTAGCACATGAGGTCCCTTATTTATTTATTACAACTAAATTACTAGTAATAAAGAATTATGTACTTTCCCGTCCCATAACTATGTGCACAAAATGAATTGTGCCCGAGAATTAAGGGATGAATAGTAGTGTGTAGTTGTTGTGAGTGTGAAAAGTGAAGTAAGAGAGGGAGAGGGGGTAGGAAATAGTAGATTGATTGGGTTGTTGTGAGCATAAAAGTAAAGTATGAGAGAGAATAAGTGGGATAAATAGTAAAAAAAAAAATTGTCGTTTTTAAAAAGTGTGACTTATCAATAGGACGCCAAAAAAGAAATTGTGCATATAGTTATGTGACAGAGGGAGCGTATTAAAATCAAATCCGCCCACCCGCCCCGGCCCACCCGCCCCGGATCCAGAACTCAATGCCAGCCACCCCTTTTAATTAAAAGCAAAAATGTTGTTCCCAGGTTTCGAACCTAGGTCTTTTACAATAACAACCATGTCTTTACCACTAAGCCAATGCATTGCTTGTTTCTAATTTTGCAATATTTATTATTACTAACTGAAATCTGGACGAAACTAAATTACAAAACTTGAGATTTTACAATTAATTAATGAAAAACTTGAATATTCACAAAAACACAATTTTTTTAATATATGTTAGAATATTAAAAACATGATTTAAGAATATAAAATATCTAAAGCTTTTTATTAAAAAAATATGAAAGACCTAAAAAATAAATTAAATTATATTTGCGAAAATACATTATTTCATAATATTTTATAAGTTTTTAATTATCACTCTTCTGTTAAGGCATTTATTTACATAAATGACACCAACTAAGTCTATTATATACTGAAAATATGAGAATTATAAGAAAATAAACTAAATAACTCTTATACCTTAAATATAAGAGTAATTCTAGTCTTATATTTTAGGTATATAATTTCTTTAAAAAATGGGGATTTAATGTGAGAAAATTACTCTCATATCTAAAGTATAAGAGAAGAACTAGTCTTATACTTTCGGTATAAGAGTTAATATTAAAAATATATTAGAACAACTTGATTAATGTTTCACAACATTTAATAATAGAAGTATCATTCTTGCAAAAATAAATGTCAGCAATTAAAACTTTCCAATCAATTAATGAAATTCTTGATTATTCACAAAAACATTAAATTTGTAAAATAAATATCATTTTACATTAAAAAACATGATTAATTAGGTCTTATAATTTGTATCAAAGTCTTGTAAATTCTTATTAAACATGTAAATTGTCTCATATCAGACTCATGAGAGCCATTTACAAAGGTCTCATATCCGACTCATGAGTCTCTTAAATGTCTCATAAGTGATTTTTTAAGTCTTATAATTTGTATCAAAGTCTTGTAAATTCTTATGAGACATGTAAATTGTCTCATACCAGACTCATAAGTCTATTTACAAAGGTCTCATACCAGACCCATGAGTCTCTCAAAGGTCTCATACGTGCATTTTTTAGGTCTTATAATTTCTATCAAAGTCTTGTAAATTCTTATGAGACATGTAAAAAAGTCTCATATAAGACTTATGAGGGTCTATTTACAAGGTCTCATAGCAGACTCATGAGTCTCTCAAAAGGTCTTATAAGTGCAAATAATGACAATTTGGTAATAAGGACTTAAATAGTGTCATTTTATATAAATAGTTTACTGGAGGGTGCTAGTAAAAAAAAAATTAAAATAAAAATCCGATATTGCACAAAATTATAATTTAATTTATCTTTGGGTATTTTATATTTTTTTTCTAATAAAATATTTAAATACTTTATATATTTTTTTTAAATCTTGTTTTTCGTTATTGCACAAAATTATAATTTAATTTATCTTTGGGAATAATCAAAAAATTTATAAATTGATTTAGAATCTTGTTTTTTCTTCACTTAGTTTCATTTAGGCGCAATAGTAATAGAATATATTGCAAATTTTGTATCAAACAGTAGGCTGGTGTAGTGGTTAAGTTGTTAGTTTTCACAATAAGTCATGGGTTCAATTCCCATACCCAACATTTTAATTTTGCATCCAAACAGTGAGCTGGGCTGGGCATGGGCGGGCTGGGTATGGGCGGGCTGGGCTGGGCAGGGCATGGGCAGGGCTGGAGCGGGTTGTGGGCTGTGGTGGGTTTAAATGGGATTTTGATCTGACCTTGGGTTTTTATGGCATTTGGATCTCACCCAGGGGGCCTAGAGTCCAAAGCCCGATTGGAAATATCTTTTACTAACTTATACAATCTCCCTCTCATAATTACTGTTAAATATTTATCAATAATTTATTAAATTTATATTTATTTATACACCTTGTATCTTATTAAATTATACTCATTTCATTTAAAAATGAATGCTAAACAAAATAAATTTTCATTTGATCAAAAGTAAATTTATACATTTTTTTTTTGTACAATCATTTTGAGAAAAATGAAGCACTTGATATTTTTTATTTAATTTAAATGTAACGAAAAATTGTAGTAACATTTATCACAGGATAATAGCTTTTGTGTGAAAGAGCTTTTACTAAAGGGTTGGTCTCCTGTAAAATGCGTTTTTCCTAATGGTTAGGAAAAACGTGTTTTTCAAAACCTTCAGAAAACTTTATATTGATATCTAAAATGCTTTATATTGATATCCAGGACCCTTCTGGCTATCACTTTCAAAGGTTCTGACTATCAATCTCATATTCAGAAGGCTTTATATTGATATCCAGAACCAGAGAACCCTTCTGGCTATCACTTTCAAATGTTCTGCTATCAATCTCATATCCAGAAAGCTTTATATTGATATCCAGGACCCATCTGGCTATCAGTTTCAAAGGTTCTGGTTATCAATCTCATATCCAGAAGCCTTTATATTGATATCCAAAACCGTTGAGAAGTTCCGATTATTTACAAAAATGCCACCGCGTTTTTTTTAAAACACGTTTTTCCTATGCGTTCGAAAAAAAGGGTTTTTCCCAAAATTTTGCGTTTACTAAAACACTGATCTTTCTAGATTTTTTTTTCCCGAAAGGAACAATTACTTAATTGCATAAACATGAAGATAAGAGATGGTCTTCCGTAAATGTTAGGGGCTTATCACATACATTAGGCTAGCATACATTTTAACTATTCTTGAAAGCCAAAATCTTGCTAAAACGCGTTTTACGAAACGCTTAGAAAAAATGCGTTTTTAAAAAACGCGCGGTGACATTTTTGTAAATAGTTTGAACTTTTCAACGGTTCTGGATATGGATATAGTGCCTTCTGGATATGAGATTGAAATCCAGAACTTGTGAAAGTGATAGCCAGACGTGTTTTTAAAAAACGCACGATGGCATTTTTGTAAATAATCAGAACTTTTCAAACGGTTCTGGATATCAATATAAAGCCTTATGGATATGAGATTGATAGCCAAAACCTTTGAAAGTGATAGCCAGAAGGGTTCTGGATATCAATGTAAAGTCTTCTGGATATCAATGTAAAGTCTTCTGGATATGAGATTGATAGCCAGAACTTTTGAAAGTGATAGGCAGAAGTTTTTTTTTTTTTTTTTAGAGGAACGGAAGTGTTAATAGATAGACAGTGACAATGTTTAGGATGTCCAGTTGTTGTGTTATGAATGTCCAGTGAGTGTGTTGATGACCGCCAGATGATTTTGAAAAACACGTTTTCCCTAAACACTAGGAAAAACACGTTTTAGAGGAGACCAACTCTTCTAGAAAAGCAATCAATCGCATTCGTGAAGCGTTAATAACATTCATGTAGTTAGGCTAGAAAGCAAGCAAATGTTTACATTCACTTATGATACCTCCCAGTTCAATGTCCATCTTCTAGTCAAGTTGGTGGTACCCCATACTAATTCCTCCATATCGTACCCAAAACGATGATATCGTGTGAAGCTCAAATGTTCATCTAAGTTAAACTTGGACACTGCCTTATAGCGGCATTCAAGTCGGCTATATTACACCAACCAAACTTCCTCAACATCGCCAAATTGAACAATTTGAGGTTTCGGAAACTTAATCCACCATAATCTTTTCAAACGCATAGATTATCCCATTTTAACCACTTAATTCCCTGACCACTCTCTCTGTTACTATGTGACGATCCGTCCCAATATCATATAAATTTTACGCAAAATATTATTTTATAATTTAATTTGTGTTAGTTTGATTATTTTAAAAGACTTATTTGATCTATTAAAATATTAAATAAAAGTATTTGAGTTGCAAATTGATTAACTAGCTTGAGTAGAAGCTAAAATAGTTTAGTTAGTATTTGTAAATAATGATAAGGGGTTAGGTGTTAAAGTTGAAACCTTGGGAGTTAAATGTAACTGATTAACTTGGAGGGGCCTAAGTGTAAATTGCCAATTATATAATCCCACCTTCCTCTCTTCCTCTCTTGGCGCACACTCACCTCACCGGACAAACACTTTCCCATTTTCCTTTCTCTCTGCGAATACTTTCCCAATTTCTCTCCTTCCTTCCGTTCTACGAGTATTTCTCTCACAAAAATCATTTTATCTCGTTCATTATTCTTCCATTCTAAAATCCGACTTCACCAAAATGTTCGGGGCGTTGAATAGATCAAATCTAGCCGATCAGAAAAATATGTCATCGGTACTATTTTCGTAGCAAGTAAGTTACTACTCCCCTTTAAGTTATAATATTGCTCATGCATATTATATGTGATACTTTTTTTTATAATTGTTGTTTTGTGGGAGTATTGGAGTTATTTGTATTTGGGTTATTTTGTGGATATTCTGACTGTTGGAATCATTTTATGAGTTTATATATATAAGATAGGAAGTTGTAATAGTACTTTTGAGACGGTGAATTAGAGTTAGAATGATAAATAAATATTTGGGGGAAGTTGTAATAGTACTTTTGAGACGGTGAATTAGAGTTAGAATGTTAAATAAATATTTGGAGGAAGTTGTAATAGTACTTTTGAGACGGTGAATTAGAGTTAGAATGTTAAATAAATATTTGGGGAAAGTTGTAATAGTACTTTTGAGACGGTGAATTAGAGTTAGAATGTTAAATAAATATTTGGGGGAAGTTGTAATAATACTTTTAAGACGGTGAAATAGAGTTAGTGTGAAAGAATTAAATATCACTGGCACCCAAGCCTTCATTGGCCGAGTGGTATAGGGCTTGGGATTTCCTTCGGGATGTCCCAAATTCGATTCCCCTTCCCCACTTTCCCCCAATAATTAAGTGGCCTCCACTCTTGGAGGTCCCAGGTTCGCCCCTGTTGGGTATGCTTATCACTTAACCCTCCTACATTTGTTAGAATTGATTGATACCATCACCTATGAGTATTTTATGGACTTTAGGACCTCATGTAAAGAAGTTTATAACTTCATTTTTTAGCTAAGTCCTTTTTATAGTATAGGCTTAGATTATAGGACTTGAAGCTTTAAAGATCGAAGATTTCCTAAGCAGGATTCGTTTCACTGCGCAGGATGTTCTCTGCGCAGGTCGCCACTACGCATAGATAGCTTGCGCAGCCCTTGACCCTGCTCAGTTTTTAAGATCTTATTTCCTAAACTCCAAAGAGATCTTTTTGTGACCAAGCATGGTGCGCATGCTGCTCATGCGCTGAATCCATGCGCATGCCTTTTGTGCGCGGACACAACCTTGATCAAGTTCCTCATCTCCTGATCTCACATTCTAGAAAGTTTGGAAAACGCTTAGAAGATGCACGCTTATTAAAAAGCTGAGGTGTGCACAAACGACAAATCCTGCACACTCAGCATAGCCAACGGTGGAGATGCGCTCAAACACAATATCTCAAGTGAAGACAGTTGTCAACCTTCTAGAAGAAGCTTTTGAATTTGGTCTTCAAGCTCAGTCTCCAACGGCTCTAAATCACCTGCGCACCAATCATATTGTGCCAGGTCATCATCTTTGATCAGAGCCCCAACGGCTATATAGGACACCTGCGCACCAATCATGTTGTGCCAGCTCATTGTCCTTGCTCAGAGCTCCAACGGCTATATTCAAGCTCTCAGCTATAAATAGCCTGCTCATCTTCATTTCCAAGCTGCCTTGTGATTTAGCCCTTTTCATCGGCCCTTGATCATCTTCTTTGATCAAGCTCCTCTTGTTGGCCATTATGCTTCAGAGCTCGAGTTTTATGCCTCACTGAGAAACTATGAAGATCTGAAGACTGCTGCATAGTATTTCCAGATTCTTTAGAACAGACTTCAAGATCTTCAAACCTTCAACTCCTGCTCATATCACAAAAGCCTATATCACCAGAATTCTTGGTGCTCTTCATCTTTCATATTCATAGAGCCCAGAATTTCTGTCACACACACACCTCTTGAAGCTTTGATCATTTTGATCTAACTTCTTGAGATACACCGGTTTAGTCTAGGATTTGTTCTTCATAGATAATAG
Organism: Campanula takesimana; assembly: GCA_026119855.1. Taxonomy (NCBI): domain Eukaryota; kingdom Viridiplantae; phylum Streptophyta; class Magnoliopsida; order Asterales; family Campanulaceae; genus Campanula; species Campanula takesimana. Next base: position 391,258 of record JAOWBW010001123.1, read on the forward strand.
ATCTTGAGTTAGTATTGAGCTCAAATGTTGTAATTTGTAATACTCTCTCATATAATAAGATCTCCATTAGAAATCCAAGACTAACCATCTTGGTAGAGGATGTAGATCTTTCATCGATCGAACCTCTCCAAATAGCGTGTTCATTACTTATTGCATATTCCCTGCTTAACTTTTTATGAACTGCTTTGTTTAATCTTTCAGATTGCCAATCTTTGATGTTGTAATTGTTATTGCTCATTTTGCCTTAGAATCCCATTTTGCGCCACTCTTTAGCCTCATACTTAGCGCGTGCGTTTTTATCTCTGCGCAGTATACCCTGCGCAGAGCTGCTTTAAATTTTCCGCTGTGCATTTCACACTCTTGCTGCGCGCTATACTTAGCCAAAATAAGAGTTGTGCGCATCTGCCATTGAATTGCAAAAGGGTTTGAAAAGAATTTTAAAACGCTATTCACCCCCCCCTAGCGATTTTCACACCCTTGTTGCCCCTTTAGGGACCAACAGCCCCCCTAAGGGGAGTTTGTGGAGAACTTGTTATCAGCTCAACCCAGAGAGGGTACCCCTTATGTAGGGGAGTTTGTGCCAACGGGTGATCGTTCAGATGGCGCGGGGACGTCTATGGCAAGGAGGCTACCAGATGGCGCAGGACGTCTATGACAAGCAGACTACCAGATGGCGCAGAGACATCTATGAGAGATTTTCAGGAGGCAAGTATCACTGTAATAGATTCCAATATAGGAATTTGTAATAGGTAGGGCAATAGATCTGTAATAGACTCATAGGAGCTTGTAACACGATGGCAATTGCCTTAAATGATATGATACAAACTTTTCAAAAAAAAAAATCACTGGCGGAGGTGAGTGGGCGACCACCCAAGTAGGGCCGGCGACCGCACATATTTCTGGATTGTTTTTTTAGCCTGGGAGAGTGTATTTGGGCGATCGCACAGACTGTTGTGGGCGGCCGCACAGTCTGCTGGAAAACTGATGTGTTCCAATTTAAATGATTTATGATTCATTCTATGTTCATGTCTTGAGTCCTATTCTAGGGTACATAGATAGGCGTTATGGAACACAAGGGTGTTAGAAATTAGTTCGATTATGAACGGATGTAAGGTGAAATGGTGGTTAAATGCCAACGGATTTGTTTAGCATCTTGATGGTGTATTTATTTGGATTCCCTATTTGGGAATCCTAAATGTAAAGAAATGGTTGAGTTCATAGTCATCGTACTATTTATGAGTAACTCATAGGAAATGTTCGACTGTAAATACACAGGGTGTATTTGTGACTAAGTATGATATGGTTTTGTTTAACATCCTTAATGTGGTATTGTTCGGATTTCCTGCTTTGGAATCTTACGTTAAAAGGAATGGTTCGTTTGTGATCAAGTGGGAAATTGGTAACCGTTTGGGTTCATTTTGGTGTTGTTAGATCTTTATGATGCTTTTGTGGGATTTCCTACTTTGAAATCCTTTGTTTGAGAAATGTTTATAATGCACATGGTTGTTGGGCTCTTTATGAGCAGTTTATCATCTTTATGATGTACTTAGTATGGTTCCCTATTTTGGAATCATACATTGATTGTGCAATAGTTAAAAGTCCAGCTCGTCTTACTTGGTTGAATCGGGCAGTGATGGATATTATAATGGCACCCGAGCTAAGTTCATTATAATGTTCTTCACTGGTAACCCCTTTTTACCCCTTCCATGATGGTGTTGGTTGGGTTGAGCTAGCTCCCTTGTGTGAGTATTCTAGCTACACGTTTTGGGTTATGACTTTGTGTCATTTTCCCCCGTTGTTCTTGTTGTTGTTTGGTTCCGGAACCCCTGCTTCAGCTCTTTGATGCTGCCCTGTTGATGCTGCTCTTCGATGCGGGTCTGTTGATGATGTTCAGATTGTTATATCCTTTTGGGAGAACCTTGGCTCAGTATCCTTTGTTATGTGTTTATTTCAGCTTTGTGTGCTGCATGATGAGTTGGTCGTTATTTCCAACCGGTATGGGACGGTTGGCGATAGGGAGCCTCTCATGTTGTGTGATATCTGTTATTCATTTATGTTGTTATATGATTCAGCTATTCAGTTGGTATGCATGATATTATGCCATGTAGCTGCATTAGTAACTTACTGAGATTTATCTCACCCCGTTCCCTTTCCATTTGTTTTCCTTAGTTCACAGGAAAGCTAGAGGTAGTACGTAGTGAGATCTGATGTCGTGGGACTTTTATGAGCAGGTTATACTCTTTTGGGATAGCTGCTCTACGGAGCTTTTGTGTATTCTTGTAGTGAGGTTGTGGTTGTACAGTGTTAAGTAAATACTGTTGTCTTTTGGGTAGAACTAGGGTGCTTGTATTTGGACGGTGGAATTTAGCATAATCGTATGTATATATTACTAGTCGTTCATTCTTCCGCATGTGTAAGGTTGTCTCCGAGTTATAATCTCGTTGAGATGTTGTTTGTTGGTATTGGTATAGTATGGTTCCAGCTTTTGTGTAGCCGATGTTGTGGATAGTATACATTATACATGTTTATTGTAAAAATGTTGCTTTTATATCAGGGTCCACGCACCTGGTTCGAGGCACCAAATAGGGCCTCGGGATTCGGTTCGTGACATATTACCCCACCAAAAGGCTTTCATCATTCGCTCCATTTCTTTGTGAAGTGACACGGGCAAGAGGAACGAACTCATACAATAAGCGGGTATTGCTTGAGCCAGTGTTTTAAAAGACGCTCGTCTAGACCCCGCCGCTAGGCGCTAGGCGTTCATGAAGTGCCTACGATATTATAGTTATTTCTTAATTCTCGGCCCCGCCTAAGTCCGTTAAGACCCCGCCTAAGCGCTAGGCCCTGCTGCAGCGCCGAGCGACCGCCTAGCGCTTTTTAGAACCTTGGCTTGAGCTACTGATTTTATTAAGATTGACCCTCCAGCCTTGGACAATTTTTTATCTCGCTAACTCTTCAACTTCGTCCATAAACAATCACGGGGATACTGAAATATAGACATCTTCGGGTGGTCAAACAAGGAGGGGTAACTCCAGATAGCGTGTCGCGCCCCGACCCGTGGTCCTACTTGGCCCCACGCCCGGGACACGCGAGGAAGACGTCGTAAAGCAACTCTAAGAAAATTTTTCGAAATATATTTTCATAAAAAGGTTCACACAACCAACACGTTACCAAAACATGACTTTAAGTCACAAAACAAACTTTCTCAAATGAGTACTTAGCCACTTGGCTATAACAAACTTTACTTATAAAATTTACAAACACGAACACCTACTAAAAGAGATGATACAAATAACTGAGTCACGGGTACACTACCCTAAAGGTATTACATTTACATAATGTATCCTTTATACACATCACTTCCCAAAAGTCTTACCAAAGATCTCTTTACCGACGTCCTCCCTGTGCTGTGACCTATTCCCTGGACTCCTTCTTATCTAAAACGGTAAACAAATAAGGGGTGAGAATAAATCTCAGTAAGTTACTAAAATGCAACTACATTACATGCTAATATGATGATCATAAAGAAAACAATATTAACAAATAAGCGTATAACACATAGCACATAACATGAGAGGCTCCCTATCGCCAACCGTCCCATACCGGTTGGAAATAACGACCAACTCATCATGCAACACATAAAGCGGAAATAAACACTCATACGTGGATACTGAGCCAAGGTTCTCAAACCAAACAATAGCCATCTGAGAGGCATCAACTGAGCAGCATCGAAGAGCTGAAACGGGTTTCCGGAACCAAACAACAACAACAACAACAACGGGGGGAAAATGACACAAAGTCATAACCCAAAGTGCCCAACCTTTGGCCCAAGGAAGGGGGTTAAAAATGGAAACCAATGATAGGAGCCTTATAATGTACTTGGCTCGGAGACCATTATAATCCCTATCACTGCCCAACACACACAAAAGTACCAGCTGGACTTTAGACACAACCGAAGCAAAGAAAACTTGCTTAAACAACAAACGGGGTATGATTCCAAAGTAGGGAACCACACAAGCTCATCTTAGAGAAGTAAACACGTTTTCATAATAGTATGCACCATATTGACATTAAGTCATCACACAATCCATCCAAACAATCACATTAATTCAAACTTGATCACTAAAGACCAACTCTACCATAATGAACCATTCAACACATTACAAAATGTTCAACAATGCTCACTTAATCCTTTACTCACATTTCACAACACCTTTGTTCACAAAGGAACCAATTCTACCATTTTAGTGATCCACATCAACCATCTAAGTACTTTAGGACACTACCCAAAAACTAGACCAAGATTGACCTCTAAATCCCTTGGATTTGAAAACTCCAAACTTTTTCAGACAACTGGGCGGTCGCCCAAACTGGGCTGTGCGGCCGCCCAAATTGCTCTGTCTCAAGAAGAAAAACCTTCAGATAGATGTGCGGCCGCACGCCCACTTTTGGGCGGCCGCCCACATCACCTGGCAGACCAAAACTTACCAAAGTTCACTCCTTATATTTCACAACCCAAATTTCACTAATACTGGCAACTCTTAACATCTACAACTTACACAAAGGCTAAACTCAGCCTAAGAACAATATTAACACCAACTCCTATAGCAATCTCAACCATAATAAGCTGATGTAACAAGTTCTTTCCTACTCCCTTTGTCCCAAATTTACAATTATAAATAAAACATACCAAAACATTATTTCACAACCTACTAGGCATATCTATAACATGTTTATACCCATTTTCTTAGGTACAACAACATTACCATACTTTCCCAATACTACAACACCCATTTGTATTAACATTTCCCAAATGCAACAACTTATCACTACTCCCTCCGTTTCACAAGTATCATTATAATTTTTAATATACTAATATACCCACTTTAGGATACTTTCACTTCTTTCCCCGTCCCATAAATAATAGTATAATTTTATAATACATTTATTTAACATTTAACTAAAGATACTATTTTACCGTCCCACGAGTAGGAGTATAATATATAAAGCATATATAAGGTCGCATCCTCTCATACTCCCCTAAAACCAAAACTACTATACCCATATACCCATTTCCCACAAATAACAAGTATAATAAAAGTTATTACTACTCCCTCCGTCCCAAATTTACAAGTATATAAAAATATACCCAAAACATTATTTTATAACATATAAAGCATATATAGCATACTTATGACCATTTTAACATTTAAAGGGGGGATTAGTAACTTACCTATTTCCGGAAAAAATATCGACAAAAATATATTCTATTCAGATAGAAACGATCTCCTCGTCAAGCTCGCCAATCTTACAGTGTCCGTTAATTGAAGTCGAAGTATGAACGGAATTTTTGTCAATTTTCCTAAGAAAACCCACCCTTCGCTCTAACTGTTTTCTTCGCAAGCTTTATTACTACTGTTTCAATAATAGCTAGGAATTCCCCTTTGTAACCCAGGTAGAAAGAGATTATAAGTGAGTCGGTGGTCGGTGAAGACGTGGCATAAGGTTGAGTGAAGCCAAAAGGGGTTTTTTTCTTTCTTTCTTTACTAACCTTAAAACTAGAATTCATATTAATCAACTTAATAGTCAAACACATATTATTTCCAGCCCACTACATACATGGGCACTACATTAGTCGGTCAACTTGATTTACATTAAATGACATGGACCATTTTTATTGGATGGTCAAATGAATCTAACTATACAAATTCATATAAATTGGCCAAACACTAATCCGATTTTACTAAGTTGTCCAGAATATTATGCTTATCCAAATTCAGAAAATAAATGATGTTCTTGATAGCCTTAAATGTTTAGTTTACTCATTTTTCATATTTGAATTTCGAATTTTCTACAATGAGTTATGGTCATTTTACTACAAGGTGTCAGAGTTGGGCGAAATTACATTTTAAAACCATCTTTATATTTTATGTGTGTAAAATTTTCTATTTATGTTATAATGATATGAAATATAATAACATACATTTATGTCAAATTATACTCTATGACACAAACAAATAAAAATAGATAAATAGCACATACTAAACACATTAACTAACACATATACTCAAATAATATATGCAAGTCATAAAAATATTTTCTAACACATAAAATGCACATAAAAGTTCCATTTTAAGTTAAGAAAATCAGGGGGTTTTGGGGTCGTTACAATCACTCCCCTTAAAGAAAATTCGTCCCGAATTTTAGGATAAGTTACCTCGACCCTCAAACAATCAAGGATACTTCCTTTCCATTTCAATCCCGAAACTCCATACTGAGTTCAATATCCTCTAAAACTTTAGACATATCGGAGAAGAATCATAAACACAATTGCGTGGCATCAACACATGGAACTTATTATCAACCTCGTCGAGAGAAGGAAGTAACACAAGACGATAAACTCAACCTCTAGCTCTTTCCAAAATCTCAAAAGAACTGACATATTAAACAACTCCACGAGAAGTAAAGGTATACCCCTCGAATTCTTAGAATCAACTAAACAAGTTCTCAAGAATCTGAATGGTTATTTCTAACTGACCATCTGACTGAGGGTGAAAGTCATACTAAGTCTCAATTCCGAACCCCAGGTCTTCTGAAATGCTTGCCAAAATCAAGATGTAAATAAGGAACCCATATCTATTACCATGCTCGTAGACATCCCATGAAATCGAACTATCTTCTGAACAAATAACTGACAACTGATAATTTACTTCCAGATTATTCACAACTCAAGGACTTAGTTGAATACTTAGAATTCCTCGCATCAAACAATTTACAAATTTCTTAATGCATAAATAGCATGAAAGCTAAACACATATATATACCCTGCTTAACTAAAACACACTAGCATATAAAATTCCACCACCATAACATCAAAACCTTGTGATGACAACATCACTAAACCGGCAAATAAAACATGCCCATGAATACGCACATCACAAGTATACGACACTTTATCGGTCATCTAACACTCCCCCTTAGGAAGACACATCTAACACATAAGGTAAAGACTCAGAAGACACATGCAATCAAGAAGCACAATGCACAAACACACAAGTATGCGAAGAGCCAGGGTCTATAAGTGTGTGTGCTCTCAAACTAGACATAGAAATTATACCTCCAGTCACATTAGAAGAATCTGAAATCTGTTGTTGATTGAGGGAAGAAACACGATCTTGCACCTTAACCTTTCCTGAAGCATCCCTCTTTTGACCCCGAGATGACCCAGCTGCACTTCCCGATAACTGATTCTTAAATCTAAAGCAACTCTTCTGAAAGTGACCCAACTGACCACAACTCAAACATTTGCCTTGCTTTTTCCAACATTTTTCTTCTAAATGTCCCATCCTTTGACAGTAGTTACATACTCGTTTACTTCGGGTTCCTCTATTATGCGGCCCTTGAAAAGATGCCCTAGCTTGCGAAGGTGTTCCTTGGTATTCTCTACTATCTCCACGATGGGGTTGCGGTTTTACCTGTTCTCCTCGTTTTGTCACATCTGAGGTTTCAATCTTGGTTTTATGCTCCTCTATATCTTCAATGATTTTCATGACAACTTCAAACATACCTTGGAACAGTGCTCGAACCTCTTCTCTAGCGTTACCCGACCCTGAAGGCCCTGACTGATTCCTTCGGTGCCAACCATTTTCAATAAGTACCTGCATAAAACTCTCAACGTTACTTACCCTATACACAACTACCCTCCTAGGTCATTTAGTCATTCTAGACCATCTACAACCTAGCTCTGATACCAACTGTCGCGCCCCGACCCGTGGTCCTACTTGGCCCCACGCCCGGGACACGCGAGGAAGACGCCGTAAAGCAACTCTAAGAAAATTTTTCGAAATATATTTCATAAAAAGGTTCACACAACCAACACGTTACCAAAACATGACTTTAAGTCACAAAACAAACTTTCTCAAATGAGTACTTAGCCACTTGGCTATAACAAACTTTACTTATAAAATTTACAAACACGAACACCTACTAAAAGAGATGATACAAATAACTGAGTCACGGGTACACTACCCTAAAGGTATTACATTTACATAATGTATCCTTTATACACATCACTTCCCAAAAGTCTTACCAAAGATCTCTTTACCGACGTCCTCCCTGTGCTGTGACCTATTCCCTGGACTCCTTCTTATCTAAAACGGTAAACAAATAAGGGGTGAGAATAAATCTCAGTAAGTTACTAAAATGCAACTACATTACATGCTAATATGATGATCATAAAGAAAACAATATTAACAAATAAGCGTATAACACATAGCACATAACATGAGAGGCTCCCTATCGCCAACCGTCCCATACCGGTTGGAAATAACGACCAACTCATCATGCAACACATAAAGCGGAAATAAACACTCATACGTGGATACTGAGCCAAGGTTCTCAAACCAAACAATAGCCATCTGAGAGGCATCAACTGAGCAGCATCGAAGAGCTGAAACGGGTTCCGGAACCAAACAACAACAACAACAACAACGGGGGGAAAATGACACAAAGTCATAACCCAAAGTGCCCAACCTTTGGCCCAAGGAAGGGGGTTAAAAATGGGAAACCAATGATAGGAGCCTTATAATGTACTTGGCTCGGAGACCATTATAATCCCTATCACTGCCCAACACACACAAAAGTACCAGCTGGACTTTAGACACAACCGAAGCAAAGAAAACTTGCTTAAACAACAAACGGGGTATGATTCCAAAGTAGGGAACCACACAAGCTCATCTTAGAGAAGTAAACACGTTTTCATAATAGTATGCACCATATTGACATTAAGTCATCACACAATCCATCCAAACAATCACATTAATTCAAACTTGATCACTAAAGACCAACTCTACCATAATGAACCATTCAACACATTACAAAATGTTCAACAATGCTCACTTAATCCATTACTCACATTTCACAACACCTTTGTTCACAAAGGAACCAATTCTACCATTTTAGTGATCCACATCAACCATCTAAGTACTTTAGGACACTACCCAAAAACTAGACCAAGATTGACCTCTAAATCCCTTGGATTTGAAAACTCCAAACTTTTTCAGACAACTGGGCGGTCGCCCAAACTGGGCTGTGCGGCCGCCCAAATTGCTCTGTCTCAAGAAGAAAAACCTTCAGATAGATGTGCGGCCGCACGCCCACTTTTGGGCGGCCGCCCACATCACCTGGCAGACCAAAACTTACCAAAGTTCACTCCTTATATTTCACAACCCAAATTTCACTAATACTGGCAACTCTTAACATCTACAACTTACACAAAGGCTAAACTCAGCCTAAGAACAATATTAACACCAACTCCTATAGCAATCTCAACCATAATAAGCTGATGTAACAAGTTCTTTCCTACTCCCTTTGTCCCAAATTTACAATTATAAATAAAACATACCAAAACATTATTTCACAACCTACTAGGCATATCTATAACATGTTTATACCCATTTTCTTAGGTACAACAACATTACCATACTTTCCCAATACTACAACACCCATTTGTATTAACATTTCCCAAATGCAACAACTTATCACTACTCCCTCCGTTTCACAAGTATCATTATAATTTTTAATATACTAATATACCCACTTTAGGATACTTTCACTTCTTTCCCCGTCCCATAAATAATAGTATAATTTTATAATACATTTATTTAACATTTAACTAAAGATACTATTTTACCGTCCCACGAGTAGGAGTATAATATATAAAGCATATATAAGGTTGCATCCTCTCATACTCCCCTAAAACCAAAACTACTATACCCATATACCCATTTCCCACAAATAACAAGTATAATAAAAGTTATTACTACTCCCTCCGTCCCAAATTTACAAGTATATAAAAATATACCCAAAACATTATTTTATAACATATAAAGCATATATAGCATACTTATGACCATTTTAACATTTAAAGGGGGGATTAGTAACTTACCTATTTCCGGAAAAAATATCGACAAAAATATATTCTATTCAGATAGAATCGATCTCCTCGTCAAGCTCGCCAATCTTACAGTGTCCGTTAATTGAAGTCGAAGTATGAACGGAATTTTTGTCAATTTTCCTAAGAAAACCCACCCTTCGCTCTAACTGTTTTCTTCGCAAGCTTTATTACTACTGTTTCAATAATAGCTAGGAATTCCCCTTTGTAACCCAGGTAGAAAGAGATTATAAGTGAGTCGGTGGTCGGTGAAGACGTGGCATAAGGTTGAGTGAAGCCAAAAGGGGTTTTTTTCTTTCTTTCTTTACTAACCTTAAAACTAGAATTCATATTAATCAACTTAATAGTCAAACACATATTATTTCCAGCCCACTACATACATGGGCACTACATTAGTCGGTCAACTTGATTTACATTAAATGACATGGACCATTTTTATTGGATGGTCAAATGAATCTAACTATACAAATTCATATAAATTGGCCAAACACTAATCCGATTTTACTAAGTTGTCCAGAATATTATGCTTATCCAAATTCAGAAAATAAATGATGTTCTTGATAGCCTTAAATGTTTAGTTTACTCATTTTTCATATTTGAATTTCGAATTTTCTACAATGAGTTATGGTCATTTTACTACAAGGTGTCAGAGTTGGGCGAAATTACATTTTAAAACCATCTTTATATTTTATGTGTGTAAAATTTTCTATTTATGTTATAATGATATGAAATATAATAACATACATTTATGTCAAATTATACTCTATGACACAAACAAATAAAAATAGATAAATAGCACATACTAAACACATTAACTAACACATATACTCAAATAATATATGCAAGTCATAAAAATATTTTCTAACACATAAAATGCACATAAAAGTTCCATTTTAAGTTAAGAAAATCAGGGGGGTTTTGGGGTCGTTACATAGCGTCCCGTGTTAAATGGCTGGTGAACTTCCAGTATATTATGTCAAGGATTAGAAAAAGAGATAGTCGGAGCCAATCATACATGGAGAGAGAGAGAGAGAGAATTGATTATGAGAGAATCAAATATTATTATTGATGTATTTTGGTATTTATAAAAGAGGGTGGAGTATTCCCCAAGCTATTCTAATTACATAAGGAAACTATAAACTACAGAATAATAATCCTATTAAGAAAGTAAATAATGCAATGTCTAGAAAATATACAATTCTAACTATAGAAGGATTCTATATCCTTAATATATTAGAAATTGGATGACGGGTCAGGGCCTAAAAAAAAAAAACTGCTCTTTCTATAAAGAGATTATTTTATGCATTTTTCACTAATATTTAACAATTTTTTAGAGTGACCATCCAATTGAACAAGTTTGTTTGTTTTCAAGCCAAAAAAATGTTAAAGAAAACAGTTAATATAGTGGAAAATGGTAAAAGTTTTTATTATCAATTTGAAATGAAGTAGTATATAGAAAATACAACAAGAAAAAAAAAAATGTACCAGCTTCTATCATTGTGGATGCTACAAAAAAATACTACCAGCTTCTATTATTATGTTAGACCTAAGTATTCCTACCTCTGTTTATAAATGAACGATTTTTTTTAGTTTTAAAATGAATGACTTTTCTAATTTAAAATGTGAACTTAAATTAATTTTTTGGATTAATTTCTCAAATGTCTCTAAAACAAAATAATTTTTTAATAAGAACCTTGGATTTTTTATTTTTTTTTAAAGTCCACAAGTAGACATTTTATTGCTCGAAAACCCTTTGAGAGTGTCTGAGAGACGTGTCTCAGGCTACGGATAAACCTTAGAGAAAAAAAAAATGTAGAATCCACTTTTGAGAAAATACCCCTATTTTTACCATACATTTTCTCAAATTTCATTTTATATTTGTAAATTAATATTTTAAAAGCGGATAACAAAAATATTATGAATTTTATTATTAGATATCATATTTTTCAAAGTGTTACTCATTTTGAGACCGAGAGATTAGATGAATGAACAATCGATTAAAACTCTCAAATTAAACTTTTACCAAAATTTTATGAATTACAATATTGATTATCTGCATAAACTTTTAGATTTTAATACATAATATCCTTTGTAATACATTAATATTTATTTTAAGGATCTATGTAGATTATTAAATCTTCATAAAATTATAGTTTTCAATTGAATTGTTCATCAGAAATAACATAAAACTATCCTTCCATATATAACGGTGAAAATAATATACTACGACAAAAACTTGTGTTAGACGGTCACGGGTAAATGGTTTGCTCCTGTTTCCTCTCTCGTCGAGATCCGTCTCATGTGTGAGACCGTCTCGCACAAGACTTCCTCATATACTACTCACTCTATTCGAAAGTTAGTCATCTTTTTATGAATGAACTTTAAACAATAATTTAAGTTATTGTAAATTATCTTAATTAAAATATAAATTTTATTATTGATACACCATTATGAATATTAATTTTAAAATTTCATTAAAATATTTAAAAATAACTTAAATTATTACTTATAGTTTATTCATAGTAACAATAATAAATAAACAAAGAAAGAAAAAAGACTAACTTTCCGGAAGAGGAGCATGGGGTACTTGATTATACCTTATGCCATAATTAGTTGCTCAAGATCTATGCTTGATTAGGTTCAACAAACTTATTGTGGGCCATGGAAGACCGACTTCTTGATTATTTTAAGTTATTATGTTAATTACAGATTTTATGGTTGGAACTGTCAAACTTGAAATTTGATTTGACCAACTAAAAATGAAATCAAATAAATACTTTAAAAAGATAATACTCCCTCCGTCCCTCTTTAACTTACAAATTTTGGGGTGGGCACATTATTTAAGGAAAAAGTGAAAAAGTTGATGTGTTGTGAGTGTAGATATAGAGTGGGAGAGAGAAAGTGGGGTAGAAAATAGTAAGTGGATAGTTGTTGTGAGTATACAAGTGGGTCCAATTATTTTAAAAGTATTAAAATATTTCTTTTTTGAGACTTTGTAAATTAAAGTGGGACAACAAAAATGGCAATTTTTTTGTAGATTAAAGAGGGACGGAGGGAGTACAACTAATACTCGGTACTAAAGTAGACTGCCAACCCTTCCAGCAATCCGGTCAAGTGAGAAATTTATAATGAAGGGTCAATAGGCTCTTTGAACGACCACAAATGTAATCCAAAATTGACTTTTAATTTAATATTCCGGAGATTTATATAAAGAGCAAACCATTCACTCTTTCAATGAGACCCGTAGACAGTCTCACACAAGTTTTTGTCTTAAGATAATTGCTTTACTTGCTCATATCTCCTTTATAATGCATAGGATCGTATTATTATTTATAACTTTAGTGAGCAAATCAAAACGGATATAGAGAAGTAAATTTACAAATGGCACAAAAACTACGCACCAGTATGAATGTATGATTGTGTACTTCACATAATCAAGTCATCAATGATGGGGGAACTAAATGGTAGCTTTACGGTCCCAGAAGCAACAAGAAATGCCAAGAACCAAATCGGGATCATCAGTTGGAATATAGCCTTCACGATACTCTTCCCTGCAAAAAAGTAATACCATAAACCAAATCAAGCGGACTATAATAAACAAGACAGTCCAGAATAACCAGGAAATCATGGCATAAACTTAAAAGAGTTTGTTAATCATGTGGAGGAGCTAAAAGTTTGGAATATATTTAACGATACATATGTACTTTGACTAACACCTTCAATAGGAGCACCATTCCATATCCAGTAAACAATGTCAGGAATACAAGTACTAAATTTCAGTGCACAACTTTAAAAAATTGCTCAATGACTTGATTAGTTGCTATTGAAAAAATAAATCCAGAACAGTACATAGTCTCCTCACCCCCCACCACATACACTCAGGTTTGGTGTTAGAATTTTACTAGATGGGGTGTCAGCAAGGGTTCTCTTGGTGGATTTTTTTTCTCTGCCTTCTACCGTCCATGGCAAATTTTAAACCCAATAACAATTACCAAAGCAAAAACCAAGTAGAAATTGAGAACAAGAGTAAAAGAAACTGTGTTACTCGAAATTTATGTTGAAAGTCGGTAAATTAGCCTTAAATCTGAGTTCTTTTCCCTCAATGAAGCTTGAAATCACCCAAAACCGAGTTTTGAGCACCAATTTGAATCAAACCCGAGTTGTGAAAATTGGGGGTAGATCTAGGGTTTCGGGGTATTGTGAGAATTAAATGGATTTTTGGGGTATTGAGGGTGGGAATGATGTTTGGATGATATATTTATAGTGGGGAAGGTTGAAATTGTTGTTATTATGGGGTGGTATTTCCGGAATCACGGTTTTATAAGGTTCATAGGCTTTGAACCGGCGGTTCATGAACCGTTGAACCGTGAAACATGAACCTTGAGGTTTTTAACATTTTCCCTATAACTTTCATCCAATTTGTTAATATTTTTATGACTTTCATCCACTTTTTCGTTAATTTTTTAACGAAACAACTAATTTTCCTTGAAATGGGATGAACACAATCAATTTCGTTATAACTTTCATCTATTTTTCGTTAATTTAAAAAAAAAAAAGAACTGTAAAACCCGTGAACCGGGTATAGGGCGGTTTTGTAAGATCATTCGCATTGTGAACCGTGAACCGGCGGTTCACACGAACCGGGCATATCTAGCTATAACCCACAATATGATTCTTTAGCATCCTAAACACTCAAGTAGTTATGCATTATCAAATTCTCGATTAAACCTGAATGTATTAGTTCCTATATCAAGATTAAGCACTAGTAAAGCTAACTCTACAATCTAGGTACAACATTTAAAAACCACCATAAACATTCATTCATTCGGATGAAGTTGATCAATCCTTTTTTGTGATAGCCATACTTTATAAAGATGTTGCTTGTAGGAAACATCAGATGCAGGAAGGAGCCCAATTTGAGATAGCTTACCATCAATGTTGATATAAATAAAGAAAAAATAGAGTTTTTATTAATTCTTAACTGCAACTTATTCACCTTATGATTGCAAATAATGTCGAATACATGGTCATCTTCAACTCTTCCATTTAAATTGTTAAACAATTGGACAAGCTAGAAGGAATACAGTTTCGATATTCCCAATTAAAAATCTCAAGATTGAGCCAACATCTACATTTTCATACTCTTTTCCAGGCCGCGCGCATTTGTTTTTGACTAAATTTGATTAATGTATTCTCCAATTTTGTAGTTGAAGAACACGAAACATTAAACACTTCAGTCCAATTCTCCATATGCACCATTTATATTTTAAACTCAATTCAAACAAACAGGGTCACAAACAGCAAACAAGTGTGTGTGTGAGTATCCAGCCAAAACGCACAAAGAACAAAGAAAGAGTTGAAGAAATACCAGCTGCGCCGGAGGGGGATGCCCCTTCTGTACGATCAATAAGCCACTCGCCTGTCTCCCTAAGCTTCTTCTCCAAATCCCCTTCTTCCTTCTCGATTGAATCCGACAGCACCACATCAAACAACGACTTTCCACTCCCGAATCCCTGAACAATGCATATAACCCCAACCCTAAATTGCATAATTATTACTACCTCTGTCCCTAAATGAGTGTCCAAATTTCATTTTAAGGGACAGTGAAAATCTAAACTTTTGAAACAATTTGGTAACAACGATTCATATATAGTCTTGTAATCTCCTTTCCAAACCTTTAGTTTTGCACGTATAAAGAAACCGGTGAAAAAAAATTCGAAAAAAAACATTTAGGGAGAAAGTTATGATAAAAAAAGACACTCATTTAGGGACAAAGATTTCTTGAAAATGGACACTCATTTAGGGACAGAGGGAGTACTTCATACTCCCTCCGTCCCATTTCAAATTGCAAAAGTTGCCAAAAAGAGTGTCCCAACTAAAATTGCAAAATCCAAAAATGGCAAGTTTTAACCCACTTGCACACTCACATCCACTAACCCACTAACTATTCTCTACCCCACTTTCTCTCTCTCACTCAACTATCAACACTCACAACACATCACCTTTTTCACTTTTTCCCTTAATCCCCGTGCCAACCTAGTATTTGCAATTTGAAATGCGACGGAGGGAGTATAAAACTAGAACGAAAAATTAATCAACTATACTCCCTCCGTCCCATACTTGTCGCTACTTTTTGTTGACCTTATTTGAACTTTGACTAACATTTTATGCTAAACTATTAATTTCTATAAAAATTTAAAGATGGTGATAATTTTAATAACTATTTTCAACCTTTTGTGGAGATTAATAGTTTAGCATAAAATGTTAGTCAAAGTTCAAATAAGGTCAACAAAAAGTAGCGACAAGTATGAGACGAACCTTTTGGAGGTGTTCCGGTCGCGGAACTCGCCGGCGCCGATGGCTCGTTCGATTTGGGCGAGTGAGGGTTTACGTTGTTTTTGTGGTGGCGGTCGAGGACGGGTTTGTTGGGGCTTGTTAAGGGGAGGTGGAGGAGAGGGTGAGGGTGAAGTGTTGTCGTTTTGGGAGAGGGAGGAGTGAATGCGAGTAGATGAGGATCTGCGGACGTTAATGGAGAGGGAGGTTAATGTGAAGGCCGCCATTGTTTCGGATTACTCCCTTCTTCTGCTACTCTTTTTAACTTCTTTTGGTAATTCATTTCATACTGATAAAAGTCTGTTATGACTTATGACTAGACAAAACTTTGGGAGAGATATGCGTAAATAGTTTGATTTTATGGGTGGAGCGAGACAAACCTATTCCCTTTTTAATCAAACAGTCTCATGTATGTCTCACACAAAACTTTCTCGTATCAGTAACCATAAGTAATACTAAGGACATCTGTGGCAAGCAAACAATCAGATGGCGCGAGGACGTCTATGAAGGATTCCAACATCAACTTGTAGAAGCAAATATCATTTGCTGTAATAGGTTCGACAATGGTGAAACTCCATAAGAACTTGTAATAGGCAAGACTTTAGATAAGACTGTAATAGATTTCATAGGAATTTGTAAACGATGGCAATTGCCTTGAAATGAATGATATAGTTCAGCTGTTCAACACATACTCCCTCCGTCTCAACATGATTTTTTCATTTGTCATTTTTTGTTGTCCCGAAAATTTCTTCCTATTTTTTACAATTTGAGCTTAAAATTGCATTAACATAACATAGCTAGTGAATCAAGTGTTCATATTTTTTAAAAGTGTGAATAGTCAAATGTGAATATCATTTTGAGACAGAGTGAACATGTCCAATGTAATCAAAATTACCCTACATTATATTTACTCCGTCCCACCTCACTTCAGACTCATTTTCATTTTGATCTGTCTCACTTCACTTGAGACTTCACAAAATGAAATATTTTTACACTCACAAAACCAATCAAACACTACCATCCCACCCGTTCCATGTCCTACTTTTTCTTTTATACTCACAACATTTTATCTCAATAATTCTCTGTCACACTTTTTTTTAATTTTTGTGCCCAACACTTAAGTCGCAAGTGAGGTGAGACGAAACTGGTCTTAAATATCAATCATCAATGAAATGATTAATGCTACCAAATCAAATTTAAGTTACAAAATAATTGCCAAATTATTAATAAGAGGAATTGAGTGGCTAAGGTTTGAACCTTACTTGCCACGTGGCATATACAAGTGAAACCAAAAAAAAAAAAAAAACCATTTCATACCCCTCATCCCTCTACTCTACATTCTCTACCATGCAAGTAAAACAGAATTTTCAGAGGATAAGGAATCCACAAGAAAATGAGCATCAGCTGCTCAATGAACCTCCATGTCCTAAGCCTTCTCTCTCCCCTCCTGAAAGACTCCCCTCTTTTACCAAAAATAAAAAACAACCCCTCAATCAAAAACCAGTATTTCAGGTATTTTTATTTCTTTTTATCACTCCAAATTATTATTATTATTATTATTTTCTTGGTTGAAAACTTTGTATTACTGATTGTTTACTCTTGTTGTTCCAATGACCAGGAGCTGAAGAGCCTCTGCCAAAACATATTCATCATTTAGTTTCCAACAAAACTAGTTTGGCAATACAAATTGGGGCACTTTGACCACTGTAAGCCACACATTATTCGCACTGTCTCTCAACGTCCGATTTTGTTCTTCGTAAATAGACGTTTTTATTATGAGACGGAGTTAGTATATTTTGTGTTAAGAGAAATTGATTTTTTGCTATGTTAATTATATTGAATTTCTGTGTTTAACTTTGATTTGTTTGAAAAGGTTGCTGACCAGCTTTAGCGATTACAGGAGTAAACGATGAAGAAGATCTCATTACCACATTGACAGATGGAGCCATAGCCGCCTTCCTCTACTTTCTCGTCGCTCCTGTAAGTCTAAAATTAATTAGGAAAAAAAAATTGCATTCCCTTCTGTTATTATGTTAATTTCAATGTGTGATGATATTAAATTCACATAAATTTGTGTTTGGGGAGCTTAATTTCAGCCTATAATCATGAACTGGCTTAGAATCAGATGGTACAGAAGGGGGCTGTTGGAGATGTATTTTCAGTTCATGTTCGTCTTCATTTTCTTCCCCGGTGAGTTCTCAGTCCATCGATCGCCTATCTCTAACCATTCCAGTCACTCACTTCTCGTTTGGACTTTCAGATGTACCTTATCACTTTGCGTATTACACAATGTTACCATAATTGACATCATGATGATGATGATGCCATCCAATTATGTGAATCTAGATCTTTTGAATCATATTTTTTGTACCACACTCTGTATCACAAATGATCCAACAGCTCACAGTTATTATTAGGACTCTCAGTCCTAGGCATCATGATGTTGTCCAAACATGTAAATCGTTTGACCGTTAGTAATACAGAATGTGATCTACAAAGTGATACAGAAGATTTGGACTTCAATTATGTAAGCCATTGGATCATTATGTGGTACAAAATGTGGTACTGGTACCAAATGTGATACTCCCTCTGTCCCAAAAACATAGTCTCATTTTTGACTTTTTATGGTTAACAAAAATAAACTTTGACCAAACATTGATGTCAATTTAATGATCGCAATGAAATTATAAAAATTGTTATTAATAAATCACTTAATGATTTATCAATTACAAATTTTAGAATTTACCAATGGTTGGTTTGGTCAAAGTTCATTTTTGTTAACCATAAAAAGTCAAAATGAGACTATCTTTCTAGGACGGAGGGAGCACAAGACAATTGAAGTTCTTTTTAAGAATTGAAAATTTAACTACTTAAGTGCTAATGTATGGAGATTTACTAATAATGGAAAGAAAAAGAAAATATACAAAAAATGCTTAATGGTATGTTTTGTGGAATGAAACAGGGTATTGCTTTGGGCACCATTTCTCAACTTCAGAAAATTCCCAAGAGATCCATCCATGAAGAACCCTTGGTCAGTTCCCGAGGATCCTTCTCTGATTCGCAACTCTTACCGCAAGTTCCCCTGGGCTACCCCTGAAGATTACGATCCTTGAAGATTATCACCATCAACATATCTACAGTTATACTACAACCACGATACTGTGCATAAGCGCTTTCTTGTACGTTATACTTGTTTGCATCGAGACAATATGCAGGAAATGTATGTATATTCACGTGTTACGTGTATGTATGTATTCCTGCATGAAACTCTACAACATAATCGCATGTTTGCAACACTACAATACAACTGTAAATTAGGATGGTTGCAAAATGAGCTATTATAGTAAAACAACAGTTATCACAATAAAATTAAAATAATTAACTTCATTAGTATGACAAACCATTCCAGGTCCAATGGGAAAAAAAAAAAAAAAAAAAAAAAACATTCTAAAATGAAGCATATATAATTGTAGCTTACATATCCATAACATGTCTATACTACATTCTCATTTTCGCAAGCAATAAAGTTAACGACTTAAACGAGAAACCCAAGGGATTCCCACGAAAGAAAGAGGGAGGTGAAAACTAAAAAGAACAAAAACCAAAGGATGTTCCCTTACAAACTCAGTCCCAGCATTTCAGAAAGTCAAAATATTCTACTTTCAGCATCCAAATAATAATTTTTTTAAAAAAAAATAAAAAAAATACTAATTTTCTCTTTATTTGAGGGTAAATTGGTCTTTTTTACCCACTCGGTATTTAACTACTTAAAGAACTATGCTGGTGTGCATATCTGAAAACAGAGTCAATTGGTCATACGGTCATACCTTGTCTGAATCACTGTAAATGGTTATATCGCGTTGAGAAAAAAAGACCAGATAGCAATGCTAATGGCTTCTCTTAACATGTTCAAACTCGGAAGAAAGACTGATGTTCGTTGAACATAACAGAGAGTTTGTTCCAGTCCAAAGACTCCATGTTTTGAGGCAAGAGGGCGGCCCCCACACCCACGACAACGAGCACAAAGGCCAGACCTTTAAGGCATCCATGCCCTCGCGATAGCCTTCCCAGTAACACCTTGCAGTATTTGTCGGCCTCCTTGAAGAGTGCTTGGTTTGATGATTTCTCCCCCTCTGTGAAAATTACCTCATTCTACATACAAAAATTGGAAGAGAAAAAAAAATGAGGAATCCAGGGAAGTTTCCAGTAATATGATGTTCTTGTAGCGAATGCAAGTGTGCTTCTAATGTTCATGGATAAAAAATGAGAAATACATGATTCAGGTCCAGATCTTTTGTACCACTTTGTGTACCACACTTTGTACCAGTGGCGGACGTAAGGCCACTTATATGGGTGCAAGTGCACCCGTTTAATTAAATTGACTGCATAGTTTAGTGGGTAAAGTGCTAGGCTTTTGACCATGTGGTTGTGGGTTTAAGTTTGGCAGCAATCATGATTTCTTCACAGTTCCACATTTTGAAGTTTTGTAGTGTAATTAGTGCACCCACTTATAACCAAAAAAGAACATGGGTCTGCCACTTCTCCTAAGAGTTTGGATGACATCATCATGAGACCAGCCCTCTTAACCCTTATTAAGAGTAGGCTGTTGGATCACTAGTATAGGACAGGGTGTGGTACACTAAGTGTTACAAAAAATCTAGACTCATATTTTTCCTAGTCTGGCGATCATTGAAAACAGGATACAAATCATCAATACAACAGTTAATACCTTTTTCCTGAAACTCCTAAGAGTGTCGGCCAGAACCTCGAGAGAAGACTGTTTTACGTATAGCTCCTTCCATTCCTGGGTAAGCTTCTTGAGAATAGCAAGACTTGCTGGAAACTGTTCAACATAGACCTTTTCCTGTACAATCATTTATGCATATGTAACAAAAAGTTATTCCATGTGAACCAGGACAAAGGGCTGCGATCCCGCGAGGGGTCTCATCAAGAGATTAAAAATAACTTACTGACATACTACTCACCCACTGCTTGTAGCAATCAGAGCTTTGTGAAAAAGACCAGATAGCAATGCTACTTGCTTCATTGGATAACTCAGGAATGCCTGTCAAGGGGTGTGAAATATCTCAAATCAACTCTGACTTTCTAAAAGAGATTAGAATCATTCAAATCAAACACGGTAATACAATTAAGCGTATGCCAACTTTAAATTACCTTCTCCAGCAGCTTTCAAAGCAATAGCCAGAATCTGCTGTGAAACTTGCTTCATGGCTTTGCTTCCGGGGGAACCAGCAAGAGCAACCTCCTTAAGCAGAGGATATATAGCCTCAAACCTTTCAGTTGCCTGCATTACATAGCAAACTTTTTTAAAGATAAATTTGTTTCATAAGGAAGTTGAAAACCAATAAGATGTACTACCCGCGTCCCAGAAAAAGTGTCTCATTTGTTATTTTGAGTCAACACAAGTGAATTTTGACCAATCATTAATATCAATCTAATTATCCCAATAAATTTCTAAAAATTGTTATTGATAATCATTTAATGATTAATCCATAAGATTTTTTTAGAATTTCACAAGGATTACTAGATTGACAATAATAGTTGGTCAAAGTTCACTTGTGTAGACCACTAAAAAAACAAAGGGGGCTATCTTTCGGGACGGATGGAGTATTTGAAATACTCCCTCCGTCCCAGCTCACTTGACACTTATTTCTATTTTGGGTTGTCCCAGCTCACTTGACACTTCCCAAAATAGCATATTTTTTATAATTTTATATTCACTCTACCCCACCGCTCATTCTCTATCTTCATTTTCCACCACACAATTTAATCAACCAACACTACTATTTACCCCACTCATTCTCTCTCTTCATTTTCTACCACACATTTTCCTTATTTTATTCATTCTCCTTAATTATTGTGCCCACCTAATGGGTGTCAAGTGAGGTGAGACGGAGGGAGTATAAAATTGTTGAATTTATACTCCCTTTGTCCCAAAATGAATATCCAAATATCAAGAGAAATTTTGGACATTTGTTTTGGGACAAAGGGATTGCAAATTCAACAATTTACATTTCAAATACTCCCTATGTCCCAAAAAACAGCAAATTCGGACATTTATTATGGGATGGAAGGAGTAGATGACTGTTCAGGTGCCCACCTTGACTCGAGCAGAAGATGAAGGAAAGGCCGCTCGCAATAGAAAGTCCAGAGCTGATGGAGGAATCAACCGCTCCCCCTTCCTAACAGCATTATTTACTAAGATGGTGCGAGCTTTAGGAGCCGAAAGAAGTCTGAAACAAAGATGAAACAATCAAAAGCTACTCCGTATAAATAATTTTGCAGCAAGCATGCTAAACACAGGGGAGGAAAAATGCATGTTTGCAAACCTTTCCACTAGCTGCAGAGCCAGATCTCGGGATTGTGGGTTAGAACCTGCTTTGCCCCCAAGTACAGGTACAATGAAATGAGCCCAAGAGTACAGCCCAACAGCCAAATCTCCTTGACCGGCCTGTGCAATAGCTTCCATGGTTAGTTTGAAACATACATGTATGAGATAGGTAGAAGAAATTAATACTCCCTCCGTTAGGACATTTTGCCATTTTAGGTGTCCCACTCAAAATAGGACAACCCCAAAATAGAAATGTTTTATTTAATGCGACCCACATTCACAATCACAACAACTTTCCACTCATTATTCTCTACCCACTTTCTCTCTCCTACCCCACTCTGTTGAGTAGTGGTGGCACAACTTGGATCTAAATAGAGCACGAATAAACAAAGAAAAACGAAGAAAGGAAGACACACGAAGTTTACGTGGCTCGGCCTCTTGCCTACGTCCACAAGCTCAACAAATACTATCACAACTTCAAACTAGAAAGTGTATCACCCTACAAATCTGAGTTCCTCACTCTAAGATTACAAGGAATGATACACTCTTACAACACACACTTGCACTCTTGCTGCAGATTTTCTCCCTCTAAAATCTGTTGTTTTTCTCTCTTCACACCCTTAAAAGTAAGTTGCTGGCCACTTCTATTTATACAGCAAAAACACCCACTTGAAAGCTCTTGAACCTTCCAAGAGTGAGAACCAAACACCCTTTTGTATTCCCAATAAGCCTCCTCAAAAAAACACTTTTCTAGAGCTCTAACATATTAAACCCAACTAAATAGTGCTGGAAATATTAATTGATTCTCACAAAACCTACTCCACCAACACTTTTCCTTGATCCCCGTGTCCAATCCAAAAATCTTATTTCGAGTGGGACGGAGGGAGTATCTCATTAGAAGGTTTCATGTAAGTGACTCACCTGAGCAATCATCCATACAATAAGTGGGAGCTTATCTTGTCCTTGATACTTTGAATTTTCCCTCAGAGTTGGCAACAGACTAATTAGAACATCTGGTTTCCTCCGCAACACCATTGCCAGCACTACAAATATGCCAACCTGCGATTATATTTATAAAAATACATCTTAGTATACATCTAAAATGCCAAGTTACATCCAGATAAAGTGCGGTGTTTAATAATAAGATTGGTATACATGAAAAGAGTTGAGTGTTGAAGGTGGATGAAACACACCACACAAGGGAATTTATTTGACAATGTGCGACCCTAGCTTTGAACAATTTAGTACAAATAGAGTCCTTAAACATATGATTTAGAAGTTAGTGCTCAAGAGAAAAAACTTCACATCCAATAATTCAAATGTGTATCTAAATTGAAATGCTTAATTGCATATACCCAACAACCATTTTCAACACAGATTTAGTTTAACATCTTCCATTGGTGCTACCACATACACTACAATGTTTTATAAAAGGTGGCAATAGAAAAATCCACACAAAAACACCAAACATGCAATATTATACAAAACAACATCATACACACATTAGTTTTTCTTTAGAAGGAGAAGATCCCTATCACTTCACCTGAGATTTTGAAGATGTTTGATGGGCGGCTTTCTTGGAGCCCTTAGCTCCAGCTTGTTGGCTTACGAAGCCAGCAAGAATGCTGTCCAAGGACCACAATACAAAAGTACCAAGGGCCTCAAGAGATCGTTGGTTAATCCAGTCAACCGAAGTCTTGTAAACAGCTTCAGGAATATGAGAAATAGGAGTCTGCCAATAATAACAAAGCAATTAAGATCTTCAGTTAGGATTAGAGTAAATTCAAATAGATCGATTTCTTTTTGAGCTAATCAAAAAGATGTATACTACTAATATGGTACTTCCACTACATTTTAATGGTAGAATTAACAATTTTAACATAACATGAAACCAACACAAGATGAACTATCATCAGAGATTGACCAACCAGAAAAGGGATTTGTCTTATTTTCAAGATAAATTCAACCACCCAATAAAAGATACAAATTACAGGTGAGCAATCAACACTAGGTAGCACTTAGGGACTTGATTGAGAGTCCGTTCAATTGTGAAAATTTTGGAAGGCCTTTCTCTTTCTCAATATGTTTTACCCCCTGATATAGGTAAAAAAGATAGCCATTTAACGATAAGGTCATTCTTCATTTGACAAAGATTTTCATGTGAGTAGCACATAATCTAGAGCCAAATATGCTTGCTTGAGCAAAAATGGACCAAAAAAAATATTCTTGAATCACCTTAAAGTTTGTTAATGAACAAATTCTATCTCATCAAACATGTCATCTTCATCTTAAATTCAAATACGCTGATAACACGTGTCTCCTGATCCATTTTTGAGACATCCCATAATGTATCCGGGTTCTTGCTGTGCAAAGGTTCCCTGAACTAATTGCCTATAATTCCCTTCTTCACTCCCAGAGAGAAAAGTAAGGTGTCCAGCTGGTGTGACGCGGACACCAATAATGATAATTTGAGGGCATGGGAAAAGTCCCTTAATAAAACCCTTTCTTAAAACCAATGTGAAGTCAAAGTGGATACTTGTTAGGAAAGGAAGGCTTGCATCTTCGGAAGCTATGTCATTTTGGTTCCCATTCAGTAGAATACTCCCTCCATCCCATTTGAAATTGCAAAATTTGTCATTATAGGTGTCCCATTAGAAATTGCAATCTCCGGAAATGGAAAGTTTTTTAATAATTTTTAAGTAGTTGGACCCACTTGTCATACTCACACCAACTTACCAACTTAGTATTTACTACCCCACTAATAATCGTTACCCCGCTATCCATACTCACAACAACTTAATATTATATACATCTCCTTAATTGCCATGCATTGATGGGCTTTTGCAATTTGAATTGGGACGGAGGGAGTTCATGTTTACAGATTTTAAAACTATCCTATGGTACAAAGTCAACTTGACCACTACAGAAGCCTGAGAAATGAGGGTGGTGCACAAATGTATCTTTGGTCAAAAGGTGAGGTTATGAGAACCACATCGGATGAAGACAACCTACTGTACAAGAGTAACAATCAGCTCATTTGCAAGACTTGGGATTTGAATGGGACCAAACACGGGTATGAACTGCATGACTCGGAATTCATGATGTCATGAGGATGGCGATGACAGTCCAAGACATTATAAACTGAAACATATCATTCAGTAAACATTAGAAACGGGGGAAAGAAAGCATAGTACGCTGCAATAACCAGGGAATATTTACGATTCATTGTGTGGATCAACAAGCGGTAACAGACCATGCTATTTCCAAATAGGTTTCCGTAGAAGCTGTAAATGTAACTTCATCCATCGCCAAATGAGTGCAACATAGAAACAACTTTTGATCGTTGCTAAGTTGCCTCTGTAATCACCACATAGTAAACAACATATATAAATTTATAAGGTAGTTATGGAAAGGTACAGAAAATTGTAGTACCCACTCCAGAAAGTAGGTACCCTTTCGAAAAGGATTAAAAAGGAATGGGTGGCACTCATTTTGGCTGGAGAGAGATTTCGAAAACGTCGTGCAAGGATGGACTATTTAAGATTTTGATACGTGTGTTGCTGAGCAAGATTAAAAAAAAAAAAAAAAAAAAAAAAAAAAAACATGCTGATTATTACCTTGCATAGTTACAAAACAAAAGAGTACCACAAGATAATATATTTTTCCCGGATACGATCCACTACTTAGAAGCAGAATCTGATAGCTCTTATCTGAATCCCATAAGTTGAACTAATTTATTATGGGGATAAATCTTGAAGCTTTGAGAACATTTGTAGGGTGACTAAACCGAATTGTCAGTGAAAGCTATTGCAAACATTACACAAAGACTTCAGGAACATACGCTGCCGCGCTTGATTACTTAATTATAACTCAACTATTGGTGGCAGCCGTTGAACAATTTCTTGTAAGATAAGCTGACACACTGTATTCACAGCTAGAGGTTCATCTGCACTTGAGGTTTTGTCTAGGTAGTATATAAAAATTAACGTCTATGCAAGTTGCAGCAATGAGAAAAATAGTCAATGCAAATCTTACCATGACAAAAGAGAATAATACTCCCTCCGTCGCAGCCTAAGGTTCTTACTTTTCTTTTTTGTCTGTCCCAGCCTAAGGTTCTTAGTTGCTTTATTACTTAAAATGGACAAAGGGACCACCCACTTGTCATTCTCACAACAAAAACTCCCTACCTATTTTCTCTCTCCTGCTTTACTTTTCATACTCACAACATTTGTTTTTTCTTAATCCCAGTGCCAAGTCAAACTAGGAACCTTAGGCTGGGACGGAGGGAGTATAAGATTAGTCCACATGAAACTCACGATATGAAAGCCATTACACCTGCTTTAAGCTTTCTCCGAAACTTGGGGCTTGTGCCTTGCCCTTAGCCTTGCTTATGCCATGCTCTGACGCCTTGGACTTCAGTACCCAACGACATTCAATTATGGATGTAGATCCATCGGTCGGGTATAATCATTCCCCGCAACTGCGAAAGTCACCGAATGGCAACATGGAGTTCTTCGGGAAGAAGCAGGGGGCGCAGTAGCTGCCCAGTCGAGACCGATGGGAATCAGAGGTGAAAGAGCGGGACTCTTACCTATTAGAAAGGATTAAGAGCAAGGCGAGATCAAACAGATTTTCTCGACCAGGTCATCATCCGAAATGATGAAATAATTCTGAAGTGAGAGGAGGGGAGGTGCGCTTTCTACCCTGTCTTGTGATTTATTAATTTTTGGTTGACAATATTCACCCTTCTTTCAATATAAATACGAGGTCGTACACAGCAACTAATACAATGAAAAATGTAAGACCCTTGATAATGCTTTTCTGGTCTCTGTTAGCTGCTCCTGACTTGGGTGATTTACATGAAGCCAATGTTCATTGGAAAACTCAGCTCAATGATTTGGGATCATTAGTGGTTATATACATTCCATAATAAATATGCTTGCAAGAATTATGCACCAGAATCATATTAAGATTATTTGTAGAATGTTAAATAATTTTCTCCAGGTTAAAGAACTTAAATAACTTCACTTGACATATTACTAATCTCAAAGTAGAAACTCACATCAACAATCTTCGCTAGGGGCGATTCTCTGAACAACTTGTCCCATGGAAACTGAGCTGCAGTCACACTCGAAAATGCTCCTCCGAAATAATCAGCAAATCTCATCAACTGTATATCTTGTTGCGTCTCATACGAAGCCTGTAGATACGACAGGGGAATTTCAAAAATTCCACATTCTTAGCAAAACATCAAATCCATCTAACCTAATTTCAAAATTGGAACTATTTTGAGTAAATCAACAACGGAATCTAACCAATTTTGAAGATCAATTCTTTCCAAACAAAAAAAAAAAAAAAAAACAAATTTGAAGATCATTGACCAATCAAATCAATAGTGAAACACACCGTCACATCAGCAATAAAAGCAGCCAAATCAGCCGCATCGATCTTAGCGGCGGCATCAGCAACCGTAACCTTAGGTTTCTTAACCTTTTTAGGCTTCACCTTCTTCTCCTCAACACCTCCGTTCACAGCACCGCCCGTCGCAGCATCGGCATCGCTGTCATCCTCGTCATCGGAATAATTCCTAGACGATCTGACGGCAGGAGCGGTCTCATAAGAAGCAGCAATGGCGGCATTCCGAGCTTCGATTTGACGGCGACGCTCCTCGGACTTCTTCTCCAACGAGGTAAAGACAGAATCGGATCCGTTGGAAAGTACCTTACCGGAATTACCCGGTGCCGCCGCATCCGTCTGATTTGGCTTCGCCGGAATCTTGCGGCGCTTGACGTAGGTGACTTTCTGCCAGCCATGGTTGTTGCTATTGGCATTGGCTGCATCGTCGTGGTGGTCAATGTGGTTGGAATCGGATAACAATGACTTGTCTTCCATTGCTGATTAGGAATTTTGCTGAAGAAGGAGATGGAATTGGATAGAAAGGAGAGAGAAAGAAGGGGAATTTGATTTCGGAGAGAGGAGAAGCGATCGGAGCGGAGGGGAGAGAAGGACTCTTATTATGTACGGAGTGGAGAATTTAAATGCTTTGACCGTGATAAATTCGCCTTTGACGTCCATGGAAATTACTCTAATGCCACTCGATTACGATGAAGAGATTTTTCTTTATTTTTTTTTTTTTAACCAAGCAACATCAAATTCATTAATGAACTGAAATAATATGGCGCTCCACATGAATCGGAGGCTGATCTCAAAGTTAATTTTTTTTACAAGTACTTGCAATTATTGACGCAGAACGGAAGCAATATTCGTGAATAACAATTGCTAAACACAAGAGTTTACCAGTAATAAACCCTAGAAAGATAAAACCTAAAATCCACCAAAGAATAAGAGAAAACTCTTAATCGAATAAAAATAATAGTCTAATTTTCAGATTACAACTTTAGGCCTATTTTATAGTGCCCACAAATCTTGAAAAACAATCTAAAACCTTCTAGAATTACTCCAAACATATATAGTAACCTAATAGAAATTAAAAACTAGTAAATTGACTCAAACTCTATCCTAGAACCCTCTAAAATTAACCTACTAAAATTAATAACGAAAATACAAATAAAATAATAAAAGATAAGAAAATAATTAATATCCCGTCCTACATCAACCATCCACAAACAGTCCGTTATAATGAAAAAACATAACTCGTTTTTTTTTAATATTGAAGTCCAACCTTAAACCAAATTTCCATTGGACGATCTTATAAACAATGGCATGTGATGCGCAAGTGCTTCTCCAAGCATAACTTAGACACGGCCCAACAATGACCTTCAGAAGATCCCTGTACGAAAATAATTTGGCATTGAAGACACAAAACAGTAACGCACTTCGGTCGGCAATAAATTCTCAACCAAACATATCAAGCATTGAACCAATAATAAATACAAACATCGCATATAGACTCTCAACATAATGGAGATAAGGAAAAGGCTCTTGACGGAAGAGATACGGCAACAGCTCCCGAAAAAATGGGATAAATCAAATGCTCTCAACAAAGGGGAGAAATCAAAGGCTTCCAACAAAGGGAAGACATCAAAGGCTCCCGACAAAGGGAGTAAACATATAATACAACAGATAGTAAGGCAGTGCGAATGCAAGAGATGATCAACAACAAGGCAACCTTGATTCGTTGCCGTCAATGAAATAAAGCAATGGAGATTGCATCATCGCTCCGTCTCTAATTTGATTTTATTTGAAACCTAGTAATATACATAGAAAATGAAATTACGATCAACAACACAATGGTTTGTAATTTCAAGAAATTGAAATTACAAAAAAATTGTGTTGTTTAGAAAGAGAAAAGAAGATTAAAGATTTGTCTAAAAGAAGAAGAAGAAGAATCTGATGGAATGGAATTTGGGAGTTCGCTCAGAGAAGCCTTGCGATGAAGAGATGAGTGCTGATTTTTCCACCTTTTCTTATCATTTCTCTCCCTTTTACTTAGTTCACCTCCACTTTTTACACCTCTTAAGTACATGTACTTAGTTCACCTCCCACTTTCCCTTTTTTATCCGTACTTTGTTCACGCTCAATCTTTCACAAACACCCACTGAACGGAATAAAATGATCTGAGTCTTGACAATTCAATAGATGTATAAAAAGCCCAATGGGTCAGACTAAGAATATGGCTCAAGCTCATAGTCCAAATAACATCGGGTCTCAACCCACGGAGAAAAAGGGTCATACCAAATAATCCATTTACTGAAGCTCGAGCTCACAATGGCGAGCTCGAGGAGATCCTACTTCTTGAATATGTCGCCTTTTCGGCCAAGCCTACAAAGGCGATCTCATTGTCCTCAATATCAGCAATCTAAGTGGCAAACTCATCACGCGGAAGCTGTTAAATCTCAAATAGTCACACAACATGACTTTCCCGCTTGACGTCATTAGCGTAAGATCCAAGACGCAATATCGAAATAGGAAGTATTAACGATGCAGCTAAGTAAATGCCAATTTAAAGTTTATAAAATAGTAAATTCTTGTAAATCTTGCAATTAAAATTGCAAAACATTAGTCAAATTTTAAAACTAATTGATACTCTCTCCGTCCCAAATTTACCGCTACTTGTTTCCGTTTTGAACGTCTCATACTTATTGCTACTTACATAAAATGTTCAATTTTTCTCTCTCCTACTCACTCACAATAACTACCCACTAACTTATTTTCTCTCTCCTACACACTTCAATAGTTACTTTTACAACTTATTTTCTTAATCACCGTGTATTCATTTTTAGTAGTAATAAATATGGGACAGAAAGAATACTACATACTCTCTCTGTCCCATTTTAAGAGTCAAAAAATTGGTGACTTCAAGAACTAAGGAAAATGTGATGTGTTGTGAGTGGTGATAGTTAGATAGGAGAGAGAAAGTGTGGTAGAGAAGAATTAGTGGATAATTGTTGTGAGTATGACATGTAGGACCCACTTTTCATTTTAGGATTTTGACTCTTAAAATGGGACGCCCTTTTAGATTTTTTTATTTTTTTTTTACTCTTAAAATGTAACAGAGAGAGTAGTAGACAAAGGAGACAAATCAGTTAGACTTGATTTTTTTTTTCCCCTGAATTTTGCGAACGAGTCAACTCTTTTAGAGTTGAATCATATTCATAAGATTCTTCTTCATTTTTAACTACGAATATCATTTTACAATATTACAATATGTCCACTTTAATTTATAATTATGACTAATATCTACTCCCTCCGTCTCAGCAGAAGTAAGACTTCTTTCCTTTTTGGTCCGTCCCACCATAAGTGAGACTGCCTAAAATGGTAATGTTTCAACCCCACTTATTTTCTCTTTCCATTTTTCACCACTCAATTTATTCAACCAACACTACTATTTACCCCACTTATTCTCTCTCTGTTGGTCCCAAAGGGCAATAAGGGTATGGAAAATAGCTAGAGAGGGGGTGAATAGCTGTTTTAAAATTCTTTTCGTACCCTTGATAAACTCAATTGCAAATGCGCACTTTATCAAATAAGCGTTATGAAATGCGCCTAAGTGAGTGAGTGCAATGCACAGCTAAATTTAGTAAAGTAAATAGGCGCAAAGTATGATAAAGGGGGCGCACACACACTCTAAGTATTTTGGCTCAAAGTGGGTGAAATAAGGAACTAAGGCAAATGATATAACCAACACAACACAATTCAATTCAATCAATCTACAATGAATAAACAAGCAAATGGTGAGATAAGATAATGACTTGAAAGTGTAGACACCCCGCCTTGGACCTCTCATGTCCCAATTGCATACACATTCTCTATCTTCCTCTTTTCTGTTAAGTTTTATTATTTTTTCGTTAACTTTCGTTACTTTCCGTTAAGTTCTTGACTTACTCCGTTAGTCTTAAACTTGACTAAGTGACAAAGTCAACCTTGAGTCTTTGTTTACTTTATATTTGTTGACTTTCGTGGTGTTCGTTAAGTTTTTGACTGATTTCGTTAGTTTCGGGGCTTAACTGCATAACGGGAACAACTTTTGGGCTAAAATATGGATTTTCTGAAGGTGGGACGTGCGCGCCTTCGCCTTCCTTTGTGGGAGGCGTGCGCTTCCCATAGGGGTGGGATGTGCGCGCATCCCACCTCCAGGATCCCAGATTTTGCCAAATTTCGCTCATTTTCTGATTTGTAACCCCCAAAGCCATTATGCCTTGGCTTGATCCGGGGAAGGGCCATCTTTATGACCACAAACACTTCCCTAACACCTATAAATACCTCTTCATTCCACCATGGAAAAGAATGAAGGATTTTGACTTAAGAATACTCTAAAAAAAACACAAAAGTTCATTTTCAAAAGGTGGTTACTATAGACAACTTTGGCTCTTCCCCCATTCAAGCACAAGCAATGCTCACTTTCTTCTTCTAAAGTCTTAATTTTACAACTTCTCTTTATCAAGACTCTCTATTTGCTTTCTTCATCTCTTTTAATGAGTATGCAATCTCCATAAAACGGAATTCAACCAAAAGGCCACTTCACTATTGAAGTTTGGTCAAGGCTACATTCCAACATTCTAAACACCATTTTAATTCACCATTCATTTATTTATGTAATTGTTTGATATGTAATCTTTAGCATAAATTAATCAATAAAGCAATTCTCTTTTATTTCCCTTTTATTTTCCCTTTCTTTACATTATAATTGTTAGCACTTTTCTCATATTAAAATAAGGACATTTAGCATTAGAACACCAAAAGTAGCAAGACCCGCGTAAGCGGGGTGGAGTGGGTGTTTAAGTACTTCCCACTCCGTCACCTAACCCCCGAACCCTTATCTTCCCGAATCTCTGGTTTTGTATATAAATTAGGCTATTTTTAGGTTTTTCTTATGTTCCCTTAATAACATAGGTGGCGACTCTAACAAATTAAAACAAGTTAGACATCTTAGGATAATTCACGTGCTCTAGCCAAGTAGGGGTGGAAATGGTTTGGCTCAAACCGCGGTTCAGAACCGAGCCGAACCAAACCGTGCGGTTTAGCTCGGTTTTTAAACTTATGCGGTTCAGCTCGGTTTCGAATATTGGTAAACCACACGGTTCGGTTTGGCTCACGGTTTGACCCTTCAAGCCGACGGAGCCGAACCGTTTCGAGCTGAACCACGAGCTGAACCGTTAAGCTGAACCGTGAGCTGAACCGTGGAGCCAAGACATTAACCGTAGATTAGTTCTACATGAGTCATGTGACTCCGCAAAACCATCGTTAGTGCAGTTTGAATGGTCATCCACAGAACCCTTCAACTGATTTCCCATCATATCAGCAACTTTTCCCTCCCAGGTTTTACCTTCATTACGATTGGAAGCTTTCAGCACATCTTTAAGGACCTCAAAGGCATTTCATCACAATGACCAACTCTATTCTTGTTAAGTTTAGGGAACTCGTACTACAATCTTCAGGCGAGACAGATTCATCCCCACCATAGCTGTTTGCACTACTGATGTGGACTTCATACAGGCAGAACTGCTATCTGACCTGCAAGCTGGAAATGAACGACTCAATTCGCTGCCTTCCTTCCGATATATGTTCTTGAATCTATTAACAGACACAGAGACACAATTTGCTGTGCGCTTGCACTTGGCTGTTTTTGAAGTTTTAGTTACCCCACCCCTCGATTAGACTTTATACTCATATGAACATGAACATCAGTGTTTAATTTCTAAGTATGGTGTAAGAGTTGTGGTTCAAACCGCGGTTTAAGCCACGGTTTAAACCGCGAAATCAGACCGTGATTCAAACCGAGCCGAGCCGATGTGGTTTACTCGCTCCATAACCGCTTTATAGCTTTCTCCTTTACTTTTTCCATATCGTAGTTTCTCACGGGGTATCTAAAGTGGCGACTTGCGGGGAGTTGACTTAGAGGATTATTGCGTTTCTTATTTTGGTGTTCTTATTTCTACATTTTGGGCATTCTGGTGGAAAAAGGTGGGAATTTGTCCTTCTTGGCCTAAGGGCGCGCCTCCGACCTTCACTACCAGAATCGCCCGCCTCTCATCATGTCCTTCAATTCCTGTTCTGTGCTAACATTCTGAGGGAAAGATTTATTTAGGGTCAAGGCAATCCCTTGAACCATGAGCTTGCAGGTACTGCCCAGAATCGGCGCCTATGCCCCTCTCTCTCTAATCGTGCGCCTCCCGAGTAGGCACCCAAATACGCGCGCGTCTGGTCCGTTTTCCAGAACAGAAACAGTGACAGAATGGACAGTTTTGACAGTGTGTGGGCACGGGCCTGCACATAACTTCTTTTACTTTCTGTTTATTTTATTCCACGGGTGATTCGAAAGTGTAAATATTGTTTATTTGATTTTCTTTCTTTTGAAAAAAAAAAAAATTTGTCACACGTTTGACCTCACACTACGTGCACAAATTTCTATAAATTGCTCACTATCGAGTCGCACAAGTTCATAACCCCAAACCTCGAGG
Source organism: Campanula takesimana (assembly GCA_026119855.1). Lineage (NCBI taxonomy): Eukaryota > Viridiplantae > Streptophyta > Magnoliopsida > Asterales > Campanulaceae > Campanula > Campanula takesimana. The sequence continues at coordinate 425,816 of JAOWBW010001123.1, forward strand.
CCCGTCCTAGGAAGTTTCAAGCTCCACAACCTTGACTCTTTCGAAGCGGTAAACCTCATCCCGTGGCGTAGTTCATGACTACATGCCGGGTGACCTTTAAGCCTCTCATTTAGCCGAGCACAAGCCAACACAATTCTAGTTTGGGTCTAACACTCCGTGACTAAAGTCGGTTTTCATGTGTCGAGATTTCCTAAACTAATGTCTTCAAATCATACATGTCCGTGGTTATCATGGACGAAATAAAAATCCGTCCCCAAGTGGTTATTATGGAAAAAATAAAAAATCAGTCCCCGCATGTATGCTTTACTAAATTAATTTAGTTTAATCCCGACATGTGTAGGAATCACAAGCGTGGTGGAATCCGATGAGTATATTGGACCACGAGAAGGTCTATATACTAGTGTGACGATTCCACTATTTTTTTAGAAATCCCAAAAAGGACTCCGTCCTTCCGACTTTTGTAAATAAAAAAAATCATTTTCTTATGTGGTTGAGTCTTTTTCTTGTTTTGTGGTGAAATTATTTTACTCAAAAGGTGTTTGTGGGTCAATCTAAGATCAACCATATTCTTCCAATAGGTCCAATGGCTTCCAACAACAACAGCAACAAGGGTGAGAACATTTCCGTGTCCAACGAAAGGCTTTTCAACATAATAAGAGCCATGGGGAACAAATGGATAGACTTGTCGAGGATGCCCGACGCAAAGACGATTTGTGGCAAGTCCGTTTTGATCTTGAGAGGAGGATTCACAAAGAAGGGTTTCCGAACTTAGGGCCCGTCTGCAAGAGCTCACCGACAAAAAAGCAAAGGCCAACGGTAAAGCATGCTCAAGTGGCCCTCCCCACAAAAGCCACAAGGTGCCGCCAACAACCGAGTTTTCACTCCTCTCCTAGGAGTAACCCAAACCGAAGCATTTGAAACTTAGTGGCAAGTGGAAAGATGAAACCTCTACAAGGGTACCAACCCAAGACGATCAATGCCAACCATGCCCATCACGAATATTGTGGCTATCATCAGCATAGCGGCCACACTACCGAGGGATACTTCCTTCTCCGAAACATCATCCAAGATTTGATTGACAATGGGGAATTTACCCGGGTGAAGAGCAACCGTGAAGCAAGGAATGAATTGGGTTTGAAACGAGAAGGACTACAACGACAAAGACGACGACACAATCCCCGTTTCTCTTTCTCTACCTAGTAATAGGAATTAAAAAAAAAGAGTCAAAGTCCTCTTAAGTGTGCATTCAAGTTTTCTCTTGTCCCATGTTAAATTTTGATTCAAGCATCAAATAAAAGTCGTTTTTGTCCTCATGCACTCTTCCAAGTTGTTCAATTTAATTCTTGGCAAAATGATGAAAAGATGTCTAGACAAGTTTTGGAACGAAGGCTATCACTTGAACGCCTAGGGGCTAAACATCGTGACGAAGGCGACAACATCAACGACAAATCCAAGACATCAAGTGTCAAAGAAAGATGGAGCAACAACCATGAAGAAATATCAAGCAATGTTTCAAAGGGGGATTAAAAAAAAAGCTCGCTAGGTTGAAATCCTCAAATCAACCTAGGCAAAAGTTAGAGCACAAAAAAAAAAAATCCCACTCATTCAAAGAAGTTCACAACATCATTCCTCCACCAACGAAGGACGAAGCAACAATTCATCACGAAGAATGGAGTATTCACAAGAACTACGGTGACCTGAGCCTCTACACTGGAGGAACGTAGGCAACCTGTGGGTTCGGTCTCATGCAAGAAAGAAGATATGTTTAGCCCTAGTGCGCTATGGTGATTGGCCTTCATCTCGAATTGTCAAGACATCTTTGTACGAGTCATTTGCCAATGAATTAATCACCAAAAAGATTGAACAACTTTCTTAGATTTGGAATCGCTTTCACGTTCCTTGTCGAGTCTAGGGGCTTCTTATCTTTCAGCGATACTCCCAGTTTCTTGCAATCAAATTAGAGCTTTCTTTCTTTCTCTCTTAATGACTTACTTGAATTCGTAAGTCATTCAATAAATAAAAATACATGTCAATACTAGGGCTACTTCCCTAGTCAGTCAATGTCACTCATCATTAGTGACAAAAAGGTCTCCACCGCAAAATCACATGTCTCTCATCCTCAGCTAGAGTCAATGCAAGCTTCCTCATTAATCGAGTCAAAATGAAGACGTAAAAGAGATGCTCGCTATATTGAAAACCCGAAAGGGTGGTCTAGGCAAAAAACAGGGTGCGTCATAAAAAAAATGAGAGAGTGAGAGAGAGAAGGGAAAGAGAAATGGAGATCCCCGTCCTCTAAAGAAGACAAGTCCTACATTGAATCTCCTCAGCAAGTCAAATCCCCACCGAGTCAACTTGGAATTGCAAAAGGCTCGACAAGATATGGCACAATCAAAGGTCGTTTTGGTTATTGGCATAAAAGAGGTTGTTCTTGCAATATCCACATTTGGGTTCATGTGAAAGAAGACCCATGGTAACCGAGATCCATCCGAGAATGAGCCCATCATTGAGGAGTACAAGGTTGCACAAATAGTCCCCAGTAAGTCAATTGGTGTGGGCAGCAAATGGCAACAACATGTGACTCAGTTTTCAAGATTCTCCAAGCATGTGCCCCTACAGTATGTCAAAAGGATTCCCGAGAATAGAGTAGCTCTTGACATGTCCTCTTATGTTTATTCCCCCGCACAAGGATGAGTCTCTGACTTTGCTCGACAAATGATGACACCCTATGGGCTATGTGACTCAAGAACGAGAGCTTCTTCTGCTTCATTTGATAGTTAATGATCCCTAGGGGCTACGCTCAAGAAAGATGTGTTAGAATATCCTCAAAGTCTCTTAAAAGGGAATGTCGAGAAGCCTTCTTGTCATGTGTGCTCGTGCTTGTTCCCCTAGTCAAGGATAAGCCTTTCTCGTTCTACTTGCAATCAATGGTGGCACACTAGGGGCTACAATCAAGTTTGAAATGCTCCCTCAACAAGAAACAATTCACTTCACTTCCAAACGATGGCCCTAGCAAAGTCATATGCAACATTGAAAGCTTCCTCAATGAGCTTGGCACCAAAGGTCTCAAGGGCTTCGCAATTTACAATCTTTTGGGCTACGGCATTACAGTAATCCAAGCAAAGGGAAACATAGGGGCTTCGACAATCTTTTGGGCAATGATACCCGATGCAATGCAATTTGGGAGTAGTCTTATGGCTTCATGAAGGCGATCAAGCTTCAAGGGTCTCTTAGTACTTCACGTCAAAGGTCTTCTGGTTTGAAAGGAGGGCTCCGATGTTATGAATGAATTTGATGATTCTTATTACTTACGACGAGCTTATGAAGAAAGTCTTAGAGATTCAATATGCTAAACTCTAGGGTTATAGCAGGAAATGCGTTGGCCAATCCCAATATTGCTGCAATTCAGCACCCCCTTCTGCAAGATCAAAAAGCAAAATGTGTGGCTCTTGCGTCTCAAGCACTAGTTGTATCTAAAGATCCGTCTTTAGTTCAACTCAAGAAGACTCAAGCAAGCATACCCATTTGGGGACCTTATCACATGCGACCTCGACGACACCACAAGACACTACTGCATCTTTTGACATAAGCTTTCCGCCATTTGGGTACCAACCATAAAAAGGGCCATTCATCTCCAAGAAAGAGAAAGGAAGAGATCACTATCAAGAGTTCTACCAAACGGTGCAATGCCAAGCCGATTCCAAGATAATTTGGGGCTTTACATCGAAAGGTCTTCACATTCCACCATCTTGAAGCTCGCAAACAACAAGTACATGACATTTGGGGCTTGGCAACCACTCTAAGCTTGGTATCAATAATCTTCTCTTGGGGCTTGCTCATGTCAACAACAAAAGACGGTTCATTTGAACGGGTCAAGAGCTGATTTATCTTGGGGCTTCCCGAGTCACTCAAAGTTTGGCATCAAAGGCATTCTAGGGGTTTTACAATCAGCAACCCCTTATCTCGGCATCAAAAGTCTTTTAAAGCCTCATAATCAACAAATCTATTGGGGCTAGACATCAATCTTCGTTGGGCACAACGGCAACAACGACAGAATTCAACAAAGCAATCCGGACTTCGATCGAACATGACTTGATCTTGGGTTGGCTTAACAAACACAGAATGCTTAAAATGGTTCACCCACGAACTAAAAAAAAAAAACGACGAAAAGATTTTTTTTTTTTTTCTTTTTCTTGCTTGTGTAAAAAGTATGTGTTTCATTTTGCTCCTAGCTTCTACCCAGCGTTCTCCATCATCCTTGAACTACGCTGGTCTGATTCCCTTCAAGGGATACGTAGGCAGCCTTTGGCACGACCAACCCATCATTCAGAATGTTATCTCACCGACACTCCATCAAAGTACAAGAGACTCATCTTCATCAAAAGTGTCGACATCCTTCATCAAAGCCACGGTATCAGAAATCCATCCGAATCAAGAGGCCATGGTAAGTAAAGGTATGAACATAATTCACGCTTTCTACAAATCATATCACACACAAAAGCAATTTCTTCATTCTTGCAAATCTCTCTCTCAAAGCAATCACTGCTTTCCAAATCACATCACACCACAATCACAATTTTCTCTCAATTTTTATTTCACATCTCACACAAGCACATATA